>CM059998.1:37550161-37952962 GCA_030463065.1 Aphidoletes aphidimyza
TTGAAAGAAAAAGGTAAAAAGTACGACGTCAATAAACTGTAGTTCAGCGTGTGTGTGTGTGTGTGTAAGTGTCTGTCTTATTTAACCGAAAGTGGTGGAAAAATAACAGAGAAATAAATGACAACAAAATAAGACAATAAATTGCAAATGTTTTGCGGAAAAAAAATCCTTACTAATGGTTTTAAGTGTTGCACGACCGCAAAAGTATAATATATCAAAGAATCATGGATAAAGTCACGTACACCATTCGTAAAGAGGCAGATAGTCAAAAAAGCCGCTTTCTTTTTTTTGTGTGTGTAAAAGTGCCAAGTGCTCTTCGGCATTAATGACAGCTATTTTTTCTTCCAGCCGATACAAAAAAGAAAAAAATCTTTCTGACTAATAAAAATTGTTGTGTTCGCAGTGCGAACTTCGCACTAGAGTTTTTTTTTTATGTCTGTATTTGAAATCCATGTAATTAAACCATAGAGAACAATATTATTGTGCAGATTACGTTTGGCGCAAAGATAACACAAATTTTATCGTTACTGACATCTTTGAACGTCCAATCAATACTCGATAATTGCAATTATATGATAGGCCCTTGTATTTTATCATTAAATCAAACGAAATCACACATCTCAGGTGACACCCAATGAGTGGGCTGTTTTGCAAACATAATGTCAACGATTGAATCAACAACAAACTACTCAGTTCAGAAGACAACTTAATTACTTTTGAACATTGTGTGTTATTTATAGTTTTTCATTGCACTAATTCATTTGTTGAAACGAAAATAAACTTGGGTCTAGGCCTATCGACCTGCAAATAAATTATTTCAAATAATCAAACAATCAGAAATAGAGAAACCAAAAAAAAAAATGCAAAAAATTCCACAATTTATCTATTTCATTATTTGATTGAATACTTTCTGGTGTATTCTTTGTGCAATCATGACGTTTAATGCATAGCAATGACCGCAACACCTGTTAACGTTCTTTCAAACATAGAAACAAATCAATGCGATCCAGTGAATCACTGGCAGTGATACAGAACCTCAAATTAAATGGATGTGTTTTTTTGTTTGTGTTACGTTTGAACAACTACGAGCTGGAAATTGCATGTAGCTAGAGCTGAGAATACAGTTTGTAACGGAACACAGTAACGTGTGAAGATGAATGTCAAGAGAATGGCTGTGAATGGTATCCATTCTTTGATATTATTCAACATAGTTTCAAGTCCGTTTTAATTTACTATCTCTTTGCGGCGTTTTGTTGTTGTTATTGTTATTGTTGCTATACATCTACGAGTTGAATGAATGGAATGAGTGCACGATGAACGTTAAGACAAGGTTTTAACTACACGCATCACAGTGTGTTCATTAACTATTGATTGTCAAAGCACTTAACTGAAACATTGAGAGAGTTCAGTTGTCATAAAATCTATCCACAGCTAACAAATGTCAATATATACGCATATTTTCGGATCATTTTAACCGGTTTGACAAACGTTTTTTTTTTTTTTTTTTCTTCGGAGAATCCATTGAAACACAAACGGAAGCATACACATATTTGTTTACTGCTAATGCTTTAAGAGTTCTTAAGAAATTTTATTTCCTGGGCAATCATTTCAGGAAATCTCATAAAATTATCAACAACTCTCTCATATTTTGTCATTTCTACGTTTTTCCCTCCTCTTCGTTTTATTAAAAACTCTTAATGCAACTTTATCAATAAATTACAACCCATTTGACATATTTATTTTTTTTTTCTCAATTTATACTTTGTAAAAATAAAACGTAATAATCAGTCAAGGGGTGAATTACCAATGAAATTCCATTTTCAATGCTTTTCAATATTTTCAATGATTTCAGTATTTTCTTCGACTTGGAGAACTATGAAGATATTCACGCGCATTGAAACTATTGAACCTCATTGAAAACCATTGAAAAATATTGAAAAATATTGAAAAATATTAAAACAAATCTGGAATTGCAATTATTCTGCCAAACATAATTTGACAAAAGATACTGAAGAGTAAAACTGATTTTTAATCAGTGTTTTTTTTTTTAAATTTCACTTTCAACACATTTCAATACTTTTCAATTCATTCAATGTTTCAATGGTGATTCGCCCCTTGACCGATAGACTCAGTGATAATCGTGACGGAAATCTTCATTGGTGAATTTTTATTGCGTAGTTGAAGTGTGTCTTTTAATCTTGAATCACTTGATTGGTAATGAAATTTCTTTGAATTGATGAGTTTGAACATTTCAAACAAAACAAAACAAAAACCAAATCTCTGTATGGCGCTTTGTTTTGTCTGGTCATCACGAGATATTTTGTATAAATAAAGTGAAAATTCGGCACAAACACGTTTCATGCAACAATTATGTGATAATGGACTGTAACAATTTCTCTTACGTTGTAAATATTGAGAACCGGAATATTGTTGCTTCGGCTGATTCATAGACTTTCATAAAATTTCAATGCGCCGACAAGACGCTCATTTCTGTTTTTAGCTGACAATTCAATACTAGACCTTGATTAGTTCTTTTCTTCCAGCCAAAACATGATATCAAGCAGATACAGAGCATCGACCATCAACGGTAAACAACGGATGCAGAAATGATTATATTGACAAATAAATTATCGAACGCCGTAAACAAGACGATTTATCGAAAATGCTGTATGTTTGTATACTTTAAAGTGTGTGTAACGTGTTACTACACCAGTTTGTAAACAGAAAAACCGAATCGCACGTGTTCTTTGTGATACGTCACATGCAGCTAGATATTCACATATTGTGTGACGCTAAAACGGGTAAATTTCAATAAAATCCAAGTCAATCAAACGTGTTATCGAAAATGTATGTAAAAGAATTCAACAAGCGAAAGCATATATACATCAGCCATTGATATGAAAATGCACACACAAAAGAAATATATAGATATACATATTTGCATACGAAATTCCCAGTTGCGTACATTTGCGAATTCATTTCATTTAAATGCATATGTTCTGTGAGTTGGTTTAACCCAATATTTCACGACGAAAAAAAAAAGAAAAACATGTTGTACTTTCATAAAACGCACGTTGTCATGACCTATTGTCGCCATTTTTTTTTTATTGATTCCTATCCAGTTGATACAGGTTCAGTATCCTTTATGTTTTGTGGTGCGTTCGCTTTTTGACGGTTCAAAGACATTTTCATTTTCATTATTATATCTTCGACAAATTTTTTGTTTTGCGATTGAACATTTCGAATTCATTACAACGAAATTGAATCGGTTCAAATTGGGCAACCAAACACAAAACGCAACATTTTGCCAACGAATGCTTAAAATTGATTGTGAAACATGTATTGCACGCGATTGTCTCCAAGTCAAAAAAATTGGAGTTCTAATTTCAGATTGTTGCCTCTTAATTTAATTGAATTGTTTGACTTGATTTAGCAAAATACATGCTGATATCAACAACAATTAAAAGAATGACAATAAAAGACGACAGAAACCAAAAAAAAAAAAGAATGTGAGTTCAACTAAAGTGAACGGAGAGTGAAAACGCAAATTGGCAAAGCGAAACAAGCAGCACATTTACAACCACCGCAGCTATAAGTGTATAACATATAATGACACATTGTATCGACAGTAAATAGCACATCACATATAGCTCCATGTCAGCGCACCACTGAAAAACATCGACTGCGTAAAGGAACAAAAAAAAAAAAAAACACACAAGAGACCGAATGTTCTACGTTCAGGCGAATTTTGCATGGGCTACGTGACTGAAACTATTCAATGAATGGCGATTTTCAAATGCGCGTATATTCGAAAAACCGCTTCACTGAATAGCGGCATTTGTATTTTCCGTTGCAATATGTATGGCATGCTGTTGACTTGAACAATTTTTTTTTTTGCATCGATCGAGCATTTGATTTATGTGAGAAAATAGGTTAAGCGATGCGATTCAAAGCACTTACAAATCGAATTGTGTGTGTTTGTCATTTTACGGTGATCTTAATTTTATTTTAGTGGATTTTCACTTTTAACGATGCCGCTTCCTTAGCGATGTGTTTACGCAAGCAAAAGGTGACGAGGACGATTTAACAAGCATATCAGATGCCGAATATTTCGACTAAAAATATATTGATATTTTGGTTGAGTTTCGCACGTCACAAATAATCACATGAACATTAGTTGCGTCTATAGGAAAGTATATTTACACTCGACGAAAAGCTATTTCGTTTGGTTTGTTGTTGTTGGGTGGTAATGTTCATTTAGCAACATACACACACACACACACACACACAAAATGAAGAAACGATAATGAGCCGAGAAAAGAGAATCAATCATCTGTGTGCATTTGAAGTGAGATGAGATTACAGAATATTGAAATTGATACGAATTTTGACACTGATGTTAAATTGTTGTCATGCTTGAGAACATAATTGAAATTTCATGTTGTGATTGAATATGCACGTGAATTGGTGATTTTGATTGTGAAAAATCATCTCTGTGTCACACACAACAATTCTCTCAATGGAGTTTATCGCTTTCGCAAAAACAAAAAAACAAAAAATAGGTGACAAGACTAGAAATAGAGCTGCAATGTGAAACCGAATCATAACGAAATAATTCGAAAGAAACCGATTCGAATGATGATGAATAAAAATTATAGTATCACATCGTGATATGTATCGAAGGCACATTGCTCATCATAGCATAGGTGAGTTTCATCAGCCGAAATTCATTCCCAACCCAATATATCTAGATATTGTATACGTTTTCTTTTTACACTACACTTACCCCATGATGACATAACAGGTTCACTGAATATTATCGCTAGGACTGCGAATATTAAGTAACAACTGCACATTTTTTTTTTCGTTGAAATGTTCTTGTTCTTGAAATTTTGATAAACCCCTCAATTTGTAATGAGAGAGAAAAAATCGCTTACACTTTTGTGTGTGTGTGTGTGTTTTTTTTTTTTAATTTGTTGTGCGCTTTTAAATTGTATGATTTGTCGTTTGACTTTACAACGCACCATTCACAATGTCACCACATTCAAATTCAGAGTTTTATTTCAAATCACCTCTTTAAATTGGTTTTTATTTTTTTTTTCTTGTATTTTTGTTCATTCAAAATTCTCAATGCAAATACACAGTTTCATTTGTTGACTTTCTTCAAATCGTTATTTAAAGAAAAAAAAATTAAGTAAATTCTTTGCAATCCATTCACAAGTATACATAGCTTTTTTAAAATGTTATTGATTAATTTCGTGTTGTTTTTATTCGCCGTTGTAAATCACAGGAATTAAAAAAGTTGAAAACGAAGAGAAAATTAAAATGAAACGAACGAAAAAAAAAAAATAATAAAATATTATGTACAAAAAAAAAAATAAAAATATAAACTAAAATCGAATGGGAGAAAGAGTGTTTGAGAAGAAATCGGTACGGATTGTCTTCGCTCTTTCTATAAGCGCACCTTCAAGAAACGAGTGATTAAATTCAACTGATTAGCGCGTGCATGCAGTCTAGATACATAGAGGCCGAATGTGTGAATGGGCCTGTGCGTGTTACACACACAACCACAACAGCGCATAGCACCGACGGATATTCGCTGAATCAAACCACTGAAACACATCACACCATCATAGCAACTGATGACGTTAGTTTTAACCGAGTACACACAACATGTGCCCGTCGATTTGACATAAGCTGCCTCAACCGCTCGCTGGCATTTCAATTTTGACACTTCAACGATAAATTGCTCGAGTGAGCATGCGAACCAATCATTTGAAATATGAAATACATCAAAAGAAAACACACAGACTGACACATGCACACTGACAATCCAATATGAAAACACTTCAACTCATTCGCCAAATTTGTTCGTTAAATATCAATAGATTTTATTTTAATTTCTGTGTTGTTGTTGTTTTTTTTTTACAATATCAAATTACAATCTTTAGTTTTTTTTTTACAGACTTAAATACATTTTTGTTCTATGTCATTTATTCTATGTTCAACTTGAAATTGGTATCTTGTAAATGAATGTTTCTATGAGTGGGGGGGATTTTGCCTGTGTTATTTTAGTAAAAAATATCTCTTCATTTTTAGAAATTACGAGCGTTAAATTTTCTTGTTCATTCAATTAATATTAATTTTAGAGACAACAGAAAAAGTGCGTTTTTTTTTAAATGTCTGGGAATCACTAATAAACTTTTACTCTCTCTCTTTCTCTCTCTCTCTCTCTCTTTTTCTCTCTCTCTCTCTTTCTCTCGCTCTCTTTAATTGTGTCTAGGTTTTTTTTTTGTTTGTTTATATAAATAACAAATTTAAAATGTATTTTTTGTTTGCTTGTGTTGCCAAGCAAGACACACGGAGGGGTCGATTGTTAGTGAAACGCTATACGCTTTGATTTTTGGTAAAATTCCGGTTGTTGTTTCGCTTTTTAAATAAATGGATATCCGTTAGCTTTTTCCAAGCGTCTAGAACAAGTAAATGTTAAAAACGTGAAGAAAAAGAAAACATTTGCATCGGCAATTGTAATTCCTACATTTATATAAATTTGAAATTTTAATTAAAACAAACAAAAAAAAAATATATATATATAGAATATAAATATATATGAAAAACGAATGTGTTCAATAAGGCGATTGATTGCAAACTTTGAACGCAACACTATGCCAATAGATGTGCTTTGAAACAATTTTGGTCGAGATACACACTTAAAGCATATATACTTAGCTATAATTTGATAGACTCAAAATCAAATCCACAAATTATACCAAACAAATGACTGCAATTGATGATTTCATGTTTTACTTTAGTTTACATTTAGATCAGACAAACATACGTACACACAGCACACAGACACACACATATATATATATATAGATATACACACGATATTCACTTGTTGATAGAAACAAAATACGTGCAACTTGGTTGGTTTACTTTAAATCTACTCAAATAGTTTGAGACTTTTCAATTTTAATAAATTAATTTAATTTGATATTCTTTGTGACGATTTTGGAAGAATCAATCTAAAACAAATGCTAGGATTGCAACGGTTTTATGAAGTGTTTCTTTGGATTTTCAACTCAAGAAGTTGAGCTGAGAAGGTGGTCACTGATCAGTATGATCATAAAACTAACATTTTTCTATCTTTTTCTTCATTTACGGATTTAATTATCACATTTTATGGGTGACATTGAAAATGAGAGCATGTGAATGGATTGCAAAGAAATGATGGAATAAAATGACATTTAATTTCGAATTCTTCATTGAGTTAATGAGGAAGAACAAGAGCTACCTCAAACATTTTTCATAAGATTTCAGTAGGAACTTATTGATCAAGTATACTTTAATGAATCGTGTTTGAACTATTGGTTCAGAGGTAGTGATTTTGACCGAAATTAAAACTTTCACGTTCTGCCAAACAAGAAAATCATTTTAAAAAAAATAACGATATTGTTTGATTGTATGCGCGCAGTCTTCGAAAATTGTGCGTGAAAAAAAAAACAAATACTTGTGATCGGAACAACTGTTGATTCTGCCCAAAAGTGTTTGAAATCACAATGATTTGCCAGCAAGCAACATAACAATGGACTCTGATCCAAATAACTAACTCTATTTGATGCATTTAGAAGGCAAAACTTTCCGGAACATTCAACAGTATGGATTATATGTCACACAAAACAATCGAACTTTCTGAGTATATTTCATACAATAATGGTTTCCATATCATTTATACATAAGAAACTGAATTCTCTCACATTTCTTTAACATGATTCACTGAATTTCAAAACGAGAAAAATGTTCATAAAATTTCTGTGTGTTTAGAATATAAATTTATGCGCCAGCTATTTAAAAATAAAATTTAACAATTGAAATCGTTTAATTTTCTTCCTTTGTCGCATGACATTTAACAATCAGAGATGATTTTTAGACCCTCGCGTGAAAAACATCAATTCATTTCAATCAATGAAAATTTCAACAAATTTCAACACAGTGAAGAGGCTGGAGAAGGATTTTACAGATCATTACAGGCAGGAAAGTGAAATCAATTTATATCCGATGTGCAATCATACACCGGTGTGCATTCAAAATTTGCCTTCGAATATTCCACATGGATCATTTTTACGGCATTCAACAATTACACACACACACACACACACACACACACACACACACACACAGAAAAATACAGAAATATTCTATGGTTGGTTCTTTTTTTTTTGTAAATTCTCTCTTCTCTTCCGTTTCTTATCTACAATTCTCAACAATGGACTTAGTTATTGTTATATGCATTTTTTTGACACGAAAAAAAAAACAATGATAAAAATGAAAAATAAATAGTTTTAAAATGTATAAATTTCTTTGACGTTTCAAAAACAAAAGCCAATGATTTGTGAAACAATATACAATTGAATATAGAAATATATACTCTGAAATCAATATCGATGGTGTTTTTTACTCTGAGAGAGAGAGGGGAAAAATGTTTGGGAAAATGTATTGTCAAATTGTTCATACAATTACACCGAAATGTTCGATATGGATTCCAGAGTGTTTGAAACTCTCAATATGGTGTGTAGTTGACATGACAATATGCTGTAAATTTTGTATTTTTTGTTTTTTGTTTTTTTTTTTTTTTTTAAATAAACCAATACGAGACGATTTTTCAATGCAAATCAAAATTAATGAGCAAAATTAAACCTGTGAATGGTACGATGACACAACCATCGGAAAACCGATCGCACGCGATTACAAAACCAACCGAAAATGCCGCTAACAAATGTAATTTTCGAACACCAATTTTTGATATGATCTAAAAGAAACATTGAGAAATATTAACAATGAACTAGATTAATTTTTCACAGTAATTCTAAGAGAGAATCGTTCTTTTTTATGTTCAAAATGTGAAGTAAACAAGAAAAGAGAACAAAAAAAAAAATAAAACACATAAAAAGCAAATGCACACAAACTGAAAGCACACAGCATTTTATGAGCCAAAATGATGATGAGAACAGAAATGCACGGATGAACACGTGTTAAAGGTGTTGTAATGCATCCAATGTGTGTGTATATATATGTGTGTGTGTGTGTGTGTTGGATTTTAATTGCTTGCTAAAATGAATTGAATTCGAGCATTTACCTAATAGTGTCCAAGGCGGATGACCTCCATTGATGTACAGCACATAAGAAAAACCGTCTTTGCAGTAGCCCTTTATCGAATAATAATACGGCAAAAATGTGTGCATTCGAAACCTAATTGTAAAAAAAAAAAAAAAACATTCACAATGAGCATCGGATAAACATTTTTCCAACGAGCGCAATTAATTTTGATTGATACGACTTAATTAAGTAATATAATCAACGAATTATACCTTCGTTTTTCATAGAATAAAATTGCAGGTTGATTTGTGGTTAAAACGTGTAAAAATATTGACTTGACTTTGGTCTTTTCCGACGTTGTTAAGTAGTTAATTAATGCGTCTAGTAATAAAGAGCCAATTCCATTTCGTCGATACTTTTTATGTACACCTAATGATAAAATATAGGCTACATCACACTCTTTGCCCATCGATTCCGGTAGAATGTCACGGTCCTACGAAGAAACATTGGGAAAAAAAACACACACACACACGCGCACACATACACATACAAACAAACAAACAAACAAACAAACAAAAAAAATCATTAATTTTGTTATTAACGAATGACGGCCAGACTTTTGATTGTCACATTACTTCTTTGTTGAGGCGCGCATATGGCTTTATTTCGGCAACAATGAGCCCAATAATGGTTAAATTGTAGACGGCGGCTAGTGCAAAAAATCGTGTACTTGATGTGATATCTTCGTACCATGAGAATGGATAGTCAATGGGAAACCAATCTTGGCATAGTGTTCGCACCTCTTCCAAATCGTCTGGACATAAGAAACGCAATTGCACATCGCTCGTTAAACACAATGGTACTTGCTGATGCTGACTGGCTGTTGTATAGTCGTTGTTTGTTTTATTGCTGTCATCGTCCTTTGAGTTTTGACGATACCTTTATCACACAAAAACAAATTGAATCAAAGTTCAAAATAATCGTTTTAAATTAGTTTTAACATTTTTAATCATTGTAATTTGTAAATATGAAAGCATAAAATGTGGTGTGTCAAATATGGTCTGATGGACTGTGCGCTTGCAATTTTACACAAATGTTTAATGGTACTGGTGAGAGTGAACCAGTTCGAGCTCGAATAACAGACGCCAAATAATACATTTTTAATCGGTTTCGACCATAATTAAAGCATGGATAGACATATCCAAGCACATTCACATTTACATTTTTTTTTTCGTATATTCATTTATTTTTAACACATATTGCTTGAAACAGTCTATCGAACCATGAATGCTTGCACATTTTTCATTCAGGTTTGTTTTTTTTTCATTTGTTTGGATTTCAATTAAGATAGCAAAAGAGCGATGGAGAGAGAGAGAGAGAGAGAAAGAGAGAAAGAGAGAAATAGAGAGAAAGGGAGTGAGAGGAAACAAAATAACAAAAATGAATGAAAATCAATTAGAACAGTATGCTATAATTACCATGTAAATTGTGCCATAATCTATGTACAGTATGAATTTTGTTTATAAGTAGTAATACTTTAGCGTTGGAATTATGCATCCATTGGTTTTGAATTTATAAATTTTTATCTTTGTTCGGTTTATTAAATTATATAATCGAAACGGTGCTTCAAAAGTATAAAAAATCATTAAGACTCGAACAAAAATGTCGTTTTCATGAATTGATGCGAAAATGAAACGATCACAACAGTAAAGCTATAGCCATAGATTCAATCATCATTCGATGTAAAATTGCTCGCCAGGGCAGCATATATATGATTTTATTTCGAATTGTTGTTGTTGTTGTTGTTGTTGTTCCTTCTCGTATTTTATTTAATGGAACATTGTTAAATACAAATTCGATTTGTATTCGCCTATTTCCATTCCCGAATTAATATTGAATTATGCTTTTGTACACAAACAGGAGCTTCACTTGCACTTTTTATTATTTAAAACAAAAAACAATTTGAACGAAATAATGTCATTTACTCTTGCTTTTTATTGTATTTACTCTTTTTTTTGCGTTAATTCGTTCACTTGTTTTATATTCAGCAAGAGAAAAATGCATGGCCATACAATAAATATGTACATTGATGATAAAACCAATGGTTCACCATAGCACTATAATTCATATTTGTCACGAAATATCTAAAGTAAACGCCACACCATTGATTTATAAGCGTTGAATTGACAAAATATGTGTGTTGTTCGAATGCAATCGTAAAAATAAATAAAAGCGAAGTTTTTTTTTTTTCCTTTTTTTTTTGGTACCTAAAGAACAACAATAATTATGACAGCTGACTGGTGAGCGGTTCAATGATGTCTGTTGTTTATGTATGTGTTTCATATATGTATACACTGAACCGATTCAATGGAATACACAGGCTGGCATGGATTTGTGTGTGTGTGTGTATATGTTGTACCGATTCAACATTGACATTTCGATTTTCAAATGCGCAAATTAATGTCGGAAGATTTTTTTGTATGTGTACACATTGACCATTTTCATCATCATTCGTAAAGATCACTGTTGATTTACGGTTCAAATTGAATTTGTATTTGCATTGTTTTTTTTTCTTTTCTAAATAGCAGAAACAGTGAATGGGTTTGACATTTTTTCTTTCGCTACATGCGACCGCATTAATTCCAGTCAAAATACCTAATCAGTGGAACCACAAATATTCAAGTGTCATTAATGTGTCTCCATTAATGGTTCTACGTCAAATTACAAGATATCGCAACTAATGATTACAATTGGAATTTCAATTGGATTTATATGCATGAACAGTGAATGACGCGATTGTGTCAATCGATTGTGATCTGTTTGGACTTGATCAATTTTTGGGTGTTATTTTCAAACAAAATGCCTGTTTCCACGGTAAGTGATTTTCGTGTATTTACAATTTCAATATGTAAAATGGAATATTTTCTGTGACAGGTTGAGTTTGCCGTGCAAATGTCTGGTGAGGGTTGTGCGGCTAAAGTGCAGCAAATTCTCAAGGATGTTGGGTCTGTGGATATTGATGTACCAAGTGGACGAGTTGTTGTGAATAGTGATTTACCGTGGGTCGCGATTCAAGAGAAAATTGAGAAAACTGGACGCAGAGCCGTACTTTCTGGATTTGGAGGTAAATTTGATTCTCTTTTGATATTTGTCAAATGAATTTCAAATACAATTTTGAAGACCATCCATTTTATTCGTTACTCGAAATTTCATGAATGTCATTCATATAAATTGTGGAACGTTAAGGAACTGTGACACGAAACAAATCGGTTTTTTTTTTTAAATTCTTTTTTGATTCTATTTATAGAAAAGTCAGCTGTTGCCATTGTGTCAGACAGTGTTAACAAAATCAATGGAGTTGTTCGATTTTCAACAGCATCAGATGATACAGATGCTCGTGGTTGTGTGGTTGATGGTGTTGTAGATGGTTTAACACCAGGTCTTCATGGCATTCATATTCATGAATGCGGTGACATATCACGAGGATGTGAAAGCTTGGGAAAACATTACAATCCAAGAAATACACGTCATGGCAGCCCAGACAATAGCATCGATCAACGTCATGCCGGTGATTTAGGAAATATTAAAGCCGATCCAAGTGGCCGAGCTACGTTTCGATTCATCGATCGTGTCATTTCAGTCGGTGATATTATTGGCCGATCAATTGTTGTAACAGAAAAAGCCGACGATTTTGGTCTCGGCAATACGGAACAATCTCTAATCGATGGTAACTCTGGCGTTCGTCTGGCATGTGGTATTATTGCTCGATCTGCTGGTATTTTTCAGAATTTTAAAAAAATATGCGCTTGTGATGGTGTCACGATATGGGATGAACGAGTGTCAACGGTGGCTGGTGGAGCTCGTAGTAGTTTGTGAATTCCTGCTAAGTTTGGTTTGGTTTCTAGGTGGCAAAGAATTTGTTGTTAAGAATGAAACTTCTTCTAAAGAGGGTGTATTTTTTTTGTACTGAAAATAGTTTTAAGTATAAAAGGACTCAAAATATCAAAACGATTTTGACTTTTTGATTTTCAAATGTTATTCCTACCGTTTTTGTTGTCATTTGATTCTTTCTGGTAGATTAGAAAATGCACAGACTGAATGGAATTATGACTCGAATGATTTAGAACGTATTTAAAAAATAAACATTTGAAGTGCGTTGAAATAAGTCTTATCATTAAAATGAGTTAGCAACAGTGAAATGATGTAAGTAAACCTTGACGAACTGAAAATCGAAATAGAAACACGCTTGAGTGAACCACATAGCATCATATCAAGTGAAAATTTAACCTTGAAAATATGAAACTGTTTTTCATGTTTTTGATGTGTTCTATTTTGATCTAGTGATATACTCTGTTCTGTTCTGTATCCGCCGGATATTTACGTTAAACGATATATATTCAAGCGTCAAAAATAGCTAAAAAAAACCCTTTTGTCTAAAAATGGAAATAAAAAAAATGGATCGGTTGACAGTTTAATTGGATCAAAATGCATTTGAACTCAATTTGGTTACATATAAATATGTGTAATATACGGTGTAGAATCACTCCGTTTTTGTGTTCTGAATCTGCGCAAATCGTTCGCAAAATGAGAAGTTGGCAATTTAAAGCGATCACAGTGTCAGTGATTTTCCTTGTAGTTTGTTTTGAATGTCAGGTAAGTCCGCTTCAGCGATAACAATATATGAATTAAAAACAAAACAAAATTCGAATCATTGTTTCAAAGTCATTAAGGTGTCGCACAGATGATGGACCATCTGAAGAAGATATCAAGAAAATTGTTCGCATTTGTATGCATAAAGTGGGTGAAAATGAAACGGACACTGATTACAATTACGAAGATGATAGTGATTCAGATCAAAGTGATGATGAAATGACCACACAACGTCCAAATCATGGTTCAAATCAAGGATCAAATCATGGTTCATATCAAGGATCAAATAGTCCATCCAATTTTAATGGTTACAATTATCCCAATGATGCTCCGTACAATCCATATGCTAATCCAAACAATAATATGTACAATACCAACAACAACAACAACAACAACAACAACAACAACAATAATAATAAAAATAACAATAACTGGAATGGTCAAAATAGCTTCGGAGGCATAGGAATTCAGAGAAATTACAATGATAATAATCAGTTTCAAAATCCAAATCCACGATACAGCAACAGCCTGAATAATAACAAAACCGATTCTAACAAGAATCGAACAGAACAAGATCGAGCCTGCTTAGTGCATTGCTTTTTTCATGAACTTAAAATGGTACTGGTGCTTTAAGTGTACGCATCTTTTTAATATGTTTGTTTAACTAATCAGCTTGCATTTATTTTGTATCCATTTTCAAAGACCAACAATGAAGATTTTCCAGACAAACGGAAAATGCTACAAACTCTTACCAAAGACATACGCGAACAAGAAGTGAGGGAATTTTATGTGGATTCGATTCAAGAATGCTTCCATATGGTTGACAATATGGACAATTATAATCGAAGAAAGAATAAATGTGAGGTGGCTCTTACGGTTGTCACATGTTTAACCGAACGGGCCAAAACCAATTGTGAAGATTTTCGAGACGATATGATGGTATTTTAACGTTATTCCGTGTAATTAATCTTATCTAAGGTCATATTTAAAATACATTTGAAAGGCTTAAAATAAATTAGGCAAATATCATCTTGATAAAACATTACAAAGCAAAAAAAAAAAAATAGGCTAACAAATAAAATTGATGTCAAGGTCATTTAAAAATTCAAGATCTTATTAGATAAGAATTCAAATTTTGCAGAAAAAACAACCTTAGCTGGAATTCAAATCGGAATGAGACCTGATCATATCATGGAAACTAGATGTCATATTTAAAAGAATGGACAAAAACACTGCAGTTTGATATTGTTTATTACTACAACAATTTTATTGGTTGAGAGATTGACATTGAATTTATTACAATTTCACTAGAGTATACGTTTTGCTCTATCATTTATGCTGTTTTAATGTACACTGAATTAGGGTAAGTAATTAAATCCCGGATAGAAACAAACGAGTAGAGAGCGCCTATGGAAGTGGCCAGGGTAGGCCTGTGTAATCGACTGGTCCACCAAGTCCGGCATCAGCTTCGAGTAAGCTCATGATTAGAGCCATGGCTGCTTCATCGTTACCTTCTGTATTGCCCATTCGACCACCGTTCGATGTTTCAGACAGCGTGGAATTTGACATCAGGCCAACTAGTTCGGTGACAGAATCTGTTATTTTCATGTTCAGAAAAGAATGGAAAGACAGTTATCTGTGTCGTTTTACGCATAATTGTGACCAAGACATAGATCAAACATCAAAGAGTTGGCATACAAATGGAATTAACATAAATCTCTCATCAATTTTCGATTCGTTCTTCAAATCCATCAAAACTCGGTCATTGATTTTACTCTGTATTTTCGGTTCGCCATTCGAAATAACACACTCCAAAAGAAAAAAAAACAACAACAACATCGGATTCAATGATTGAGCTATGTTCAGTCACAGAGAAAAGTAAAACGATACAAATAAGAAACAAGCTGAAAGAATATATTTACTATCATTTGAGCTAGTACTTGGCACCGTTGAGCTGCCGTTTACACGAGATGTCATTCCATTGATACGAACCGGTACTGTTGCTGAATTTGATAGATCATAGGTAGTCTGTTCAGTGTCATCGAATAATGCAGATGCAACTGGAAAAGGATTTATTGAATTTGGTATACGACTTTCTGTGTCTGGCCTGGCCTCTGATGAATTCCAAAAATGCCAAAATCAGTATCAATCGAAAGTTCGGCTCAATGTTTATTTTGATTGGTTTTCATGTGTGTGTGTTTGTGTGTGTGTGTGTGTGTGAGTGTGCTTTGTTCAAGACATTAAATATGTTTAGCCTTTGCGATTTCCATGAAATTTTCATTCCACCAATTTTATTTCATAAAAAAACATAATTCCATATGCCTTTGTGAGATTGAAATTTGGATTTTAAAAATTGTTTTGGCCAAAATAAATCTTCTTCCATAAAAATCGCAAATACTACGATAGCCATATACTTTGCTTACCGGAACCCTCAGTCTTTCGATGAGAATCCAACGCCTGTTCGGCTATTTGCCGTCCGATTTTGATTGCTTCTACGTGTGTGTTAATGACCCGATGCATTTCGCGGCCATTCGTCGCTGAAAATAATTAAATTTTCATTAAATATTTTACCTAAAAAAAAAAAAAATAAAGAAATAAAGAATTCAAAGAACGAAGAAGAAGAATCTAAAATGTGGACTAAGATTTTGGTTTTTATACGAATTGGAGAAAAATTGAAAGGAGAATGCATCGTTATTAATTTGTTTGTTTGTTTTTAAAGCGATTATATTTATCCACACACAAAAAAGAAATTGGAAATTGAGTTGAAAATTGAATGCTTTTAAAATGCAATCTCGTTTCATTAGATGTAAAAAAAAAATTTATAGCTACGACGACGAATTTACTCAGAATTCAAGCGCAATTGTTTTACCAAAGCGTTTTATCTACATGAGATTTCTACATCGAATTATTCTAAAGCATGTGCAAACTAGTAATGATCTATTTACATAGTGTAAATAGTTTAGCATGTTTGTACAAATTTATTGGCCACATATTCAAGCCCAGTGTGGGGGGGGGGGCAAATTTTTCACTCTACAAAATTTGTGTCGATACAAAAAATGTTTCTTAACTGCCAAACAACACCCAAATCAAAATCATTTGATCAATATCAAGGCAAACTAGCGCCTAAGACAGACCGAAGATCTAAAGCAAAGCGAAGGTGTCGACAAACCGGAAGATGTTGAAGACTCAGAATGAAGACGAAGAAAAAAGCGAAAAAAGAGACACGATAACGATCAACATTATCACCGGGAGATATTATTATTGATTCTTCCAGAATATGTCGTAGATATAATTGCCTTGATCTGTGACCCCGAAATATAGAGGTTACCATACGTCTCAGGTTCGATATCATTCAAATAATCACTTCATGGCATAAAAGTGTTTGTTACACTCAACATTTCAATGTTGGTTGCGAGAAACAACGTCAACACTCTGCTTCCCGGAATTCTTGGGATGATTCAACACTGAATGAAGAAAAGTTTGTTTAAAACACCGGATAAGAAACCACTTAGATACCGATTTACATACCTTATCACCAAGTACAGGACAAATCTGGAGTATCAAGTTGACGAAACATGGCTAGAGGTAAACTTTTCGTTTGTGTGTGTGCGTGTGTGTGTGTATGTGTGTGCGATAAAAATGGAGGATTTAATCAGAAGATCATAAAAAAAAGCCATAAGAAAGTGTGATAAATGTTGCTATAAAAGGGTAAGGTAAACGATCAATTCAACGACTTAGATTCAGATGATGAATGGTAGATGAAATCTCCTGTTTAATGTTCAAGAATTAAAATAGTAACGAATCCGTTAATCAACTGGGCTTGACCAAGTGAATGTGGCCTTGGAAACGAACATCCTTTGGATAGTTTTACATGTTTCAATTTCATTTTTTTAATTTCATTTTAACCTATATTGTGTTCATATATTAATTATGTATGGTCTTTACTATTTTACAGACTGTACCAACTTTGATTAGAAAAGTTAAAATTTCCAGGTATTTGAGTGGTAGTGTTGTTGACATTATCCGAGCCCGCAACTGTACCGCAACCACTGTTTTCTGGTATCACATCACTAGAAGTGTAATTGAAAGGTAGAGAGAGAGAGAGAGAGAGAGAGAGAGAGAGAGAGAGAGAGAAAGAAAAAAAAACACACATTCGAAAATGAGATCGATAGAGAAAATGATATGATTAACTCTAGCATTTAATGTTCGTTACTCACAAAAGTACCGAATTTTTCGCCATCATTGATTCAATTTCCTTGGTCCATGGATTTTTAAATGTTTTCCATACGCTTCTCAGGTAAACAAAATCATTTCGTTTGGTTCGGAATCGATATACAGAAGTGACGACTTTCTCTGTTGTTTGTAGAGTTGATTTGTGCGCCTCAGCCAAAGCTGGAATATCTTCATACTGATAGTATTCATACATGCTTGTGCCCAGTAGCTCTTGTGGTAAAAATCCTAGTACTAAAGTAGCTCTGGAAATTGAATATGATTATTATAAAGTGTTTGTTCAATTGAAAATGATGTGTTGCTTTTTCTATTTTAAAATTGATGATCCATTACCTTTGATCAATAAAAAGAAATTTCCCATCAATGGTGTGTCTTGATAAAAAGTGTAAATTTCTTAAAACATCTTTTGGCTGGGTGGTTGGTGGTGGTGGCGGTGGTGGTGTTGGTGTTGTTAACGAATTGATTTGAAGAACATTTGGTGGAGCCCGTCCGGCAGCCACCAGACATGATAAATTACAAGAATAACCCTCACCATACGATTCACGTTCTTTTAGCCCAATTTTTGATTGTGTCCATGTTTTTAAATGGCCCGTACAATGAATGACAATGTATTTTTTATCCGAATTGGTTTGCCGTTTACAGCGTATATCTCGCGGAAATATGTTAGCACTGTCTTTTGATGATGCAGATGATTTATATTTCATTCGACAAAAAAATGAACGTCTTGCACCCGGACACAATAGCGATAGATCCTGAAGTACATCGGTTTTCAATGGAAGCATAGCTAGGAGAATTGCGAAATTAATTGGTGCATTAAACATTTTACATTTTTTTTTTTGCATTTCATGAACATATCGAAGTACATACTTCTTGCATCAATCAGTTTTTCTCTAGGGCTAAGATCAGACGAGGACAGTTGCTCTTTGATTTTTGCCACATCTTCCGGATGTATAATATCGAACCAACTTTGACCCAGTAAATCTTGCTGATTAAATATGTTGTTGAATAAGAGTTAAAATACATTCAAATTCCCAGAAAAACAGGGATTACTATGGGCTGTCAATAGCAGCTTATCTGAAAATAGCAGCTCAAAATAGCTGATATCGCAAAATTTCGACTGAAAATAGCTTGAAATATTTTCAGCCACTATTTCAAGTTATCGGCTATTTTCAGTCGAAATTTTGCAATATCAGCTATTTTGAGCTGCTATTTTCAGATAAGCTGCTATTGACAGCCCATAGTGATCCCTGCAGAAAAATACGAATATTGACTAGATTACATTACACATTTGATAACACAATGGGCTCAAAATAGACAAAAAAAAAAAAATCAACCAGTTTACCTGAGAATAGTTCAACACTTGTGAAACTGATTCGGACATATACAGTATTTTACCGCGATCACAACCAACGACAAACATAAATCCGTCAGCAGCTTTTAAAATTAACATTTTAAGTTCATGGTCCGAAAGAAATGTTGGCTTGTAAAGACCCTCGGTATACGAATGTACAGAACCCCGTACCGTTTTCATATGCTGAACGGCCATACGCAAAACGGTCAATTTATCAAGTTTTCGTGACATCGAATGGCACATCGGCACTAATGTAGACAGCTCCGTTATATAATTGTTCATTTTGTTTCGTCGTCTTTTCTCAATTTCGCTATGATTCCTTAAATAAGCGCAACAAAAACAAAACCGAAATAAAAAACAATAATGATATTACAAAGTTTTAACAAGTAGCAACAATTTCCTGTTCTTTGGCAAATCCAAAAGTGTGCTATAACAACATGTAATTGACGTATGCGGTAGAAACTGTAAACAAACCAAATGATCTAACAATTTTGAGGCTTCACCTGTGTGTTATATTTATAACAACACTATTTTGTACCTAATCATTTGTTGCTCAAAGAATAACAATGCTGTAATGGTTTCGCATGCATTTGTGTAAAATCATTGAATAATTTGTAAGGATGAGATCGAAATGAGTTACGATAAAATCAAATTTATTGCAAAATTGCAATTTACACATTTATATAACTGAAAAATGCGTCATTGGTTGATGTTACATGGTTGAGTTTGCATAAAGTTTTCAAAACACTGAGACATTTTATTGAAATTAATTGAACGGAAATATCAGCTGTCTTATAAAACAAGCAAGTACAAAGGACTAACATATGATTCTTTGGCGAAAGCATTACAACGTTTTGATTAAAGAAAGTGTTTTAACAAATATATCTTCGTATGATTCCTTAGAACAGTTATGGTTGTCGATCATTCTTCATATCACATTTGATAAAACACAGTGCGATGACAAGGCTCACTTTAAAGGGTTTTTTTTTCTGGCAGAGAATGTTGGAGAGAGACGGATAGATACAGATGTATATTTCCATCTCTTTTTGTTCTGTGTTCACATCTAAAAAAAAACCTACAAAGTGAGCCTTGTCATCGCAGTGTGTGATAAAATGAAGGTGTCGCTGGAGGTATCGTGGGTGCCTTGGTTTGTATCTAGGTTTGTTTATCAGATTTCTTCGCTTTTGGACTCAATACATGATAAATTGATAGATATTTGTCACTTACTTTTTGTTTTGGCTCGCTTTGGCTAGTTTGGCATCATTCTCAGTATCACTTTCATAGTCGCTTGCGTCTCTGGAACGTTATTAAATTACATAAATTCAAGTCAGTATTCGAAGTAATTTGTCTCAGATAAGTGGAATGAATTAGTGAACACAAATGAGTATGTTGTAGTATTTTATACAACACTCCAGCCAAGATCTTGGAGCATTTACTATATTTGCATAAATCCATTCCAATTTCAAAGAATCATCTAAACAAATCATTAAATCAAAGAATATTAAGGTGAACATAATCATTTGTTCTGTTTAAATGAACTCAATATACTGCATAATGAAATAAATGAAGTTGAAATACATAAAAACAAATTGAAATGATGTAACCGAATCATGTTATGATTGACAAATCGGTAGTTGGTTGGTGAAAAGATGCGTTTTTTTTTTTTTTTTTAATTTCACCACAATTTTACTTCAAAGATTGTGTGGATAACGTACAAGTTTCAGAATGAAGTGAACCAATTAAGATGACAGCATCGTTAGCATAACATAGATGTTATTGTTTTGAAAAATGAATAGTCTCGAAATGATTGGTTTGAAAAGGTACTGGTTGGTGGAAGTGTTTTGCGTTCGAAAAAGTCAATAGAATCCTTTGAAATTTAAATTGAAGAATAGAAAACGGTAGAAAGAGTTGTTTTTATTTGTTCATAACTTGTGCAAAAATAAATTTCTACATGCTCGGGGGACCTCCCGCCCGCCCGCTTTCAGCACGCTTTCCTTTTCATCTCGTGATTTTGTAAAACAATCAAATGCCGTCAACCATTTCAAAGGTTCGTTGATTTTTAGTGTCAATTGTTTTTCACATTTCGACAGTAATTTGTTGCGCTTCAGATCTGACAAAATTCAAAATGTCACCATTCAACGGATATGAATTAATTGCTTTAAGTTCAATGTAGCTAAAACCATGAAAACATTACCATCGGATAATTTGAATGCTCGGTGTTGCTAAGACAAACAAAAAATTAACAACAAAAACCACACAAAACACCACCACTTCGGTATAAATATTTTCAAAACAACAAACCGTACTGATTTTATGAGGCTAAAGAGCATTTGTAGTGCTTCTGCCAACTAACTCTCTGCCCCATCCCCCTGTGCTTAGTTTAGAATGTACGTATGCCATTTGTGTACTGTGGTTGGTTAATCACCATAAATTCAGAATGTAAGGAAAATTGTTGTTTGAGGAAGAGACAGAATGGTATGCGATCAAGGCCGCATTTTCACGGAACATCGTTTGAATGTCACACATCAAAACGGTGTTGGATTGAACACTTTGGCAATCATTTCATCATCTTGAAAATGGTTCAATGCATTCAAAGCGATTTCCATTTATATACTTACGTCGTTGAATATGCTTTTCGTTTCCTCGGATTTGAAACATAAGAGGTTGGCAATGTGCTTGATTGAAGCGCACTTTGTGTACTATGGGTTTCGCTTGGTGGTGCTTCATTTGAGGTTGGTATGCTGTATGGCGTTCCATTGCCAAGTACTGTGTAATATGCACTGTCACTGAGTGTTAAAAACAAAAACAAAAATATCGAATTAAATTATCGTTAATTTTTCTGTGTGGTTTGGTTTTTTTTTCTTTCTTTTCAAGTTGAATCAATCAAAATCTCAAATTTCAATGTTTTAATCAATTTCAAATAAAATTTATTTGCCGAAAAAAAAAATGTTTCAATTGTGCACCTGTTGAGATTTTCGTTGAAATTATTCAATGAATTGATATGATAGTAGAATTGGTTTTGCATCTGTTGCTGTGGATACACTTGTGAATGGTATATGAGCTCTGGATCGGTATTTTGTTCATAATTGCGAGGATAATAATGGTAATGATTTTGATTAAGCGGTGAGTATGATTGGCTGAGAACCGATTCGTCGGTTTGCAGTTGATGTTCGTACTGCGCTTGTTGCGGTATTGTTTGATACATTATCTGATTGTAATTGTGACCATGATATTGTGAATCCTTTTGCGGTGAATTGTGTGCAATTAAATTGGCCGGCGTTGTTTGTGATGTATGCACCAGGCTTTGATTTTGTAGATCATATGCACTTGATTGATTCAATACATCAAGTTCATTTAAATGACACTGATTTAATTCCTCAAGATTGATAAATTCGTGATCTTCGTCAGCCGCTTGACATAACTGAGAATACGGAATATCTGTCGATTTAAACGATGACATATCTTAGTTACTTGAAATATGAAATCCATTTGCAAACATGTTAGTTGTCTGTGTGTGTGTGTGTGTTTTTTTTCTCTCTTTTAAATCTTGATTGGGGTAGACGATTTTTTTTTTTTTTGCTTTATTTCGATGATTTCTGTTAAAACACTTGAATTTTTGTTAGAGCACTTTCCTTTCCAAACAAATGATGCAGTAAATAAATCATGACTTCCGTAATAGATTAGAAATTCATTTTTGTTTTCCGTTTTAATTGCACACGGTTTTAAACTATTTTTTGTTCTGTTTGTTAACACAATTCACGTCTGATTGAAATTCGGATGATTGCTTATTGCTGGAAAATATTTGATTTAACAAAAACCAATTAACTTGAAATATTAAATAAAATGTTAAAAATTTATTGGCCGAATTAGCTGAACTAATAATTTCACAAAAAAAAAGAGAATAGAATTTATTTGGTTGTTTTAGAATACGCTTTGAATCAAGAGCAAAAACAAAAATGAATGAATTTGAAAATGTTCCGTACGTTTCGTTTAGTTTAATTCGCTTTCCGTTTTTAATTCATACTGAGACTGTGACTCTCATTGCCGTAAGTTTAAATACCATGAAAGCATTCGAATAGACCTCGCAATTGAATAATTTTTGTTTTCATTTTTTTTTTGGTGTGTTCGAATACATTTCATGCTGTTTCCGCTGTACGGCACACAGCAAATTGAAATGTGGGCAAACGATATTGAGAGAGTGAGAGCATAGACGATGAACATGAACATTGGTGTACCGCGGTAACAAAACCAACGGTTTTTCATTTATCATATTATCTAGATAGAGTAGCGCATGTCAAATTCGTTCTTGTAATATTACTCGCCGAATGTGGGGCCTTTTCAACAGGTAGCTTGTTACTCAAATGGAAAAAGGGGTTGGACATATCTTTGAACAACGTCATACATATTTCAACCACGATTACACACACACACACACACACACCATGTACATATGTATCCATTTTCCTTCATTCGCTTGTTTGCATTACCTTGTGTGCCAATTGAATTCTGATTGACTGCAAGATCTATAGGAATTTTCATCGCAATTTTCATCTCGATTTTCAGAAGTTCAACGTTCGATTTTATCGGTAATTGTTTCAGCTTTTTACTCGGAAACTCTTTTTTTTTGTTGCATATTCATTTCCTACTTTTCGCGGGTTGAAAGGTTTAAATCCAGATCATGTGATGATTAAACATGGGCAAACCAAATTTTCAATGGATGACTTTTTCATCCATTGAAATTGAGTAACTAGCAAATGCGTCATATTGGCCTCATATGATCTTCACTTTCATGATAAACAGTTTTCACATATGCTTGATCCAGTAATTGATTACCAACTTCGCACCTCATATACATACGACCAGATGCGCTCATTACCCATCAGCCATAGAATCGAAATTCCTTCTTCCGTATTTCTTTGGTGTTTTTTGTTGCAGTTCTCTTATTGGCCTGAATATCTTGAATATGTTTCGAATAAATAATCTGGATGAATTGTCCATTGAAGTGGAACACTTCAACAAACCCATTGACAAAAGTTTTGGAGCGTCATTGGCGATAGCTCATATCGGTTCCCTAACTTGCATCAACTACACACATGCGATATATTTTGAGGGTTTTTGAGGATTTTAAAGGCTATTTTTTTTTTTTTTTTGTATGTCCACACATATATTAAATACCGTGTTAGCATCGGTTAGCATATGTTATATCAAAAATAATACGCTATGTCCTAGTCAAATAGAAATTTTTGATTGTGACATGTTTTTACCTATCAACGAATACAAACGAATATTTAAAAACAAACGAGAAAAAAAATACAAAATAAACAAACAAACAAACACAAGCACTTTGATCTCTTACGGACATTTTTCGTGGATTTATTCCGCCATAACCAGAGATTAATCGGATTTGTGTCGACAATCGAAACTGTCACGTCAACAGATTATAAAATCCTGTGGTAACCATGAAAAACCAACATGAATCGCGGCATATCGAATTAACCATTTTAATATATCGTTAAATAATATTGTTCACTGTGAAAGATGGGCATTGCAACAATTGTTGTTTGTATTGATGGTATTTGTCGGATTGTAATCCGTAGTAAACACAATTTAGTAATGTATATAAAATGGAGCATACTGAATCAATTTTCTCGTCAATATGTGCATTAATTGTGGCCATACACGAATTTATTCGAAATAATGGCAAACGATTTGAATTTAAGATGAATGTCGTCAATAGTGGGTCGATTGTGAATTGAAAATGCTGAAATTGTAATCAGTTTCGCGTGTGTTCTTTATTTTTTGAACATTGACAGTTCTTTATTTTTTCGAAAGACTCAATTGCAGAACTGTCGATAGAGTCCAATTACCACTTTTCATTCTTCTACGGACGATGTTACGATATCTATTTAGTTTTTTTTTTTTTTTGAAATGTAACACGACCGACATAAATTGATTGTAGACTTCAATCAAATGCGCATCAATGTTTGTCTCATGATTTCCTCATTCATTAAATTTTATGTCGATGGAATGAAATTCGTGCAAATCTCATGTACCAAATTGATTCATGCGTTTTCAAATGGGCGCGGAATTAATTAATATGAAAAACTGTTCCACCTCTCAAATATATACATGTATATATGTTTTATCCGTGGATTTTTGTTTTTTTTTCGTTCTCGATTCTTTTCATTCATTTCGTGTTTGTGCGAACAACTCGACATAATATTCAAACAGAATACATTTTGTATGTGGCAATGCATCGACGCATACAAAAATAGACAGGTATTATTATCCAGTGTCCATTGTATGTTTGATTTCGTCCATGCCATTTTCCATGCATACAACAAATTTTACGGTTACGAGAAAAGTCCGTTTTAATTGCATTAAAAATGATTCCGTTTGCAAAACCATGCCATTGTGCCATGTCGCTGTTTGTTGTTGTTCATCTTTTTTTTTACGGTCTCTGTCGCATTCATTTGAATTCGTATGTACTTATGTGTATATCAGTCAGCGCAGAATGAAAGCCAACGGAATTGATTGGTTTGTTGGTGACAATGAATGTGTGTATTTGTTGGGCAAAAAGAGTTGAATGAATGGTTTTTATTTCCATGAATTATCGATATGCGACATTAACCTTGGTGTATTTAATACCATTGTACAAATACCCTCGACACATTTGGCGAAACTGAATACAGCAAATCAAAATATTCATCATGTCATAATGATTGTCAGTGACGAAAAGACCGCTGTTGCTAGTGTGTGTGTGTGTGTGTGTGTGTGTGTGTGTGTGTGTGTGTGAGAGTGTATTTTCCAATTAAATAACATTGGGTGAGCAATGAGCATAGCAAAACTCAAGATATTGGATTTCTTTTCGGACGACCTATTCGTTGGTGAGAGCGGAACAGGTACAAGTTGACGTTAGAATTGGTCGGTTTCCTTATGCCAAACACTTACAAGTATATACATTTTTACTTGATATGATCGTCAATTTGTTTTGTCCAATGGCTAAGGCATTGCCTTGGCCTCTGTCACCTCAAGACAACATTTCTTCATTTTCTATGACTTATTCTTTTGTACACTCTCAATCAATTTCTAATTATTGGTGGTAAAATGATAATGCTAACGAATATTGAAATAAAAAGAACAACAACAACAACCACACAACACATAAATCTAATTACGTTTCAAATTACAGCATGAACTTTCGGAATCACTGCGAAATTTGATTATTTTGTTTTTGTATGTAGTTTAACATTATGCCATTTGCCATTTACATTTAAAAGCACAAATAATATATTGAAAGAAATGAAGGGAAAAAGGAAACTGTTCTCAAGCAAAAAATTTTGCTATACGTTCCAATTATTGCATAATTTACTTCACACCACTGCGTCTCTCTTTTGCCAGTGATACCATTTCATGTGTTTTTTTTTTCTCTTCTATTCAACAATAATGCTTGATATTATTAAAAGAGGCATGGACTCAGGTGTCAATTCAACTAGCTATTGTGTCCAATAAAGTGATAATGATTTATTTCACATGCACATAGAAACCCTAGCTGGTGATGTTGCATATTATCAAAATGAATTAACACTCACACACACACACACACACACACACACACACACACAAATACATATTACATACGCAGGATAAATATGAAGCTCGCCTACATCATAATTTATTTGACTGAAATGCTTTTTATTTCACATATATTGCATAAATTGCATGCTACTGATCTTTGACTGTCCTTTAAGGTGGCTTGATAATGCTATGACATTCAGCAAATAAATTCATTTTTACCTTTACTGACCAGTCAACCGTGAATAATAAGCAGATTTTGTAACACGATGAATTTGTATGCGTACGGAAATGCTGTTGATCCAATTAAAAGTTTATTGTTTTTAGACAATGATTTTGTTGTTGTGTTTATTTTACGTAAATAAGTTAATAAGGGATGCGGAAATAAGATTTTAATCAGAGTCTGATCATAATTTTGTACGTAAATAAAAAAAGAAGTATCTAGATGTTACGCTCATATCGATTTCTGTTGCAAACACTTTAAGCTAAAGGGTTCAGCATATTTCATATTTTCAAATATATATTCATTTGAACAAACAAAGAGTTTTTATGTTCATTTTCTTATGAATTTATATTTACAATTGTTTGTCGAACAAAAAAAAAATCAGAACTTGATAAAAATTTGGTGAAGGGATGGGGGAGAGGAAACGAAGGAAATAAGTGTGTCCACTTCTATGGATACAATGTCAATAAACCTCAATGGATTTTGGTCTCTGAACTGAAACTGAAGTTTCATCACAGCAAAAAGATTGCATTGAAATGTTCGCGTTTTGAAAAAAAAAGAGAGAAGAGAATATAACAAAACAGCAGCTCAGAAATTTCAAGAAACAATTTGAAGCTGTGTCAAGTGAATGACAGCAAATAGAAACTTGCTTAATCAAGCGTTTTTTCTTTGTGTAAGAGAGAAGGTTTTCCAGTAACATCGAGAAAAACGAAATGCGAAACAATACGGGGTTCGTGTGAGAAAAAAGAACCAAACCGAAAGAATTGCATTCGTCATTTGAAAACATTATAACAGTGTGAATTGATATGGAATCTCAAGATAAAATAAAAATAATGATGATGAAAGAATGTCTGCTCGAAATGATTCAATGGAGTAAATGGCATGGATTCAAAAACATTTCAGCAGAGTAATAAGGTGCACCGATTTTATTATCCTGTTATTTCATTACACGCTCTTTATATATGCTTTGTTTTTCTTGAGCGCACAACTTTAAAGGGTAGCACAACTGCTACTACCCTCACAATTTACGATACCGTTTTTTTTCCACTGTACAAATGGTGTTTTTTTTTTCTCTCTCGTTTTATATATTTGTCTTCGCATATTATTATTCTTACATTGATTTTGATTGATAACATAATCGTCCAACAACACACATCTCCCATGCAGGAAACAAATGCAATGACTGGTTGACTGGTTGGAGATTTTGAGTGAATTTCAATAAATGTTTGCCAATGATGCATATTGTTGACACAGTAAAATCATGAACAATTGAAAACTGATGAACATATTATAAGGGTGATGATGCGGTTGCCTTTTCTTCAAATAAACCATGAATTTTGTGCGAATTGTGCACACTACAAATAATAATGAGGCAGGAGTTTTAACTAGTTCAAATTTATTCAGAAATTATGATAACTGGTTTTATTTGTTCATTTCAGTTGTGGATACAAATCTGTTTTTGACATCTTTGTTTCAAAATATCAAGCAACCCCCCGTCGACGATCCTCAATCAATATAAACGTCATCGTTCTTCCAATGAATCGACTGAATCCAATGAATATTATGTCGTGTTGTTGTTGTTGTTGTTTTTTTTTTGTATTGTTGTTGTTGTTGTTGGATAAAAGTCACAATTCTGATTTGTAATAATAAATTGCTCATTGAAAACATTTATTAGCTCTTTTTTTGTGTGTGTGTGTGTGTTAGACGCTCTCATAGACTCTATTATATAACTAATAATACTACTATGTCTGCGTAATTAGAATTCTCCGGTGAAGGTCTGTGTATTATTTATTACAATTTTTGTTTTTTTTTTCTTTTCCAATTAATATGATGATATTCGTCATAAAGAGATATATTTTGTAATCAAAATGTTGATTGAAACGGTGAGTTTTATCATTAAAACGGGGTGGATATGGAAAAGTCATGCCGTATTTTGTATAACATTTTGCAGACACACCGAGTATGACGTAAAAATGGATAGTAATGCCATAATATGGTGGTATGGATTTGATTGTATATATAGCGGACCTCCTACACACAATTTCAATTCCCTGTTATTGTGTGTTATGTCAATCGTTCGCGAAGCATATTTTTGCAATAGACGGTGTCTATTGCAATCATCATAGGCTGCCTAGGTAGACAGAGCATTCAATGCTAGTCTAAAGGGAAACCGCAATTTTGATTTTTTTTTTTTTTTATAAATAAAATACCCGTTGCGAATGGGGTAAAGGCTTGAATTATTTTGAACCTTGGCCAAAGTGAATCGTAAGTAACCGTTTTTAAATAAAATAGTTTATCCAACCAATTGATTCATCGTTAAGTATTAAAAATATCCGTATGTTCGAAAGTCGGTCTAATAATTTCTCTTGAACATTTTCAGAAATTTCATTCTGAAACACAGAAGAGCTCTTCTACTGGTCCTCCAAGAGAACTTCGGAGTCCGAAGATCGGAGACATACCTCTGATCAATTTCAAGTGAATTCTTTATAAATGTGAAAATTGGTGATTGCACCTGAATTACTCTTTGCATCATTTTCATTTGGAAAGGTGCATCTGCAAAAATTGAAAATGCAATTAAACTCAATTTACCAATTCGATTGATCATCAAAACCGTTATCGGACTGAGTGAAAAAGATCAAAAGCAATGTAACTTAAACAAACTTTTTCACGTAAAACAGCAAACAATTTTATTTTTTTTTTAAACTCAAACTTTATATTTGTCTACACGTGCAGTATTTTTGCATGGGAACTATTTGGGCGTGTGACAAATGGAACTTAAATTCAACGGATAAGTCAAGCACTAGCACATTCCACAATGAATTGAAAAATAACACTTCAAACACTTTGCTTTCAATCAACGCAATTTAAAATGCGTGTTTTTATGTTGTATTTAAAAGTCACTAAACTTACTGTGCTGATTATTATAAATTAAGATCTCAAGACAACTAAATAAAATGAATGAATTGTTCAATTTTTTGTTTCTGATTTTATCAAAACTTCCGAATTGACATTTTCAAATGCACGAAAAAATCATATGAGTAAAAATTCAAATCAGGATTAAATGCACGAATGCAGCTAACGGCTTGCGAAACCGTTGATATTATCAGCAAAACTAACATATATTGTGACAACGACGGGCACAATTTGCCTTCATATTTTCTCTTGGCTTTACTTTGCGTTTTTTTTTTTCTTGAATGTGAGTATTGTGAAGACGAGAAAAAAAATTGAGTCGTGTTTGACGCGGTATCCGGTAACACGGCGACCAAAGCACACACATTAAACATATCAAACTGATTTGCTCATTTCTTTTTGTTCGTTTGTGTTCAATGCAACACCTTTTCGAAATGACAAAAATTTCTTATAAAGTCGCACACACGCGAACATATCAGATTACAACGGAATATTGCTAAAAAGTGCTGTGTGCACAGAAGAGTGAGTCTTTGGAGATTCAAGAAAACAAGATATAGAGAAAAATGTTTGGTGTAGTTTTTATAATACTCAGTAGCCAGCACATTTTTCACGATTACATTGAATCGGTGTACAGGATCCAAAAGTGTGCTCAATTTCAAAACGCAACATTTCGAACCAAATCAGCATTTATAACAATTACATCACGAAGGTCACCAAACCATTATGATGATTGAATTGTGACTATGCAATCGCATTGTGTTTATGATTTTCAGACATTCATTGAATGAGCCTGCAAGTTTTCAAATGTTCCTGGTCTTTTTTTTCATTTCTCTACAATGTGACGAGAAATTTTTTGTTTGTTTGTTGTTTTTTTTCTTTAGCAATTGATGGCGTCTGTATATTCGTTCAGCTCACGCGGCATGCAATGTATATTATCGGTGCGCTGAGACAATTACCGGAACACTTAGATTTAGAGGTGTAAGCTTGAATGGACACAAACAACAATATGGATTTTCCATTTCAAATAAAACTGATTTTATTATTTCAATGTTAAAACGAAGCTAAACACACACATTATAAGTGTCAGCAACTCTGTGAAGCTAGTAAGAAGAAGTATATTCATACGAGTTTATTATACTGTTATGAAAAATGAATGTGAATATTTGTCGGTGATGGTCGGCTGATACAAATCAGTGCAATAATTATTGCAACGTCTTAAGACATGAGTGCAGGTCGTTTCTCTTTTCCCTCAAGATCGGTGTTTGTTTGTGAATATCCAGTGCCACCCTGAAAGTAAGATTCAATCGATTAGTTTTATCAAGCGAACATTCTCCTTTAAGGGATATGATTTCTCTATGTACCCGTTGCAGTGGAATAATATCTTTTTCCTTTAATTTTGTACTAGTTAGTGGATGGATCATGTCCTTTTTGATGAGCTTCTCAATGCATTCCATTGTTACTACATCACCTCTGTTCAGTATTATCAAATCAGTCAAACAAATTAACGTGGCATATCAATTTACAAAATAACACACACACACACACACACAAAAGTAAAATAATAAAATATGCTCACGTTGGCCGAAGAACAGCACATGGTACAGAATTACTCAATATATCATGAGTGACGGCGCACATGTAACGGTTTTCTTTAACAATAAGGGATTTTTTATCATCCGGATCTTGAACCATTGTAAATTTAACATCAATCAAATCCTTTGCTTTGATCGGTTTTTGTGACATTGGACACAAAATGGTTGGATCTGGTTTTTCAACTTTTGATTTTTTAGCTGATGGTGCTTGAGATGGCACCCAAAAACTTGGTAGATCTTTTTCTCTTCCGTTGGCCATATTCGAAATGCTCGATGTACTTGTACCTGGGATAGCTGTAACATTCAATGTACATATTCATCAGTATCATTGGAATTTTATCAAATGGAAAATCTAACAAACTCTAACCATTTTTTGAAGTGACAATATTCTTTTCGGTGTTGATAAATTTAATAAGCTTCTTTTGATGTTCCAATGCATTTGCTTCGTTTACTTCATTATCTTCCAATTGCTTTTGACGTTCATACTCCTTTAATTTCTTTGCATATTCAGTTTTCTTTGTTATGATGTATTGCAAAATGGCTTCTTTATCAAACAAATAACCATCTTTACTGAAAAATTTAAATAGAAAACAATCCATTTGTAAGGGATAATCACTCAATTCAATTCAATTCAATTAAATGAAGAAACAAAACACTTTATTAGAGGCATATAGTGATACTAACGTGATTACTGGATTACGACATGGTTGCAATGTTAATGAACAACAATCAAAATTTTTGACCGAATCTTTTCCAATTCTTTGCTGATTTGTCCCGTAACCAGATTCAGCTGCATCACGTTTCTTTTCATGGTATGTATAAACAGCTCCCGCTGTACAGTTTCGAGCATGACGAGTCATTATTAAATTGATAAAAACCAATTGGCAAAACTAAATTTCAATGATAAAACACGAAAATTCACGTAAAACACACACTATTCGATGCGTGTCGATTCGAAAACAAATACGCAGCGTAAATAATTCTGAAGTGAGTTTGACAGATCAACGTTGTTGGTTTGTCTGGGTTTCAAACAGATGACGCTGGGCGCATTAATTCGATCAAAATTCGTTAGCATTTTTTCTTTTAAATAAAATAGATGATCATTATTATGATTGAGCATTTAGATTGTTTCGAGAGAAAAATGCAGTTAAATACTAAACTAAAAAGCCATCTGGTTGATTCAAAGAAACATGCGGTGAGGGTACTAAAATGATAATTATCGTGTAAATATTGATTCAAACGGTTCAAACAAATAAAAATGGTTAGTTCAAAATATGAAGAGAATGCCCAAAGATTGCCAAAAGTATCTTGGCTTTTATGTGATGAGAATCCAAATCAAATGCAGCAATAACTATCACGCTTGTTGAATGGTAGATCAAATCATTTGAATTTTGTCCGCAAAATGAACAAAGCTGGTGATTTCTATTGGTTAAGGAAGTGATTGAAAAAGTAGCCGTATTAGTGTGTACGAGTTGCACTTTAATTTGCATGTACTGACAATGAGCGATCGATGTCATTGAGTCATACGTTAAAATTCGGTTATATTGTTAAGTGTTTTGGCTTCTATTTTGAACTGCATATTTTAAGGTAATCACAATTTTCGAAATTGACAAGAGTTATTTGTCTAGTTGATACTAAATTGTAATGTAAATAATTCGTGCATCGTAAATACTCGTAAATACGATTGATTCGTCTTGACCTTGAGGTATTATTAATTTTTTTCTGGGCAAAAAAAAAAAAAAAATTGTGAGCGTAGAAGCCTTATTAATTTAATAAAATGTGAGCAAGTCGTTATTCTTTAATGGCATGTTTATCGCAAATATGGACATTTTTTTGGAGAAAACTCACGTATTCTGTTGAAAGGAGACCAATTGTTTTTTTTTTTTAATTTAACACAAAATAAAACGTGATTTTGTAAATTGTAGGACATTTGTTTTGGTTGAAATCTTCAATATTTGAATTTGCTTTTATGCCATATTTAGTGAATGTGTTGACATTTGTTGGCGCCCTTATCTTAGCCAATTCTGTAAAAATATCATCCAAATTTTAAACTTCAATAGACAACTAAACGACAACAGCCATTGATGGTCTCTTTATTCATCTTGTTACATTTTTTTTTTGCAACTTTTTCTGAAAAAAATTAATCCATAGAATAAACTTTTGAACTTTCGTTCGGACGCCTTTGACTCTCATATTTATTTTACCACTTCACCTTCGAAAGCGAAAAATGTTCATTGAAATGTGTTTAAAACTGCATAAACCTTCAAATATCAATCGTGTCCAAACATAATTGTCGCTCAGTTGAGTCGAGATGCAGGATGCAAATTGTATTTTGAAACAGAAGCACCTGCTCATAGATTTGATATTTTCCAATCGATTTTAAATTAAGATATGTGTTTTTTTTTAAGTAATATATGATTAATAATTTATTATAATGATATGAAAATTGATGTGAGAATGGAAGTACGATTCGAGCGTGAAATAATCTTAATGAAAGTGAAATAATCATTTGCGATAAGGATGAGCAATAAAATGGCCATTAAAAATCGATAAATAATCGATGATCTTCACACACACCCTTGAAACGTTTTTACTCTATTTGCACGACTTCCAGCAATGAAAGTATTTCGTGTGTGTTTTTTTTTTGTGTGGTGTGAATTCGCCAGCAATTGTATCGAACATGTCATGCCTCTCAACAAAAACAACGCTTCATTAAATTCCAAAGGCATATATGTATTGACTGTATTGTATGCAGCAATCTTCTTTTTTTTTGTATCGTCGCCTTAAAATGACAATGCGTACAACAGATATAAAGCTGCTCCAGTATATAAGAATTGCGAAAAAAAAACAATTTATTTCATTGTTGACACATAATTCTGTCCACGATTATGATATGGTTTGTTCAAATTGGCAAAGTATTTATCACATATTATCTTGACATTCATAAACTCTCTCATTGTGTGCATGTTGAGGTGATTCCAAAGTATGTACTCTGAACTGAATCAGTTGGGCGTTCAAAAAGCATTTCATATGATTTTGTAATCAGTTTCACTGTTGGATTCGTCAAACGAGAACGTCCATGTGCTTCTCTAAATCGACAGCAACAAATCATATGAGGAATACACGCGGTAATTCAATAAATTCATAGTCAAATAAACGAGTGCAATCACTATTACATCCGTCGTTAATTTAATTTAGAACATAACAAATAACGATCAACTGTGTGTTTCAACTGTTTTGTCAAAATAATGTGATTTTGTGTCCGAGATAATAGCCAAATAATATGAATTTTATATAAATTCAATTTAACATTTAGTGGAATTTGATTTGGTTTTTTTTTTTTATAAACAATCAATCATCTGATGAAAAACTCAAGCTTCAAAACATTGATTATTACAATTTTACGGTGTCATTACGGGCCGCACCAAACCGAAATTGAACGATTAAGTGAAATTCCATGAAAGAATCGTCATTTATTTCAAATCAATTATTCGAAATAAACTTTAATGGGCACATCATTCATTCAGAAGGTGTGCAATATAGTGAAAACAATCATTTGTTTCGATTTTAATGCACGTTGAAGTGATCTCGAATTGTTGTAACATGCAAATTGGTGCATGATAACATGAAATTTTTTTTGATCGTTTCATGATTTTTTAGTGATGTTTCTTTTGTGTATAACTGATACAAAGAATCTAAATCATATCGCAAGACCTTGAGTCATTTGAATGCACGAGATATCAAAGTTATCTCATCGAAACAGATTTTTGTTGTTGTTGGGATTCTGTTTCAGCTACAAACAGTACAATTTGGTCCACAGTGATGGTTCCAAAGGTTTAAGAAATCTGTTCTGATTATGCAGATGTGGATTATATTATAGATGATGCTCTGGTTGGACGGTTATTAAAGCCCTGCATCGGATATCCGGTATCCGCCTGATGCAGGAATAAGATCGTATTCGGATGGATGGAATTTTACATCTTCGGATAGAATGATATTTAAATCGTTATTTTATTGAATTTTAATCAGTGAATTTATGTTGCAGACGAATTAGTCATCATGCGCTCGTTGACCGGAGATATGCGACAGGAAAGCCAAAACATATATTGCATGTGTTCATTGTTTACTCTCATAGTTCAAGACGTGATTACAGTTCATATATCTCTTTATCACAAAACAAGACATTTAGTATTGATTAGACTAATCAAATAAGATACAAATGAAGCATGTTTATTTGTTCATAAATCGATTGCACTGTCAGTAACATGCAAGCTAGACAAAACAGTCAGCCACTCGGAATTGGTTTCTTTCAATCGAACACATAGATATTTCAAGGTCTCACAAAAATCAAATATAATTTTGGCACCATCCATCTGAGCAATTGCAATTTTATTCAAATAATGGTTCCGATCGATCGTTAGCATCCAATTATCATCAACAAGTACCACAAATCTGAATCGAGTTTTTAGTTCAAATAGTTTTCAACGGTTTTCAACGATTGCTAAATAAGGCTATTAATTAAATACACTCCCCCAAAAAATTGTTTCAAAAACAAATTGTGTTATATATGTCTTCTATTCAATCATTGAAACATTTAATATTCCTACTGTAATATTCCCTTCAAGCAAATGATTGATTGTGGCAAAGAAATTCCATTCCGTCTTATCAAACAATTTAATCAAATTGAGTTTGAGTAATATCAATACGAAAAGAAATTTTTCAAATAACATAAATGTAACTAATTTGTTGCATTTGACTTCGATTAAAACGAATTTCGTTCTGTAGATCATTATAACATTACACGAGTGGAATGGCACACATTCCAAGTAAAAAAAATTGAATCAAAACGTAACAAAAGCAGTGGCGTAGCTAGGTGCAGTTGATTTTGAAATGGGCGTCCAAAGGACGAGAATCTCCAGGGAAATGATTTAAAAACAAATAAATTAAAATCGTGGTGTTCTCTTTACGAAAAGTATTTTTCATATGAGAACGATTTTTTGAAAGAGAATAGTTCTTTGAACGTAACTAAAGTGTTGATTTTCTTGAAATGTCCAAACACTTATGCCCAAAAACAGATATTTCATTGAATTGATCACATGTTTATTTTGCAGTTTTTTTTTTCTGGTTGTTGCAAATACCGACTCAAAATGCATATTCTTTCAAATTCCGAGTGCATTTATTGCTCTATCTGCCCCGTGGGATAGTAGCAGCGACACTGTAATTACTGTGTTATCAGAGCTTCTGCTATGCCTTATCATTTGTTTTGAGTCACAATGATTATCATGAGTACATGTTTTAATTGAAGTAACAATGTGAAAATTGTACAAAAAACGTCATTTACTCATTTTTTTTTCTTGTCTGTTATTATTTAAATAAAACAACAAAAAAAAATGGTTTCATTGAAAAGTACTGCACTGGAATGAAAAAGTAATAATGAAAGCATTTACATTGATAAATGCATTTTTGTGCTAGGTTAAGAAATCCCACCCAATTGAATTGATTTTATTTATTCAATCTGTAATTTGTGCTGTGGTCTCTGGTTTTTGATTTTTTTTTCTGTCGTTCTGTTCTGTTTTGTTTTGTTATAGAATTTTATGTTTTACAATTTAAATTTTGTTCTTATCGCAGTTTTGGCAAACGCGCAACCGAAATATAAAACAATTTAAACACACTTTTGTGCTGTGTAAGCCTTATGACAATTTAATTACTCGTAACCAAGACAAATACGATATAAAAAAACAGGATGAAATTCAATTGCAAATATGAATTGTAACAAGTAGCACGTGTTAATTTATGGTGAAAACAGTGGTTTGGCGTCAATTTTACAGCCGAACACACAATCGATATTGTCAGGAGCCATAAATCAAAGAGGCCTATCATTTTATTTGACCAATTCGACGATATAAATCACAATGAGTAAGTAATCATATTATATTTGTATTTTATGTTTTTCCGAATAAATACGCTTAATCTGTTAATACACGTGTGCAAAATGACTACCTTGAAAGTTCAATCACTTGTCAATTTTTTTTTTTCTGCGGAATTTATTTTTTTAACCCTTTTTCGATTGGGAACCCTTTTTTCGTATGATCACCGATAAAAAAGAATTGTGTTAATAACATCGGGAATATGTTTTAGGTCCGACCAATCGAAATTATAATAATACATCTTCGACAGAAAGTTATGTGTATTTCCTTCATTTTATTGCGGTTTCAACCGACTAGAGTAAGTGCCATACTTCCTCTAAACTATTCATGAAATCTCATTTCTACACACCCAGTGTGGCAAGCGACGTTTTTCTTAGAATTTTATGAATAAAATAAGTGTGAGCCCACTTTCTGTTGATTAAACAACATACTGTGATATTAGTTATTTATTTGCATTACTAGTCTCATTTCTTTTTTATGGACTTAATTCCATTTTTGTTAATTGAATGGAAATAAATCCATGGTTGTGTGTGTGTGTGTGTGTTTGTTCAATCCAATGGACATCACAAATTAAAGTCTAACAATTCAGTTTTCTGTAACTTAGTGACTGAGGGTCTTCAATTTATGTGCAAAAATGCTTTGTGTGCAAAAAAGTGTCGAAAACGTTTTAGCTTTCCATTTGTAATCAAATGTGGGAATATCTTTTAACCGGTAATTGTGAATCTCGCGCCTTTTTTCTTATCAACTTGAAACGAGTTCCTCAAGAACAATTTCAAAAAACAAAAAAAATATACCTTCAAATGTTATCAAAATGATCCATCTATTTAGACATATTTTTTTTTGTTCATCGATTGAACAAAGTTCAAAAACGATTCTGAATTCGGCTCTTTTTTGAACTTACAACTTACACTGTTATTCATACACGACCAAAAAAATCTTCAATTCCCCGCCGAAAATAGAATACAATCTAACTCAACAATGCTGGTATTTTGTTGTTGTTTATGAATTGATTCAAGTACCAGCAAAGTTAAATGTGTGCTTAACAACAGTAAATGGGCCTTTATTTGGTAAGGCTAGTGGGCTAATTCCAAGCCGACACAAATAAATTGGCTGTAAAAAGATCACAATTTCCGCTATAAAAATATCTAAATTGCTCTTTTTTCGCAATTATAACCAGACTTGTGCCACGCGCATAACAACTAACCGGGACATCGAGATTGTCTTTTAAACGAATAACAATCTTATGAATGTTGATTGCAAAATAAATGCTCTCTTTGAAAAGAAATTTAAATGGAAATAATTGTGTTTGATTCAAAACATATCCTTTTCAATGTTCAAAAACTGAATCGTTTGAACACCCATTCGATTTCTATTGGTTTCAATTCACTTTTTTATTGCGCATTGCATTTGTGCATAATACCAACTATAAAAAGATGAATTAATTCTAAGGCCATTTACGCTTAGAATTGATTTTTTTTTGTTGGTTCTGTAGTTGATAAGAAATACAATAATTTTACTTAATTTCAAGCATATACAATGAACACGCTTATGAATATCATTTGTATAGACCTATGCACACGCAAATTTGCCATGTGATATTTATTGTGAAACTTTTCAAAAATATATCAAAGCTAAACTAAACTGAATGGATGAAATACATACGAAAATGTGTGTTGTTTGGGGATGATTATGCTGGCTTTGATAATTTATTTCAATTCTGTTTTGCACAATCCAAATCAAAAACGTGATCATCGCTTTCACACGCTTTCGCAATCCTTCGCTCAATGTCAATCATCTACACGACGTTCATGCACTTGAAAGTCGCATCAAACCATGTGTATTGTGTGTATGTAGGTTGTTTGCGTAGTACATTATCATTTATACAATTTATATGAACCGTTTTCGTACGGGTCGTCGCCATTTGTGGAAAAATCGCTAACATTTGACATTTCATTGAAATGCAGCTGCAGTCAAAGAAGAAAAATCCAGTACGGGTGATGTGGGCCTAAAACAAAATATTGGCCTATTGTCTGCTGTCAACATTATAATCGGTGTTATGATTGGATCTGGTATATTTATATCACCGACAGCTGCATTGGCCTATTCAGGAAGCGTTGGCCTATGTCTCGTTATTTGGGCACTTTGTGGCATTGTTTCGCTACTCGGTTTGTAAAACTTATAATTATTTGTATTGTGCCATAATATAATATATAAATATTAATACTTCTGTGATTATTTCGTTTGAAATAAAAATAGGTGCACTGTGTTTTGCAGAGCTTGGAACTGTGGGTAAGTTTTCGGTGTGAACATTTTCATGAGTTTATCAATATTTTCTATTTTGTCTAAGAAGAAAGTGATAAATGCATTTATACAATAACAAATGATACTTATCGGTCGCATATCAACATACAGCTGGCACCCTAATAGCGTTGAATATTCTATTGTCGTTCGATGTTCAATATCTTAATAGATCTTAATAGCATTTTGGGCGCTCCATATAAAATTAGTGTATTAATATAGGATGTCAATTTAGGCGTCAATTTAGGCGTTCATCCAAATACAATGGATTATTGTACGCGAAAGAGTTGAGGCGCTCACAATTCACTAGAACTTCTATACTCTCGTGTTGTTTTTGATGAGCGCCTCGACTTTCGTTCCATGATTACGGGACTTACATACAAAATTTATATCGACGGCCTAGATGAGCGCCAAAAACGCCAACTCGAATAGCTATTAGGATCTATTAACATATTAACATTATTCGATTGACAAATATCGGCTATTCAGGTTCATCGAACTTAATACCATATTCAGCTTAATAGATATTTTTGGACTATAAACATATTAACAGATCTATTGAGCTGCCAGATGTAAACCACACAGTTATGCTAGGGGGTAATAACATTCATTTTATTCATAAATATGCACACATATTCACGGAATCTATCAAAAATCCCAAAAAAACGTTCCAATTCACTCATATTCACAAAAAATCCTCATAATTGTCGATGTTGAATTCAGTGAATTCAGTGCATATCGGTGAATATTTGTGAATCTGACGAATTTTAGTGATTTCGTGTGAAGAGCTCCACTATAATAGCAGTTTTTCATAAGTGTGAAGAGCACCACTAGCAGTAACAGCTCCACTACTTACTTGAACGAGAATAAGCGAAGTATGTGTATTGCTACTGCACTGCGGCACTTGCGTTTGTATGTGTGAATTTTGACATTATGATACCAAAATTTCACCAGAATTCACCGGAAATCACAATTATGCACGCGTATTCATTCAAATCATGTCAAATCCACATGTATTATTATTATTCTTCAAAATCCAATCCAAAATGTCTCGTTATTACCCCCTAGCAGTTATGCATAAGTTTTAAAATGCACTATTCCAGTATATATACAATAGATATTTCAATGTTTGCTATTTTTATAGTTCCAAAATCGGGAGCTGAATATGCTTATCTCTATGAAACATTCGCCAAGTTGCATTCATTTTGGGGGCCATTACCGGCATTCATATGCAACTGGGTGTATGTGATGGTGTTGAGACCGGCTGAGGTGGCTATCCTAATTCTCATCTGTGTTACATACGCTGTTGAACCCCTTCGAAATATAATTGGACTGGATTACATGAGTGATACGGATAAACAAAATTTGTACAAACTCTTGGCCATGGCAACATTATGTGAGTGTTGTGCACAATATCAAAAATTGTAAAATGTAATTCTGACAAAAATCTTTGTTTTTTCTTTCAGTTATTGTAGTTTACATAAATTTGCGAAGCGTTAAACTATTTGTAAGCATCAATAATTTTTGTAGTTTTGGAAAAGTGGTCGCCTGTATAATTGTAATATGTGGTGGTGTTTATGAGCTGTATAAAGGAAACTCAAAAAATTTACGTACTGGATTCGAAGGTACCACTACAAATGCTGGTAAAATTGCATTGGCCTTCTTCAATGGACTGTGGGCATACGATGGCTGGGTTAGTGTAACTTTAGTTACAGAGGAAATAAAAAATCCATCCAAGTAAGATGCAATCTTGCTCATGTTATGACGAAATTAAGATGGACATTTGGTTTTCCAATTAATTTTGTTTTTTTTTTTTTTTTTTTTTTTTATTTTTAGAAACATTCCACGTTCGATTATGATATCAGTACCAATTATAACTGCCTTATATGTGTTCATGAACTTTTCATATTTGATCGTTCTTACACCAGATGAAATGATCAATTCAAAAGCGGTAGCTGTTGAATTTGGGGAGCGTGTTTTCGGTCCGGCAGCATTTTTAATTCCACTTGGTGTGGCTTTGGCCACATTTGGCTGTGCATTGAGTATTCAATTCAGTGTAACACGTTTATGTTTTGTTGCCGGTCGAGAGGGGCATTTTTTGGCGCCAATGTCATACATACACATGACAAGACTTACACCAGGACCTGCCGTTGCTTTACAAGTATTTTCACCAGATTATTCATTTCGAAATTTTAGCATTCTTTTTACTTACGAACGTTTAATTTCAGGGATTAATTTCACTCATTTTCGTTTGCATGGGAGATGTTCATGATTTAATCGAATTTGCATCGTTTTTAATCTGGGTTTTCTATGGTGCAGCTGTTATTTGTCTACTCGTTTTACGAAAAACTCAACCAGATTTACCACGACCATATAAAGTGCCATTGATTGTGCCATTTTTAACATTGGGCGTAGCCATATTTTTGTCTGTGACACCAATATTTACTGAACCACCAGCCAAATATTTGGCTGCGTTAGGTTTCATTGTATCTGGACTGATATTTTATATACCTTTTGTCTATTATAAGTATCGACCAAAGTTGATGAGTAAGTACAAACAATTTAATTTAATGAGTACTTCACTTGTACTCTGACAACTCAGACTGACATTCGTCCAATACGTTTTTGATGTTTTTTTTTTTTTAATTTCTTGTTTTTTGTTTTTCTATTGTTACAGACAAATTTACATTCCTAATTCAAGTGCTATTTGAAGTCATACCATCCGACAAAAAAGACATGTAATTGCTCAATAGGAATATTTATTTTCTAACATTCGACTGAAACGCACTCGAAAATTGCAATATTTGTTTTGTTATTTTTATTTGTTTTTTTTTTGTTTTTGTCTTTCTTTCGGTTGAACATTTATTTTTATAAAATATAATTGTTTTTAGCTTTTAATAAGAACAGTATTTCGTATGAAAAATAAAATAAAATAAAATTCCAATATTAATTTTATTTCGAATCCGGTAAGTTTCGGTTCAAAGTAATAAAATTCGTTTGCATTTTGATTAATTCAATATCAATTCACAAGTCAGTTGTATTTGAATCATCACAGCTCATATCGCCCGGTGAGTCTATAAACTGTGAATCATCTTCATTATTATCGTCATTTATTTGATCATTTCTGTCATCATCATCGCTGTCCATATCGGATTGGGCACGGAAATCATTTGAAACACGATATCCAATGAATACATGATCGAGTGAATGATGATCATCATGTTGCGCCTGCGTAACCAAACAATCGGAACAGAAATCCGTTGAACGATCTTGACATGTTATGCAATGCCATCGAGTGCCGGAAATGGGCGCTTCATCGCAGTAGTCACACTTGAATTTGATCAAGAATAAGTAAAGTTTAGCAGAACATACAGAAGTGAAGCACAATTCATTTTAAAGAAGAGAATCAATTTAACAATTACTTTATATCCGCAATGTTCACTGATCGTTGTTTCGTCTGAATAATCTCGCTCTTTATCTCTGATCACTCTCTTTATTATTGCCGCAATTTTGGTGGTTTCATTTGCATTTGGATCCATTTCAATGTCGTTCGGTTCATCAACAATAACCATATTATCAACGTCCATGTCCAATTTGTTTGCGTTACAGCCATTGCGATAGTAATTGGGATCAAGTGAATGTGGATTATTATCATCATCTTCGGTTATATTGACCGGTACATAATTCGATGGGAAAAATGTTGTTGGTCGTGACATATGTTTGAACATTCGATTTTTCCGTGAATTTGTATGGGAACGAACATTACGTGGTATTCGTCCCGGTACTGGCAAACCGGCCGCATGCAATTTTTGAAAATATTTCTGCAACCGACTTGCCACTTGACGCGGTGTTCGATTACCCAATGCTTTTGCAATTTTTGCAAAACGTCGCATTTCAATCGGTTCCGGTGGATATTCAACAAGCAATTCCTCAAGACGACGTTGCTCTTCACATGTCCAAAGCTAATTTGTTGTTTTTTTTTTGTATTGAGATGGTTTTTAAATGTAAATTGTTAGTCGAATCTGAAATAATGAGTGAAATTTAAAATAATTACTTGGTTAAATGTTTCTGGTTTTGTTTGATCGAACACTCTTCCTCGAACGGTTAAATCATTTTCTTCTTTGATTTTTGACATTTTTGGTGTATTTGTACTCGATGTGGAGCTATTCACTGGAAATGTGACGTTATATTTTTCAAATCTAATTTTTGGCAACTGAAATTCGGAAATTCAATCATTTAGAATAACAATATAAATGAAATGAATTTAAAGAAAAAAAAAAAATTACATTTTGAATATTAATTGGTCCTGGTACATCCAAACCTTCGCCCGACGTTAACTTTCTAATGAAATCATCCGGATCAAGCAATGATCTTCGCTTAACGTCAGCAATTCGATCAATATGCTTTGCTGCTTCGATTCGTTGTGCCTCAAGTATGACAATCGTTCTCAAAACGGTGCGATAGTCAGAATTTCCTCGTAACGCCAAATGATCCGATTCGAAATAAAATTCTTCATTATCACTATTGTATTCATCGTCACTATCTTCATCCACACATCCATCGTCAATTGGCTGAGGATTTTCAATTGGTTCTTTAGCTGTAGTAAAACCATCCATATTTTGGTAAATAATCAATTTAAAAAATTAAAAAAACAAAACTAAAAAATGCCGTAAATCTGACGATTCAACAAATACCGTATATTTTTAACATTTACTTTTGTCAATATTTACAACTGTCATATTTTCCATAGTATAAATGTCATTTGCAGCTGTCATTGGAAGTGTGGTTAGTCTAGTAAACATTCATATCGTAACTAAACCTAGACATTGTGATATAATAGAGTGTGAATAATAAAATTGAACTAACTATAACAAAATAAATCTCGAAATGATACCAAGATTTGCTCACCGAAATTTATCAACTTCGTCAATCCGTTGCTATTGCATTGGCAAACCACTGGACAAACATCTATTTAGTTCGAGTAACGCAGATGCCGGAAATACTACAAAAAAACTTGGTGATCGAGAATTAAAGGATTTACTAGAGAGTTCGACGGCTTTTATTGATACAAAACCAAAACATGAACATGATAAATGGGCAACTCTACCATATGTCGAAGGAACAATAGTTTCGAAACGGAATAGACATGAGCTGGATATTGCACGACCAAAAATTGACCCAAGAGATACATCAATCATTATATTTCCAGGCGATGCGGCCAAATTTGTTGGTATGGCAAAATCACTCGAATGTGTACCTGCTGCCAAAGACCTGTTTGACTTTGCCAGTGAAGTTGTGAAGTAATCTGTCTTACATTCAACCAATCTGCTCAATTCTATTTAAATTCATTTTTCGTATGCAATTTTAGATACGATGTATTAAAACTGTGTAATGAAGGTCCAAAGTCACAGCTCATGGACAATCGATATGGTCATGTTGCTATTATGACTGCTTGTTTGGGAAATTTGGAATTGCTTCGTGAGGAACGGCCAAATATAGTGTACAATTGTGTCGGCGCGGCGGGTTTTAGTCTTGGTGAAATAACCGCACTGGTATTTGCTGGTGCTTTACCATTTGATCAAGGTACAGCGATTTTAAATGAACCATATCAACATGTTATACTGATTATTTTGTACTCTGGAAAAATCTATTTTTTAGCACTGCAATTGGTTCAAATTCGAGCTGAAGCAATTCAAGCATCAGCTGACATGTACCGGGGTGGAATGGCAAAGATGTACTTTGGGCCAGCGTCAAGAGTCATTGAAGCATGCAAAAAGGCTAAAGAATATTGCATCAACAATAATGTTGAGCAGCCTGTGTGTCGGATTTCAAATTTTATGTGCCCAGGATTGAAAATAATATCCGGTAGTGAGGAGGCACTTCAATATCTCGAAGACAATTATAAAAAATTCCATTTGAAAACAATTAAACGCGTCAAAAATACACCAGCCATTCATTGCGCATTGATGACACCAACTATTCAACCGATACAAGATGCACTGAATCAAATAGATGTGGCTGATCCAATTATTCCTGTCTATTCGAATGTAACATGCCGACCATACTATACAGCGGATCATATACGAAAACAGCTACCGCAACATCTAGTCAATCCAATTAAATGGGAACAAACGTTGACCTATTTGTATTCCAGAAAACGCGGAAATTACTTTCCAAAAACGATATTTTGTGGTCCTGGATTTCAACTACGTTCAATTTTACAGCGAGTTAACTCAAGAGCCTGGCGACACAGCAAACACTATGGAGACTGTCCGCGGAAATAATTTTGTAAATTTTTAAACCACTAAAAGTATAACTTGAAAACGAGAAGATTAATAAAAAAAATATTAGAATGTTTATAAAAACTTATCGTGAAATGAATGAATTGATCTACTTTACCGACGCTACTAGCTCAATATATATTACCGATATTTTATCGTTTCACAAACGTCATCTTTCATTCGACACATGTGTCTTTTGACAGAATTGTTCAATGAATTTGAAATAAACATTCAGGCATTTTGAAACCGGTGTAAAAGTATAGCTAAAAGAATGTTACCAAAGCAAATTTATTCACAATTTTTACCAAACACAACAGTGCAATTGCCTCATAGCTTGAAGCGATTTTTCTGTAGCAATAAAAATGATAGCGATAGGATTCTAAATCGAAAACGTTTTTTAAGACAAAGCCAAGGATTGCGTGCTTTTCGTCCAGAAGAATGCCCAAATAATCCGACAATCATTTTATTCCCCGGTCAAGGATCACAGTTTGTTGGCATGGCCAAATCACTTGTGGATATTCCAGAGGCTAGAAATATGTTTGAGATTGCGAGCGCTGTTCTGAGGTTTGAACAGTGCCGATATGAAGTGCCAAAAATGTGGCACAAAATACCAATAAATAATTTATCATTGTCTTTATTTATAGATATGATTTACTGAAGCTGTGTAATGAAGGTCCCGAAAAGAAGCTCAATCAAACCGTTTATTGTCAACCAGCGATAATGGTCACCTCTTTGGCATGTCTTGAACTGTTAAAACGGCATCGAGATGATGCAATCGAAAGTTGTATAGGAACGGCCGGTTTTAGTCTTGGTGAAATTACATCTTTAGTTTTTGCTGGTGCTTTACCATTTGACAAAGGTAAATTCCGATATTTTATGATTGAAATTAATGACATTTTTGTTGTTGTTGTTAAATTTGTTAATGCAAACATTTCGGCCAATTTTAGCCATCGATTTGGTTCGAGTGCGTGCAGAAGAGATGCAAAAAGCAAGTGACAAGAGCAAGGGTGGAATGGCAACAATTCTGTATAAAAGTGACAAAAATTCACAGCTCAATTTAGCATGCGAAAAAGCAAGAGAGTGGTGTCTTGATGCTGGCGTTGATCAGCCAGAATGTGTCGTTGCAAATCACCTGTTTCCACAGTGCAAAGTGATATCAGGTAGCGAAGAAGCATTACGATACATCAGTATGAATCTAAAGACATACAATTTAGACAAAATGAAACGGATTCCAGCGTATGGGGCATTTCATTCAAGCCTCATGGATTCGGCCGTTGAACCATTTATCGGAGCTTTGAAAAAGATTGAAATCGAAGAACCAATTATAAGTGTTTATTCAAATACAACAGCCAGACGATACGATAGCGTTTCACAAATTTTCAAGCAGCTACCCAAACAAATCGTAAACCCAGTTAAATGGGAGCAAACAATGCATGTTTTGTATGAACTGAAAATAAATAATCAAATACCAGAGACATATATATGCGGTCCGGGAGCTGCACTTAAAACCATTTTAAAGCAAGTGAATGCAAAAGCGGCTGAAAAAGCATTTAAAATTGGTGACTAACCATTCACGTAGACGTAGCACTCATTCAGTTTTAGTCAAAAAAAAAAAAAAAAAAAAAAATTCACACAAATATATTGTTCAAATATAAGATACGAATAAGAAAATAAAAAACAACACAATTTATAACGAGTTAATCATTTTTCTTTTTTATCAGTTGTTTTTTTTTTTTTTTGTCTTAAGCTTAAATACAAATTTATCAAGTGTCAAATTCAAATTTTGTGTACGATAATGTACACATCATCTTGTATAAATATATCATTCTATTGATTTGTTTTTTTTTTCTTCTGTTGTAATTTTTTTTCTCTTACGATTCACTAGGACTAAAACAATTGTAACAAAGAGTTACATTTCGTTTCAATTTTAATACATTTTTTTGTTTGTTTCTCTTTTCATAACCGTAAAAAAAATTGACATAATTTCTAAACGTAGGGTTGAAATCACAAGCTGTTCAAAATTGTTCGATCATCATTGTATTGGTGGTTTATGGAAGTAAATCGAAATCGTCACTTACATGTACCATTGGTACATGATTCTCTTCAATAACCGGTTGTGCTTTGTACTCGCACAGCATTAGCTCTTTCATTTTCCATTCCCATTCCATTTTTTGTACAGCGTGCAAACTTTCAGCTTCATTGTGATGACGCAGCACCATTGCTTCCTGCAACATTTAAATGACACACGATTTTAAACGATTAATATGATGCTAAAGTAAAATGTCTTTGATGACAAGAAAACTTCATCAAATCACAAAAAAAAAAAAAAAATTACCTTAATTTTCTCCCATTTGTCGTCGACATCTTGCAACCAACTAAGGAACAGTCTTCCATTATACCTAGAACGAGCGTTACGATCTTTTTCCTCTTGCTCGGGTGTTATTATATTATAAACTTCTTCATCTTTTAGGATTGTGCATGCGGAAAATGGCAACGATTGATTGGCTAATGCACGTGCAGCTCGACCATGGACCCGTAAAATTTCCTGTTCAACCGAAAGTACCAGCTTTTCCTTTTCCACAACATGTTGCATTTTCAATTTGTGCCGTTCTTTTTCCTGTTGCATGAATAAATCACGCAATTGTGGTGATAAATTGATTGGAAAACCAGCATTTGATTCCATTGACGTTTTACCGGCCAACACATATGTACGACGATTTAATAAATAGTCTTTAAAACCTTGCGGTGGTTTTGGTTGCACCGGAAACAGATTTCGTTGCCGTCGTTCGATTTGTTTACGGATATTTAAGTACATTTGATAGCAATTGGTGATTGGTTGATCATGCGGATGTGGCACCTCAGTATTTGCAGTGCTTTCATTTTGATCGTTATTATTGGTATTTGATTGTGTGGTTGATGAGGACGAAGACGAAGCTGACGATGAATTTGTATTCGTTTGCACAATCTAAATGTATGAGCGAGATGAATAATTGATTAATTTTAATAATACAATTTGATTCGGATTAAGTGGCTGAAGTGTGTGTGTCATAAAAACTTACTTGTTTATTTTCATCTTTACTGGCTCGGATTTTCCGTTTTCTGGGATGCAAATCAGCCGTATTCTGTGAACTCTCTTTAGTCGATGATGTTGATGATGCTGATGGGCTTGGAGCATTTGTTGGTTCTGTCTCAGTGTTCAATGGATTGCTTGGGCTGGCCGTGCTCACGTTCGATGTTGTTGGACATGTATCGACGGTTGTACCCGATGGTGTGGCTGGTTTTGTTGTTTCAACGCGCGTTGTCACCGATGACGTACTATTTGTTGATGTGGCCGTTGTTGTTGTACTGGTTTGTGTTACTGGTGCCGGTGATGGTGAGCTGCTCTGTAATTGTGGTGATGAATTATTTGAGCCACGATCAACCGATGAACCGCCACGATTTGAGCTTCGTAGAACCCGTTGCTGCTTTTGATCTTCATTCGTTAACGTGGCCCCAGTTTTTTTCTCATCCACACTTTTCGTTGAGTCCGATGGGCTGGTGCAACGCGATGATGCACTTTCTTTATCAGCCGAATCGTTGCTATTCGATGATGAAGCCACCACATATGGTAATGCTGCATTATTTCTTGTTGAAATATTTTTGCCATTTCGTGTGCCCATCTCTTGATCTGGATTCGATGTTTGTTGTGGTATAACAATTTTCAATGGTGGTACTTTTGGCCCAGCCGCATTAAATGAATCCAATCCCATGCTTTTGTCATCCATTTCAACATCACTATCGGTTTTTGTTGACGTTGGCTTTGGACTAGCACATGGACTCTTGCGATCGAGTGCCGATACATTTTTACTGGTTAAATTCGAACTTTTTGTGGCCGTACCATGGAATTTGGCATTTTTCTCTTGACGTTGCGATGGTGGACGATTCGATGTGGATTTATTTAAATCCTTGGACGTTGATTCGGTGTTACGTTTTTTTCGCTTAACCTCATCATCACCATCACCTTCAATATCGGAATATGAACGTTTTGTACCTTGTTCATCACTTTTTTCATCGGATGATTTATCCGAACCTTTGCCACCGTCCGATTTATCATCGCCCGAACTGGATGACGAATCTTTGGGCGTTGTTTTAAATTCATATATATCATCTTCCTCTTTTGATGTTGCGGCTTTTGATGTTGATGCTACATTTGATTCATCATGATCGTCCATTGACTTCTTTGCGTCGCTTGTTTTCTTCATTTGTTGTTGTGCTCGACTGATAGCTGCATCTGTATGTTTATATCCATTGAAATTTAAATGAATGACAAACCGAGTTTTAAAAAAAAAAGAAACAAAAAGAATGAAATTGAATTAATAAATGTATTTTTATTTTTTGTATTTTTCATTTTCAAAACAAATGTTTGTATCCGTTACTAGTACAAACTATGTAGAAATGAAACTATGTACAGAAAATAGGTTCGGTATAAAAATGCAATTAAAATTGTGGGCTTTTGAGTTAATCATCATCTTAGCAAACTGACTTCCCCATACCAGAAAACAAAAACAACAACAACAAAAATGGTAAAGATAAAGAGCGAGCGAGAGGCAGAGAGAGACAGTGAGAAAGAGAGAGAGAGAGAGAGAGAGAGAGTGAGAGAGAACATTTTAAAACCAATTTGTATGAAATGAAACTTTGTGCTATAGTTTACAGCGATGTCACAAACAGATTGGTGTCGTCGTCCTGAATATCAAAAATATATCATACTGTATATATTCATAAGGAATACGAAATAATGAACGAAATACGACGTCCGAGACAGCGACAGAGCAGAATGAAACAAAAATAAGGAGCAAAAAACACACACTGTCCAATAACTTGAAGATAACAGTGCATGATGGTGAAATCCATTAAAATAAACACACAACAATAAAATTAAGAGACGAAACGAGCAAAAGAATGTACGCAAACCCAGCGACAGAGGGGCGAGAAAGAGACAAAGATTGAAACAACAACAGCAGCAGCAACAGCAACAAAAACAACAACAATAAAAACCGAAAAGCCAAAGCAAAGAACGAACAAGCACGAGCAAACCGAATAAAATATACTTTACACTGGAAACTGAGAATCGAAACGGAGAAAAATAAGTACTGCATTGTTTACATTGTCTCTGATGGTTTCGTTGATACACAGCACACATATAGATGTGACTTATATGTATTCACTCGTTTCGCGCTCTCCTCGTTCATTCGAAAAAACAACACGAACATATTTTTTTTTTTTTTTTTGTTCATATTATTCGGTCTTTACACATTCATCTTTTTATTGCAACAGAAATAAATATTTTTCGGTTTGGTTTGGTTTGTTTAGTTATAATATTGTGTGTTTTGTTAGCTGTTGTTGTTGTTGTTGTTGTAGTTGTTGTTTCTATTCGCGAGAGTATAACCATACTAACTTGGGCAGCATGGGCAATTGTGCGAAATAAAACGAATGTCTGACAAATACGACACACAATACACACAGACCATTTCGACAATACACAGGACTGGCCACAAAGCGCCTAATAACGTGTCGCCGTGCTTCGTAAATGAATGCAAACCGCTTCAAGAGGAAAAATGCTCCCATTTATTAAACTGACAGGAGAGCAACAACAACAAAAACAACACACACACACACACAACTGTGAATTTTACTACAGCTAATGTATTCGCTTAAATTTTAAATCAAGCGATGACGTGTCGCCAATACATCGCACGTACTGTATGTATCAAATATCAACGTGCCCGGAAAACGTAGCGGTGGGAGAATGGCTCATTTCAAGAGCACAATGATCTTGTCTTGGATGCCACATCCAAATCAACTTGCATAAAATTCAATTGCAAAACAATAACACAATATTTCACTACGTTAAAATCATTCAAAAATGTGTGATGAACTTTCGATTGAGTCACTATTGCTTCCGATATGGATCGTGCCAAATAATAACACATCAGAAGATCGCAGCGACTAAAATGGATGCATAAACAATTGCAATTGCAAATGGTATTTTTTTTTTAACAATATAAATACCGAAAAATTCAAATAAATAAACACAATAAAATCGAATGCATCCAGATTTTTTTATTTTCAGTCAATTGCTAAAACTCTTTGAAATTCGTTTCACTTATTTCTGACTTCCGTTTTAAATGCTAACACACACTCAAGTAGTGTGTAAATATTGTTTCAATGCATTTCTTCATTTTTTTTTTTTTTTGGCTTCATTCAGCACTTTTATGGCCATTCCATTTATCCCTTTTATTATTTTGCAAAGGGTTGACATATGTAGGCAAATATTATTTCAACGATTACATTACTTCAATGGCTGTTTGAAGTGCGATTATAATCCCCTAAATTCCATGAAAAACACTTGGAAAAACATCACACGAATGAGCATGCGAAATTCACCACTTTTTTCTTTTTTTTGGTCGATTTGTTTTAAAAATATTTTTCATTGAATGTGAAAAGCGTAACTATCGTTGCAATATTTAGTTTTCGTTTGTGTTCTTATTTCCGTAAGAAATTTTTTGTGCCCTATTCACACCCGATTTAAATGTGCCAGTTAAAAAAAAAACGCTTCTTTACAATTTACGATTGATTTGTGCCGCACAAAAATGTTATGTGTATTTGAATTTATTGTAATCTTTATAGCTGTGGAACAATTTAGTTGGTGTTGTTGTTTCGTTTAAATCGGTTTTTGTTATCGTTGAAAATGACAACAACAACAAAAAATAGCAACAAAAGTACAAAAATATTTGGACAAGTGATAAAGTTAAAACGATGTGTTCGATTAGCGAATGGTATGCTGCTAGCTGTTAAGCTTGTGTGTGTGTGTATGTTTTTTTTGGTCACTGTTCTGTGATTAATACAACAATTCATTTGACAAAACGTTTTCCATGTTTATTTTATCGGGCACCAAAGCAAAGTGTGCACAGCAAAAACTGTATCAGTCAACTAAATATATGAGAGTCAATATACGACCCATTAAAGGATGATGATGATGTTATTGTTATGTTTATTTGCGTATGGTCGAAAAAATGTTTTATTTGTTTTTTTCTTTTCTTTTCTTTTCTTTTCGGGGTTGAATCGATTTTTGGGGGCCAATCAATTGTAAAACCATTTTGTTCGCCGAAAATTATTTGAATGGATTGAAGGCCATGATGAATTTGATCCCTTCAACAAAATTTGTATTCCAATTCAATTAAATTCAATGAATGCGATAATAGTAATCATTTTGAACTGTGTAGTATACAGAATACAGAATACAGCATATAGAATGATGTTTGTGTGTCTTCTGTAAAGGCAAAGCACATCCATGAGCTACGTACTAATTGTGAAACAAGCACATAAATATATCGGTTGAATGGGAATGTTTTGAGAAATTAATTATTATCATCAGACTCGCTCACTCGCTCTCTCTCTCTCTCTCTCTCTTTCTCTCTCTCTCTCTCGCTCTCTCGCTCCATCTCTGTGTTTTTGACGCTTTGTCCGATTCATGAAATGAATATTTTATGCCAGGAAATATGGATAAAGACCAGCAATGTTGAGATCAATAAATGTGGACGGAGAGTCTTTCATAAATAGCTTTGTTGTGTGTCTTCACATTGATACCGGAGCTGCATGTATGTGTTTGTGCGTGAGTGAATATAGTCATGTAATAATTAGCAAACACATTCTATTTCTCTCTCATTCATCGGGCTGTAATAGAGCCCATGCCATAAGCTCGGTGTCGTTGGTGTGCCGTCTTTTTTTTTGTTTTGTTCGCTTAGTCGCACATCCTGAAATAGTCACAAAGTTACGGGGTGTGTGTATGTTGCGCACGACCAATTACAATGGCAAAACATATCACCAGTTCACCGTGTTTTTTTTTTTTTTTTTTTGTATATAGATGGAATCCGGTGTGGAATATTGCCACACGTTGCGACTACACATATAAACAACGAATCAGGCCAATATTCGAATGTTATACACTTTATTTTGGATCGGCAATTTTGATCAAGCTTAAACGTCTAATTTCCAAAATGAGAAAAACTGAAAATAAACCATTTCCATATTTGCCACAGTACCAAAAATATGGTCGAAAGATGAGAGTAAATAGAATGAACAAAAACATAAATAATTTGATACATCATTGGATGATGTGATCAGATTGTGTGCGTTATAGATTCAAATGTATTGAACATGGATTAAAATAGTGATTAGAATAATATCGTATATTCGTACGAATATGAATACCGTGTTTTGGGGATTTATCTAGCTTTATGCAATATAGAGATAAAACAATATCATCATTAAATCGGATAAATATCTTTTCTTTTTGGAATTTCGTAACCAAATCTGGTGAAAATGTTTTACATATAAAAGCAACATGCACCTTTTTAAAACAGGTTCCCCCATAAATTTATGTTTGTGGAAAATGGCAACTCCACCTCCTCCATATGTGAGCCACATACATATTTTGTGATTTAGCTGTTCATCGTATATGGAATTTCCAATTCCTATGCTAAAGAGAGATATGCATGCCATGAATATTAGAGTACCATTTGGCAGAGAGGAGGAGACACAGGATTTCTACAGCAAACAATTTTTTTGTTTCTGAAACTGTGCCCGAGTTAATGTGCTTATGTGATAACTATAGCATTTCAAGCATTTTCATGTTTGCCCAAGTAATTATCGCAATTTTTAAGTTTTCACTGAATTTTTCTATCGCTGGTTGTTGTTTTTTTCGTTTCCATTTTTTTTTCAACTGGAATTTGGTGGACCATTTCTGTTGGAATTTAGTGAATAGATGAATTATACAGACTGACGTTTACTGACATTTTGACATTACGTATCTCAAATGACACTTTGTGACATTTTATACTGGAACATTGTATTTACTCCTTCTTCTTAATAAAACATTCAACAACAACAGACGTGTGCTCTTATAATTATTTTTTATTCAATTCCACGTGAAAAATATTAGTTAATATTATTAACAAAATCATTTTAGGTTATGGGCCCAGGTCCATTGAATTAATTAATAATTATAGAGATTTTTTAGAAGCGAAATTTGGAACGATTCCAGTAGATATTTTTGAATGAAATTTCTGTGAGTAAAAAGTGTTGTATGATCGAATTGAGGTTGGAACATCCATGAAATATATTAATGAGCAAAGCATCGGTAACACAAAACAGGAAATCGCCTAATAGAAAGATATTATTAATAACGGAGAAATCAACGCAAACCGAATCAATCGAAAACTCCACAATGTCAGCTTCTTTACTTTCATCGATTGAAAAATTGCGTGGAAGAGAAAATTATGCCACGTGGAAATTTTCGATTGAGAATTATCTTGCATTGGAGGATTTAAAAGAATGTCTCATTCTTGATGATGATAAAATTGATCCCAAGAAGGATGCAAAGGCGAAAAGTGCGATCATTTTAAGTATTGAAAAACACAATTTTGTTCATGTGACTACGGCTAAAACAGCAAAACAGGCATGGACCAGTCTCAAAACCACATTTGAGGACACTGGTGCAGTGCGGAAAGTCACACTGATGAGAAAAATTGTGAATACTAAATTGACTGGATGTAATTCGATGGAAATGTATGTCACAGAAATTATTTCTACAGCTCAACGTTTGAATGAAATCGGTTTTATGGTAGATGATGAGTGGTTAGCCATATTTTTACTTGCTGGTCTAAGTGATGAATATTTGCCGATGATCATGGCAATGGAAAGCACTGATAAAAAGCTTTCAAGTGACAGTGTAAAAACCAAACTGTTACAAGAGACATCCAACACTTCAGTAAATGAAACGGCATTTTTTGCAAAAAATCGTGGCCAATTTTTTCGCAAAAATAGTAGCATTACTTGTTACTCATGTAAGGGCAAAGGTCACAAGGCAGCTGTTTGCCCTGAAAAACAGAAGAAAAACGATGAAAATTCAAAACAAGAGCCAAGGAAATCGAATAAATCGCTCTTGGTTACGTTTAGTGCGGTCTTCACGGCTGGAACGTACGGGAAAAATGATATTTATATTGATTCCGGAGCGACAAAAAATATGACCATGCACAGCAATTGGTTAACTGGAGTAAAGAAATTCGATATACCACATATTCGAGCAGCGAATGATGCCTTAATGAAGGTCGATGGCATTGGAACCATGAATTTTTGTTTGGAAACTAGAGGCATTTGCAGAGATATTCAAGTTTCAGACGTACTTTGTGTACCAAGCTTGACAGCGAATTTACTATCGGTAAGTCAAATTACAGCTAATGGATTTAAAGTTAATTTTTATTCGAAGGTATGTGAAATTCGTAATGCAAATGATGAGCTAGTGGCAACCGCATCATGTGTTGATGGGCTGTATAAATTGGATGGTTTTCGACCGGACTCGATGGGTAAAGTGCTTGTCGTTCAATCAAATGTTTCGAAAGAATTATGGCATCGAAGACTGGGACATTTGAATGGAACTGATCTGGATAGAATGAAAAATGGTGGTGTGAATGGTGTGTCATTCATTGACACGGCTGACAACTCGGCATGTGTTGCTTGTTGTAAAGGGAAAATGAGTAAAAAACCGTTCAAAAAGAGTAAATCCAGAGCGAAGCAATTACTAGAGGTGGTACATGGTGATTTAGCGGGTGACATCAAACCGACAACAATTGGTGGCAGTAAGTACGCATTTGTACTTGTTGATGATTTTAGTCGAAGAACTTTCACATATATGTTGAAATGTAAGAGCGAAACATATGAAAGATTCTGTGATTTCAAAGCGCTGGTTGAAAATGAAACAGGCTTCAACATAAAAAAATTTCGTACCGACAGAGGCACTGAATTTAGTTCGAATCAGTTTATAGCATTGTACAAAAAGTATGGAATAACACACCAAACATCTGTGCCATATAATCCACAGCAAAATGGTTTAGCTGAACGTACCATTCGAACTATCGCTGAGAAAGCGCGTTGTATGCTTCATGATGCTCATTTGCCCGGTAAATTTTGGGGTGAAGCGATGAGTACGGCAACGTACATAAAAAATCATACTGTCTCAGCTGTCATTGATAACAAATCACCAATGGAGATTTGGACCGGACGAAAACCGGATGTACGCCATTTTAAAGTGTTTGGATCAACTGCAATGGCATTGATTCCAAAACAGAAAAGACAAAGAAAATTTGATGCTAAATCGAAAGAGTATATTTTTGTCGGTTACATGGAAACACAAAAAGCTTATCGATTGATTGATAAAGAAACCGACGAAGTGATTGCTGCTAGAGACGTTGAATTCATTGAAACAGGTATTCATTTTTGTAATAAAATTGTCTCTAACGATGTTTTCGATTTTATTTTTGAAGACGAAGTAGCATCTGAATCAAATGAGAGTGATGACTCAGAAATAACAGTAGTCGATGTGAATGATAGCAACAACATCAGCATAGAGCAAACGATATTGGATGAAACCACCACCAGTGAATATCATGATGCTGATAATGATGACGATTACGTGCCAGATGACACAATTGAGTCTGTGGATGAAACGTTAAGACGATCTACACGTGAAACTAGGCCAGTTGAAAGGTATGAATCATCGATGTTGGCTATGAATGAGCCGATCACGGTGCAACAGGCACTGAATAGTAGTGAAAAATTACAATGGCAACAAGCCATGAATGAAGAATATAAATCATTGATGAATAACAAAACGTGGATACTAGTCAATTTACCAAAAGGCTGTAAAGCCATACGAAATAAGTGGGTATTTACATTGAAAACTGATTCAGCTGGCAATATCGACAGATATAAAGCCAGACTAGTAGCGAAAGGTTGTAGTCAAAGACCTGGTTTTGATTACACCGAAACTTATTCGCCTGTTATTCGATATTCTTCACTTCGTTTGTTAATGGCTGTGGCGATTGAATTTAGACTACACATAGATCAAATGGATGTAGTAACCGCGTTTCTTCACGGAGATATTGAAGAGACAATTTACATGCAGCAGCCTGAATCATTTGATGACCATTCTGGTCGAGTTTGCCAACTCAGAAAATCACTTTACGGGTTGAAGCAAGCTAGTCGCCAATGGAACATTAAATTGAATGAAGTGTTAGAAAAGGCTGGATACAAACGATGCAAAAAAGACAGTTGTATTTACGTTCGACGCGATGAGAAGACAATTGTCATTGTTGCAGTGTATGTGGATGACATGTTGATCCTCTACAATAACAACCAATGGAAAGATCAACTGAAATCTACACTGAAGAAAAATTTCTGCATGAAAGATTTGGGGAGCGCGACCAATGTGCTAAAAATACAAATTGAGTATGATCGCAATAATGGCGTTATTAAATTGAATCAACGAAAATATGCTGAATATATATTGAAACGATTCAATATGTTTGATTGTACACCTATAAAATTACCGAGTGATCCAAATCAACGATTGACTATGGAAATGGGACCATCAACTGAAGATGAAGTCGAACAAATGAAAAATATTCCATATCAAGAAGCTGTTGGAAGTATTTTATATTTGGCACAGTGTACACGACCGGACTTATCATTCAGCGTAACTAATGTTAGTCAATTTAATAAAAATCATGGAATGGCCCACTGGAAAGCAGTCAAACGCATTTTGCGATACATAAAAGGTACTTTAGATTGCAAATTAATATTTACTAAAAGCACTATGAAGTTATCAGGTTATTGCGATGCTGATTGGGGCTCCAGTTTTTGCAACTTTGCCTCATGTACGGGATATGCTTTTATTTGGCACGGAGGAGCAATTTCGTGGAGATCAATTAAGCAAAAGTCAATAGCACAAAGCACAGGTGAAGCCGAATACTATGCTATGGCAGAAGCAGCGAAAGAGGCATTGTGGCTAATTGAACTGATGGATGAGATACTCGATGAAAAGAAGTCAACAATTGAGATCAAATGTGATAACAAAAGCGCCATTGACTTAACAAAAACAATTAAGTATAGCTCTAAAACAAAACATATTAGTGTACGTCACTATTTCCTTAAAGATTTGGTCGAAAGAAAAGAACTTTTTGTTAAGCATGTGAGCACTGATGTTATGATTGCTGATAATCTCACTAAAGCAGTACCGATTCAAAAACACCAATTTTGTATGAAAGAAATGGGACTGAGCATTTAAATTGTACATATTTTCATTCTCATTTATGTATAAAAACACTAATCAATTGTTTCTTTTTTTTTTGAATCAAATTGTTATTAAAATTCATCAATTAAGAGGGAATGTTGGAATTTAGTGAATAGATGAATTATACAGACTGACGTTTACTGACATTTTGACATTACGTATCTCAAATGACACTTTGTGACATTTTATACTGGAACATTGTATTTACTCCTTCTTCTTAATAAAACATTCAACAACAACAGACGTGTGCTCTTATAATTATTTTTTATTCAATTCCACGTGAAAAATATTAGTTAATATTATTAACAAAATCATTTTAATTTCGAATAATTTCCTTTTTAAACTATGCCAAGTTTGTGTGTGTGTGTGTGTGTGTGTGTGTGTATAGATGTTCCTTCAACTAAATTTATTTTATTACATGGTCAAAAAAAAAAACTTGACCGATTTCATAAGTTGCATCCGAAATGTCAATAGTTCAATTTCAAGCGGGATGTTTATGTATGTAATAGGGAATGCTGTTCAAGTGTCACTCCTCGTTTTTTATTTTAAAGGGCAATTAGAATTATGCCATTGGGTTAAATTTAATTTCAAAATATTTGGAACATTCAATGCAGCAATATTATTGTTTGCCGCAATCACTGCAGCAAATGTATTGCACAATAATGAAAACCAAAGGTCAAACCAAAACATAATACACATATACACACCATGTTTATCAATGTTAAATGACTCAATCGAGATAGAAATACAACAACAACAACAACAACAACATTAACAATAACAACAAAAACACACCGTGTATACACACACACACACACGGAGTTATGCAAATACAAATAACACAAACCGGTATATTTGATTGAAAGGATTTTGATTTGGCCAATCGTTTTCAATTATGGTCTATTCTGCAATTGCCAGACATGTCACAATACAGAATGTGTGTTTTTTGTTTTTGTTTTGTGTGTGGCTATGAAGTGTTTGATTAGTGCCATCAATCGCATCAGGCACACAAAAAAAAAATTGATACAAGAATGTGTCGCAGTGTCGACTTTGAGTCAAATCAAAAGATTGACTTGCATGAATTGAATTCAGAAATATTTCTATGGATTCATTATTTTTAATTTAAAAATAAAAACAGATAGAAAGCAACATACAACAACAACAACAAAAAAAAACGATTGAAACTTGAAAATGGATTTGCATCGATTTTCCATTGAACTGGTTGAATTATTGAATACACAGCTGCATTGATTGGCTCGAGCATTCCGGTGTTCGTCTTTCACAATACCACAACAGTATTATGGATGCGAATTGAAGTGAACAGCATAATGCTTTTGAATATAAAAAAAAACTCTCTCTCACTGTGTGTGCGCCATTGATATGTTACTTAATAGGAAATGAGTGCAGTATGTAGGCCGCTATTATGTGGTTTTATTTTTGAACTTGAAACATCAATATAGAAAGTTCTTATGGAATATTCTTAGTAATTGTGTGTTTCTTTTTTTTTTTAAATTTAATTAACGAAGTGTACGACTTCAAATCGATTGCATAAATCAATTTTCACTGTGTTTTTTTTACTCAATTTACCTCAATTTATTATTGTTGCGGCAATTATTTTCTGTTGTCACACAATTTAATCGTAACTTTCATGACCTTTTTTTTTGTTTCGCTTTCTTTTCAATAATAAAATTTAAGAAACAATACAACTTCGACCAAACTACTAAATGATTTAGTTTGTTTGTTTGTTTGTTTGTTGTTTTTTTTTATCGTATGAATATTTGCAGCACAGAGCAGCAAATTTTGTGTGTAGCGTTGAATTCTGAAATTGTGTGCAAATAGCTGTCAAGATAGTCGGAAACTAGAGAATAACAAGAGAGCAGAAACAGTACATGGACAACAGAATAAAGAATATGTATAGATATTCCATGTGCGTCATGCTTCACAATCAAATTGCTTCCTTCGTATCTTCGTGCCATAGTTTTATGTTTTCTCTCTCGCTTTCTCCCTCTCTCTCTGTTTCTTTCTCTCTCTCTCTCTCTCTCTCTCTCTCTCTCTCTGTTTCTCTCTCTCTCGCTCTCTTCATCATTGCTCTCTCTAGTTCTCGCACATCATATACAAGCATACACACAACATCATTCATAAACACATATCAATCCATGCACTAAATATTGTATCATAAACATAAAACAATAACAAATAAGCTTTTCGGATGAAAACCGTGGCCCGAGTATATATATATGTGTGTGTACAGTGGATTCTTTAAATTGTGTGTTGATTTACAATTGAATGGTGCGGCATGCACACATTCAATGTGTATACCGATTCGACATGTTGAGCTCACTTACAATGAACGTATTTAATATGAATTAATGATAAATACTTTTCAAATGAATAAAAACTCTATTATTAAAACGTAAGAATAAATCCGCACAACATTGGCTCATTGGCACACGCACAGCGCGCACACACACACACACTCGCATATGCACATGGGCGGCATGCACACAAAATTGGCAAAGTAAATTCGAATAAAACGATAGATAGAGGTAGAAGCGCATACGCAATAATTTACAGACTAAACTATGTGCACACGTTATCTCGTCCACAATATTGTTCACAAAATTGTGTACAGTTGTTTTGTGTGGTTTGAAGTTTTGCACTGGCTTTGATTTATGTATGCAATAAAAAAAACAAACTATACACACACAGAGTGCCACAAAACAACGCAATTTGGTCGACGAAACTATGAAATTTTTTGGTTTGGAATTTTCTGTGTAAGCGCGCACGAGGCGAGATTCACGTGTGAATCATATACAGCCTAAAGGCAGCACACAGGCCAATTTTGAATTGAGTGAAAGCTAGCCAAGCACACAGACCAACTAATTCCACGCGCGCACATATTTGTTGTATCCATTCAGGTTTTATGAAAATTCATAAAATCCTGCACATTTGTGCACAATGGGAGAAAATACGGATTTTTCCGATTTGATTAAAATGCATATTTCGCACTAATAGGGGGCGTATCTATCGAATCTATGGACATTGGTTTGTTATGTTTTGCATTTGAACAACGACAATTTTCGAAACATTTTGTAAATAATTGATATGCATTGACATAGGATATTTGTTAGTTCACTTTACAAGCGATTTAATTGCCTCACAAATCAATTTTCGGCTTCACAATTTTTGTCATGGGAAAAACCATTTGACATTCGATTTGAATTCGTTGAACTTTAGATCCAGTTTGTTTTGTTTTATTTTTATGAATTAATCCGAAAATAGAAATGGTGTCTGATGGATGATGCGATCAAAACCAGTTTAAATATTAAAATTTAAACTTTATTTGCAATCGCTGAAATGTGTTTGATTTTTTCTCATCCAACTGCACTTCAGTTTTATTCGATGTTTGAAGATTTAATGCTTTATCTATGGAAACGTAATAAATTCGATGGAATCAGAAAACACACATTTCTTTTATATCGATTGTAGCTATTTTTATTAACTCTTGAACACCGTTTGTCGGTGTTGGTGTGTGTGTGTGCGTGTGTGTGTGTGTGTGTGTGTGTGTACAAGGAATATTCGGTTAAAACTTGATGGCAGTTTTAATGGGCTCATGTAAAAAAAAGAAACAACAACAACTCAACATTTAACCATGTTTGAATTGAGCCTAGTCAGTCTACATCACGGACCGGACTACCGCGTTCCAACGAACATGAACATTGAGGCTGGAGAGAGAGACAGAGAGAGGAGAAAACAAAAATAACAGACACTGGACACACGGTTACCAGAGCCAAAGTAATAATATTGTGCGCCATCGATTATAAACAAAATTCGATTTGTTTGCGTGGTTTTGGAAACAAAAGTCACACAATAGCACAACATCAACCGTAATGGCGGATTGCCATCGTTGAATGCTCTTCGTTTTCTATTCGGATGATGTATATTTCAATCGAAATGAAAACCACACATAAGCACACACGGTCACACACCATTTTCACAAGTCAAGAGTGTAGAAAAATCAAAAGGGCCAAAAACAAAATGTTCACATATTACGATGCTCAGAGATTGCGACACAAAACGGTTGCGGCAGAAAAATGCGTTGTATCAAATAAACAAACAAATTAAACTTGAGTTTAAAAAAAAACTCAACAAAGTCGTGCATTATACCAAACTGTATCGACTTCATAGCTTCGGATAAATTTATATACATTTGAAATTATTGTTTCAAACCACGCATTCGATCACATTATTATCACATTATATCACATTACTTGATTTATAAACTTTTGGTTTGAAAGAAAAAAAAAATGATTAAAAATCACTTGTACCACTTCAAAATGACCGGGTCGTGCACACAAAAAAGGTGTTTTTTTTTAAACTCTTACATTTGATTGATTGTGCCAAAGAAAATGTTATTTGTTATGAGCAAATCGAGTTTTGGTTCATTTTTCAAAATCAACAAGTTAATTGTTCGACCTTCAATTCCTTTGTTTTTTAAATTGACGTTTAACACCAGAAATTTGGCTATTCACAGCGAAAAAAAAAACCACACACATACAAAACACGTACACGCGACAAAACCACGGTTATAGTAACGAATGAAAGTTCTGGTCGTTGTTTTTTGTTTTTATTTTTTTTTTTTTATTGAAACAAGTGCCTATAGCATTAACATAACAATTTCACTCTGTTTGTGCATTAAGTTAGCCAAAGTAACAATAGAATTGACCATTCGGCTTCCTGTTCAGACTAATTGTCTTGTTCTTTGTGTTCCTTCTCTCGCTTTTCACACACGTAATTCGCACCTATTCATATATGTTGTCTGTTTTTTTTTCTACTTCTCTGCAGCTCGAATGTTGTGTGTGTTCTCTTTTATTGTTGTTACCCGTTGTTGTTGTTGTTTTTTTTTCTAATTTACATTTGGTTCATATTTAATGAATCTTTTGTAAATATTGCTGTTTATATTTAAGGCTTTGCTCGGTAAAAAATTTCATATGCCAAATTAAAAATGGTAACAAAGTATGGGCAATGGCAAAATCGTGGCTGGTGCACATGTATTTGCTTCTGCATATTCTCGTGTATTCTCGCAGTTTATAATTTAAAGAAAAGAAAAAAAAAGAAGTTCATAAAGAGTGTGTGTTGTGCGTGTTTTTTCTTTCGCTCCATCTTTCTTCTCTCCTTTTTTTTTGTTTAAATTCTCTTTTGCTCTCTCGCTCGTATAGATCGTCGTTGATCTTATTTTATATATATTCACTTGAATCAGAGTTTCGTGTAAACGGTCAATACTGCTGAACGCGCTAAAAACTCATTCATTTGTAAGTCAGAACTCTCTCACACACTAACAACGAAATACATTGCAAAACCGCCACAGATATCAACGAATCCGCACGCAAAAAAAAATAACGTCAAAACGGAACAGAGAAGAAGAAGAACGAACAAACGAACGAACGAATGAACGAATGAACGAACGAACGAACGAAGTACAAAAAAAAAAACGGCCAAGAAATGGCAACAACTAATGGCACTAACAAATCGCGATGAGTGTGCACAAGCAATACTCGAAATACATTCGTCCATACACAATACAACCGAGCAGGCTACGGCTACGACAACGAGACACGGATGCATGTGTAGGTTTGTGATGTATGTCGCATACTTCGACGTGCATGTGAATGTATGCAAATTCAGCCGCTGTACTAACGAAGAAACTAGCGGAAAAATTTGACAGATTTTTTTTTTTTTTTTTTGTATGGTGATGATAATAAAAATAAATACGAAACATGTACCAAGAAAAGTAGTCGCAAATTTCGCAAAATCATTTATGCCAATTAATCGATCACTGCGACGCGTAACTTATTTTAATTGTGCGAATTTGAGAGAGAAAAAAAACAACAAAACAAAAATAATTAAATAATATTGAATTTTCTTTGTATTTTACTTGATAAAACTCACGCTTGATTGACAACTCATTAGAAAAAAACTGACAAGTAAATATTTATTCCAACCGAACACCAAATTCTTTTCTTTTTCTTCTTCTTTTTCTTTTCCTTCTTCTTCTTCAAACTTTGTAATATTACACCAAACAAATTCAATCAGCACATTTAAAACGATAAATAAATAAATGGAAAACGAATGAAGAGAGAAAAAAAGAATTATTTTGTTGTTGTTGTTGTTGGTGGTGGTGGTGTTGTTGTTGTTTAATAAGAAACCGAAACGCAATCGCAAACCGCAAACGAAATCAAAAATTAAAATCAAAGTCAAAATCAAAGGATCTGCTTCAGTCTTTCGGTATGAATAAACTTGATGTCATTTCAAAAACCAACCATTGCAAGCCACTCTCACTTAATGATTACTGCGGCTATAAAGATAATTAGCAACCTTACACCAACACACACCGTCTTTACGTTATGTTATTTCGTATATATTTTTCTTCTTCTTATTTCGTTTTTTTTTTTTTTTTTTTTTTTTACTTTTCTCAATTCAACACACAATACAATCACTCATTCACTCATGTATATGAGGTCTCTCTCACACCGCACTCACGATACTACTATACCATGGTCACACAATCCACAAAACAGTTGAAAAACACATTGTGTGTCTGATTTACAGGGTGTTTGAATGCGGTGGCTTGTCATCGAATCTATCATAAGTAGAAATCCAACCGAGCTGATGATGTGATAGCGTGAGACAGGTCTAACAGAGCACCCAGTACAAACACACAGCGGCGACACAGCGCAAGAAAGAGAGACGGCACATTTTCAGTGCCAGAGAGAATTCGAGTGAGCGCGAACGAAAGAGGTAGAGAGAAAGAGAAAGAGAGAGAGAGAGAGAGAGAGAGAGAGAGAGAGGGAGGGATAGAGCGAGAGAGAGAGCTAGAGCACTATATCGTGTTTTGTCGACAATGGCTTTTTTGTTTCGACTGTCGGATCGGCCGTGTATCAATGATATCACGCGCGTTATTTTCAAGCGGCTGCGATATGAAACAGCGATGAACGACCACCATGCATACATGGCTCTCTCACTCTAATCGCGACGAAATATTGACATTGTTCTATATTGGTTTCATCTTAAATGATATACTGCTAATGAAAAGCATAGCAAAGAGAGAACATGACGACATCCCATATGTTGCAACATTTCAAATATTTTGTCTTTGCACTCGCTCTCTCACTCTCTCTCTCTCTCTCTCTCTCTCTCTCTCTCTCTCTCTCTCTCTCTCTCTCTCTCTCAATCTACATCCTCACAAGATCACACTTTTTTTGGAGTCAATTTTGCTGTTTGATATTCCAGAGAAGAATTGTGAAGCGACAACCACATAAAAAAGAGAAAAAAATATCAGGAGGAGAGCAAAATATAATAATATCAAAGCTTGACATAACACTCGTTGAATACTAAAGTATGTGCGACAAAATGGATGACGATTGGCTCAGTGGAGGCGCCATAAAAATGATGTGGTGTTGGTGTGTGTGTCATCTTTTCTTGGCGTCAATTTTTAGAACAAAACAGTAATCCGACACTTTATTACCAAATTATCTGAAAATTTCTTGGAAAATCCCTAATCTGTTGTATGTAAAATAAAAACTTGTTCATTTTTATCGTTTAACTGTGATTGAAGTATTTAAAAAAAAAATGAAGCTGTCTTGAAGACTTAACACAACCCAAAAGTCTTTAAGACTATGTATTAGCGAAGAAAATAGCGCTTCTATTGACGGAATTCATCCAATAGATGGCACCGCTTGAATATTAACATTCGATAATGTATATAAAGAATTGACGAATTGAAAGATTAAATTCGCATTTCGTAAATATCAACTAAATGCTCAACACAATCGATTGATTTGTACTTTTTTTTTCAAAATTACAACAATCACTGAATCATTATGCAAATGATTTAAGTTCGATCAAAAATAAATATTAAATAAAAACAAATGATGAAATAATTTGATCCATGTTGTTATGTTGTTATGCCCATTGAATGGAAACCCTATTGACAGAATTATTGCAACGCATTCCGTAAATCAGCCAAATAATTTTTGATAAGATTGTCTCAGTCGCAGTAAAAAAAAAAACAGATCTATCGTGTCGATTTCTTGGTTGTTGATTTCGTTCAAATAACAAAACAACACGAATGCCAAATGCAGCATCGAGGCTCATTTGTTGGATGTATGCGTCATAAGCACCAGTCCGCACATAGTTGTAATCCCATTTTGACATTTCGATTTTTTACAATTTTTCTATGTGCGGTCTTTGTTTGGCATTTAAAGCGAATTTATCGAACCAAATTTCAATGAAACACAGGCAAAACAATCGAAAAACAAAACAAATAAACATTCAACTCACCTCGGGCAGTGATAAGACAATTATGAACGGCTGCTGCAGCAACATCACATGGTGTTTTTCCTTTGCGATTTTTAAAACATGGATCTGCACCGCGTTCGACAAGCATCTTTACAAGTCTCAATTGACCTACAATTGCGGCGTCTACAAAACGAAATGAACACAATACACCATTTAAAACAGTCGCAATTTCAGAATTTAAGTTTATTTAGCCAATTATTAGTTTTGGTTATCTTTTGACACATACCATGAAGTGGTGTATCGTCATCCAATCCACGGGCGTTCACATTGGCACCCGCCTTAACCAAAGTTAATGCGACATTGTAGTGACCATGATTACAGGCTTCGTGTAGCGGTGTCCAACCTAAATGAACAGAAAAACATTCACGAACAATAGCATCAGCATAAAGCAATCGAAATGGTATCGATTGGTTTTTGATACACTTACCAGCAAAATCGGGAACATTTGGGCTCATTCCTTGTTCCAGCAACTTTTTGATACCCTCTTGATCACCTTTTATGGCGGCCACATGCATTGCCGTTTCGCCACGTTCATTGCGATCTCTTGAACGAGCTGGACCATGTCCACCGCCAGTATTTTGGGCTGGACTCGCATTATCTATGAAACATTTCAATGAAAATAGACACAAACACCCACACAAACACACACACATACAAACAAAGAGAACCATATTTGGATTAATTGTCACTTGTGATCGGCAGAAATAAATTGGTTGATAAAATACACACAAAAAACAAAATACAAACCTGCTTGATTATTAGCCGATGTCATTTGCATGAGCAAAGCCATTTGTTGGCGTTCCGACATTGGTGTGTTTGCCGAAAGGCGACCCATGCCACCGGAACCACCAGTTACTCTCGGCCGTGATGTTGATGGCATTTTTTTACTCACATTCTGAAACATGATGACCAAAAAATCCGTGCAATTTTATTGTTTGGGTCAATTTGGTAGACTGTCGTCAACAAATCCAACACTATATTTATTCGATAAGCGCACAGCACAACAAAAAACTCTTTACAGGTTACGTTTTAATTTTACTTTGGGGCTTTTTTTTCGCTTTTGCTCTCTCCCTTTCTCTCTCTTTCGATCAGCTACTTCTTTATTCTATTTTTTTTTTCTTCTTTTTTTTTTATTAAATATGTTTAATTTTTTCCGTCTCAATATTATTCTCTGCTAACTTCTTTTTTTTTATTACCACTTGCTTTCAATTGGATAGCATGCAAATTGAATATTTTCTTTGATTTTTGCGAATGGCACTTCAGTTCGATTGCTCCGTCTTGACTCTTTCTCCCATCAAGTTTTCTGGAGAGAATCAAGTTAAAAAAAAAACCAAACACAAAAAGCTACTCTTCTAACCTAACAATGACAGTAGCAATACCAACAGTAGTGGTAATTCGCATGATGTAAACAACTTATGTAAATATTTATTGAATTTTAGTATCTTTTTCGTTAAAATAAATGCCTAAAAAAACACAACGAATGAAATATGATTTATCTATTTACCGTTTACAAATTGAGAGAAAAATTCGCAATCGTTGCTAAACAAAAACGATTTTTTTTTTACAATGCAATATTGATGTACTGAAAATATATGCAGATGTGTATATAAAAATTGTATGTGTATGATAGCACTCCACTTCACTTCTCGTTTGCGACTACACACTAAACACGAACACGAACACAATATACACTTTGTGTGATGGAAACGCAACCAATCGCATAGTGTGTTATAAAGTTTCATGCATTAGGTGTGCGGTACCGTGCTGCGTGACTTTTGACTGAGCTCATGCGGTAGTTGGTGTACTGTACACTGGCTCCCCCCGAACTCTTGGTTTTAGTGACATTGCTCACCACACAAATCAAATTTCAACTATTAAAAATATGCTCAGCATAAATCTGAACAAAACAAAAAAAAAAAATATTTTTTGGTTCTGGTCATCATTTCAATGTATATCTCATTTAACAAATTTTATTCACACATTTTAATTGGAAAATTTAAAAAAAAAAACGAATGCAGGGCGTCAACGACGCAGACATTTGTTCCATTCCGCTGTATTGCCGACTTAATGCAGATTGAGAAATCCAGTAACGTGAACACGAACAGTCGCAACGCAACGCTTACCAGCGCACCGGTTAATCGGTGTCTGTCTGATTGCAAGTGTTATGGTTTCTTGTGAATATACAAACATTACCAATTTCGATGTAAATACTCATTAGCCATTCACCGACAACAATACCATGAATTAGAACACTCAACACATTTCGATCACACTGTGTACTTTCGGTTTTAAAAAGATACCAAATTTCAATCCATAGATTTTAAAGAGATGAAACAACATAACTGTCAAACAAATAATGATCTGTCTACTTTGTAAATTTAAATAAACGTTAAACGTTAAAAACTTGTATTCTATCATTAAATGGCAATGTATTTTTGAATTTTTATCATTTTGAACGGTTTTTTTTTGTCAGTTGTGGATCATCAAAAAAATTATTAATGCAATTTATCACTACAAGTGATTTTTGAGTTCATTGACGGCTGGTAATTTCGATTGAAACATTATCTTAACGACTTAGTTATAAATAAAATCATAATTAGGTATTTATTTTTGAATGTTATACCGATGAGTGAAGCAACACAAGTTTGTGGAGAATGTGACATATTTAAGTGGTTTTAGTTTTTGAAACCATTGAATTGGTAACATTTAATTGAAATTGTCTAGTTTAGTTATGAGAATAATTTCGTTTCAACCAATTTTTCGTTGTTCATTTGGATAAAATTAAATAAAATTGATTTTTTAAAATAATGCGTCGCATGTTTGAGTTTTCTTCTCGTGCATTCAATTATTAATATATTTAAATCATCAATTCGACACACACGCACACATTCGATGTACGGGGCACCGAATCGTCTAATATGCGCCAACATTGTTGAAATCAATTCACCTGCTTTAATTGAATTAAAATTCGATATTATATGAATGGGAAATGCTCGATACCGGTATGGCGACCGATGTATGGGTAAAGGGAGTCTTTGTTTGATCATTTTCTCAGTTTCAACGGTTTTGATTCGAAAATTGGGAATTTGTTTCGAAACTTATGTAAGTAACAATTTTTTCGGTTTTTTTTTTCTCTAATTACAATTTCCCAGTGCATATACAAGTATGGGTTTATTTGGATGGAAGTAAGTCGCGCATTGTTCATGTATTAAAGCGACCGTTTTTCATTCGTGTATTCGATCGATTGTTGAAAGTAAACTGTGTCAATCGAGCCCAGTATATTCGATTGAAATATATCGTCACGCAATTTAACATCGATTTCAAAGTGGTAAACGACACACACACACACACTCACACACTTACAAATACACGCGATACAATGGTTGCTATTTTTCGTTGTCGGTTTTGATATTCGGCCATTCGGAATCAGTTGTCGTGTTTATATGATAAGCCATTACGATAGCTATTTGTGGAGTTTGTCCTTTTTCCTTGCCAATGCTCCGATTTCATAATAATCGCAGTGCGCCCATGGTAGCTGTGTGTCTTTCTATCATTTTAATTTTGGATAAGCACTAGATTGAGCGTGAAGATTGAAATAATGCCGTTTAAGGTACGGACAGTGGACACAGTGGGAAAGAGGATGGTTCAACAACGAAAAACGGTGCAAAGAACCGAGATGCACAACAAAAAAAAAAAAAAAACCAACAACTATGTGAACAAAATGATATAACAACAAAAATGTGTGTCATGTGTAGCCATACCACACACCACGAAAACCATTTCCTTCATCGCCATAAACACACGTTTATTTGATTGTCTCGATTTTCGAACAAAAACCGGAGCGATAGATATCAACACACCACCCGTTATATTGACTATGTATGTATGAAAGCTCTTTTAAACATGTAGCTGTTACATCGAACGCTGTGAGGGTTGACTCATATGTAGATGTTGCTATGTACAATGTAGAACAGTGGAGACAATTCCAACGGACGTCAGTCCCGCATTGTTTTCTATAGAAACTGTTTGGTAATGCTTCTGCAACATTCTTTGCCTTTCGTTAATATATTTTATTTTTTTTTTTGGTTCGTTTCGAATGGAATTTTTGCGGTTGATGGTGTTGTGTTTTCAGCCTTTTGATTTTATTGAAAGCTCGATTCCAAAGTGTTCGGACTTTATTTTGAAGCTTAAAACAAGAACGTAATCTGGAAAACGACAAAACAGAAAATTAAAGGCAAAACGAACGAAAAACGTCACACACACACACACACAACACACACAAAAAATAAAACAGAAAGAAATAACTGGGAGAGTGAACAACAAAGATGGAACAAAAATCGAAATTCGCTGTATAAAATAACAAGGTCGATTCCAACTTGACAGTGTAAAATACAAAGTGCTAATACGGTATACAATTTTTCCATCTTAGTCTTTCAATGTCTTTATCGTTGTGATAATTCAGTGCGGTGCCACATTGTTGCTTTCATCTATTTTATTTCGGTTGCAGCAACAAACAAACAAAAAAAAACACAAGAACTTGGTTTTAAGTTACAATCACATGCTTGGATCAAACAAACAAATAAAATATCGCTGGCTTTTAAAAGTCAGTAAACAGTAAATATTTATGCGAAATATATATATATAAAAAAAAAACAAATCTCTTGAAATGTTACCCGTAAGACATATCAACCAATACCTGTAAATACGCGTTTGAAGACGACGTGAGCTTTTCGAAAACGATTTTTTTCATTCGCTTTTACGTCAAACAGGCGGGATTCAGCGAAATGCCGTTCGGTGTGACCCCGGAAATTGCATCGGCTTGCAAATAGTTGACGATAAATGTGCCATTGACAAAACTTTAAACATTTACAAAAAATCTCAAACACTTGAATAGACTGGCTGGATATTGTGTGGTACTAAACATATGATATAATATAGAAATTGCACGTGCTTATTTTGAACGAAGAGTTGTGATTTTATTTTCTGCGTCCATCTATTTGGATGGAAACTCAAAACAAATCATTATAATAAACCGAACGGAGCAGTTTCAAAGTACTAAAGCAATAGAAAATAGAACGAAAAAGCAAAACAAAAAAAACTTTGTCAAATTCCGAGAACATCATTCAAAAAATTGAATCAATTATAGATCTTTGCAAATATAAAAATATAAACAAATGAATGTAAAATATTGAAATATTATATAAAGATAGAAATTAAGAATCATTTTGACAGTAGACTTGCCGAACGAAAAAGTATCAAAGAGAGAGTAAGAGAGAGAGAGAGAGAGGGAGAGAGGCGGTGAAATAATGTTCCCTCATGCCACGTGTCTGTGTGTGAATTCTACACAAAAAAGTGAACCACACAATGTTGGACTGCGAGAGCTGCAAAGCCACCACCATCATTATCAGCACCAACCAGAAAACTGTGACCGCAACAAAAATCTAACACAATTGAGAGAAAACCCGTGGATAATTCAGCGACACGTTGATTTTGTAAAAATCAACGTTTTAAGCCCTTTAGAAGTATCATCAATTCTACGGCATTCACGGCATCCGTTATGTAATCGACAGGTAAGCCATTATTCAATGTACATTTGTATATACAATAAATGCGGATTTTTGTTGGACGGTAAAAGCCGTAAATGCAAAGTCACTCGCGGCATTTCGAGAAAGATTTATTGGTGACTTGGTGACTTGGTGACTATGGAATGAATATTATCATGGAATTTTCAACAAACAATGGGTATTATTTCCAATTTAAAATTTAAAAAAAAAAATGAAATAAATCCATGTAAAATGAAACCATAAATTCAACGTTATTCAGATGCTCAATGTTATACTGTTTGGCCATGATGAACTCGATTAACCATTGAGTATGGAGTTTGTGAATCAATTTCGAATTGAAGCCACATATCAAGTGGTGTTGTAGCAATTTAGTCTACAACTTCGAATATCCACCTGTCTTTTACGATTTCTTGCCAATTTTAATCGATACAATCGTCTCAATAGTCATTTAACAGTATGATTTTTTTTTGTCGATTTTCGGTTCACACACACACACACACACACACAAAGCAAAGCAAACAACAAAAGCTTTTGAATGCCGAACAATCATGTTTCGTGAAATCCTGGATTTGACGCTCAAATTACTCGTTGCTCTTTCAATGTAATTGAAAATTGTATGTCAAAGCCTAGCAATCAAAATGATGTAGTGCTCACTTTGTACTTGACTTTATCTGTCAATTGTTGAAAATTGAAAAGATAGAATTGAAATCGACCAAACAGCCCTTGGGGGGGGGGGGGGGGGGGCTGAACGAGTATCAAATCAGTTCGCATTTAACCAGCCCAGCATGCAATTTTAGTTTAGATGCTCTGAGTGTGTGATACATGATTGTTTAAATGTTGTCAACTGACAATTGCCATTGTTTGTATCCGTTTTAACGTAGGCTTGATATTTTCGGTGATTTTTCTTTTTCTTGGTTGTTTGACTATGCGTGCGGCGTTGTATGTTGTATCAATTTGCTGGAACACAAATAAGACTCAAAACAGGATAAACTTTCCATTTTCCATTGAAACATATGACTCAAATTGTATGACAACGCCAATACAAATGGTATTAAGTTTCAACAAGTTGGTTTTCATTTTAATTCACAATCTACAACTATAGCCAATGCTGTTCGCTCTATCTGTTACCATTTTATATCATTTGGATTTCCATGGATTTTCATTGTGTTTTGTTTTGTGTGTGTGTGTGTGTGTGTCAAACGGAGTGCGATATAAAGAGAGAAGATGGGATCTCGTACACTCGTACAATTTCAAAGTACAGCGAAAAAAGCGCACAAAAAACCCAATGTAGAAGCGCGCACACGCATTTCCGTTCTATGTTTCTTCATAGATATTTTTGGTGCGAACAGTTATTGCTCACGAATTTATTAGAAAATGAGCATTTTCATCGGTTTCGACAGATTCGAGGTGACAGTGACACTGTCCTCCCGTGCTTCGAATATTGCTGTGAGCTCGCGCTTAGCTATGACGTCAAATGTTTTGCCCTGCGGTGTATGATAAGGCGAAGATCGTGTTTTTTTTTTAATGGTAAACATACCAAATGTACCATGGTTTTGACTTTGTGAAAGGAATTTCTATGTTCGTCACAATTGTTTTTGTGAGTTGAAATGAGTATTTTATGCTTTTACTTGATTCATTCGTTTTAATTTCTTTTAAGGGAAACGATAATTAAAATGTTTGTTGTTTTTTTTTTGTCTATTTAAATTAAATGATACTGTGCGTCATTAACATAGCATGATGCGGCTTGAGTCCAATTGTTGAACTCAAGAATTTATCTATGCTATGAGATTTGAGATATTTTCATTTGCTATGACATATTTTGAGTTGAAACTGTGCCTTGTAATGTGATGACCTATGCCTTTGTTTTAAGGAAAAAAACACTTAAACTGATGCGTTCTCTTTTATCCTATTTTAAGTTCAATGCGATGAACAATCATTTTTCTAAACAACTGAACATTTCCACTGTGTGTGTGTGTGTGTGTATCAATTAATTTAAAAGCTCTTTCTGTTCCCTCTATTAATCGTTCAAAAGATGTTTGCTTTGAAATTAGTATTTTCTCTCTCGCTCTCTCTCTGTCTCTCTCTCTGTGTGTGTGTGTGTGTGTGTATGCTTGTATATATATATATATTTAAAATGAGGTAGTCAATTCAGTCTAATCATTTCCAAAAATGTTTGATTCAGAATCCATTTATTTATCGGCGTTGTTTGAAATCGCTGATTAATTTTCCTTTATACAAACAAACCCTTTCATTTTGTGGGCGCATTAGTTTTGATTCGCAGTAGCAACGATTGTTTCTAATTCCCTTTGTTAACTGCCACAGCTTTCTTCAGTTCTTCGTTTCTGTGAAAACATTCTAATTATATATGGTATTCGGTGTAGCTGTACTGTCAAACCAGGCGAAACAAATGAAACAAAACAAAACATGGCATCACTCATACCTAAGCACTTCTAATGCTTGAATAACACGGCAAGAAAGCCTTATTCAAGTCACAGCGTGCTGCTTCAAACTTAATTTTATTATTTATGTCAGCTCTTCAGGTGTGGATGGTATTTATACAGCCATTACAATGGCTCCGAAACCACCTTTGAGAGTCTTTAATTTCAATATTATGGCCTGAAAATATACATGTAATAACTGTAAATGGGCCAAACAATGTTAATCTTAACGAAATCCTACACAACAATACCAGTTATATGCAATTTAATGCGATGAAAATTGATAACAAACGTGAGATTATCGGTGAAACGACGTCACACATTGTCAGGGTTCACTAAGTGGTTTTGAGTTTTTCTTTTTTCTGCTAGATCATCTGGGTTGGATGCTCGGTTCTCATTTAAACAATGCCCCAAACTTGTATGGATGCAAAAGAATATATCGTTTTACCCCTTGTGGAAAAAAAAAAGAAAACTGATTGCCAGCCAGTCGACTGTTAGACGACTATAGTCGTTTGATTTGGGACAATAGACGTCTGAAAACCGATTTTCATGCACTTTAGACGGTTTCAGTCGATTGCCAATCGATTAACAATCGATTGTCAGTCATTTTCTAGCCGACTTTTGTCATTTTTTGTCCCAATTTGGTCGTTTGGCAGTCATTTGCCAAACGAATGTCTGTTCAATCGATTTATTTTCATACGGGACGTTTTCATCTTCATGCTTACTTATTTTTAAAATCTAATAACACGAAAATATCCATTTTGGTAAAAGAAAGCTATTTTGTTTTATTCCATTTAGTAGTCTATAGAAGGATATTAACGATAACTTTTAATCAAATATATATATAACACAAACTAGCAAACTTCTTCTTTTTTTTTCTTTTAAATTGAAACATTCTGAATAGTTTAAATTGATTTCGATTGGATTTTATAACGTTTATTTTTTATAATCATTAAATAAAATACGCTGAAATAGTTTATGGCAATCGAATTTCGATGTAGCTGTTGGCCTCAACCATAATAATCTATATTTTTTCATTTGGTAATCTGTAAATGCACATTCCAACACTTTTTTCGGCTTCAATGTTATTTTCAATTATGTAGGTGTATGTATGTTTTCTTTCGCTTGAATTAAATTTCATTTAAAAAAAAAATAAAATGGAATTTTCTGGTGCACCGACGGGTGCATTCTTACGCTTGAAAATTGGCAAATAAATTAAAAACTAGGATAGAAAAACCTCATAACGTTAGATATGAATTTAATAATATAGGAATGAAGCGAGAAAAAAAAACGAACGAACGAACAAATGAAATGAAACTGCGACTGGAATAGATCGTAACAGTTGTTTACAATGATTCAATAAAAATAGCTCTCTAATATTTAAAATACCTACATCATTTTTTGGTCACTTGTGGCAAATGATAATATTAAATCTTGGGAATGAATAAAAAAAAAACACACACACACACAAACACAACAACAGCAACAATTCACCGAAAGGAAAATAGAAAATGTGGAAACAAAGAGAGAATGCGACAATATAGTAAATATCTGGTAGTTCTTTATATATTTGTAGCTACTGATTTGTCTCGTTGTTGTTGTTGTTGTTTCGTTTATCAGGATCATTGTTATCGTTATCGAAACATTTACTCTTACGCATCATCACAATATTATAAGTTATTGGTTTTCATGGCTGGTTTTGTGCACTTAGTGCAGTGCATATTTCTTGGAAGTAATTTCATAAAGTGCGAACATTTTAAATGATTTTGTTGTTGTAATATCAATTGAACAACAACAACAAAAACTAATGAATAGCTTAAGAGTAAAACACACACACACACACACACACTCTTATTATGGACTTATTTGTTGGATGATATTGATCACATAAATGTGCATTCACCAAAGCATACAGCATTGGTTTATTTTCAACTGAAAAATATGTGCGATTCATTTTCGAACGGTTCGAACGGTGTACGTGTTTGGAATGTCCTAATGGATTTTGATCTAACATTTATGGGGTTCGCCAATTATATTCAACAACGACAACAACAGCAAAAAGTTGTCACACCAAATCTGTACTGTAACCCTTGTTCACAATTTGTAGTGCCGTTGAATTTCAAGTGTTAAAAACTTCGAATGAACAAAGTACGTTAAATAGGTTTACATATTTTATTTATTGAAATGCATTTCATCCGTTTTTTGAAATGGTTGTGTTAAAAAAAAAGTTTTTTGTCAGTTTAAAACATGAATGACATAGATTGCATAGTTGCATAATTTTTTTTCGTTTTCGTATATTCATAAGGTGACAGTTGGCTGGCATTAAAGCAATTGGAAAATGGGTATTATGGTTGTTTTTTTTTCCAACTTTGTTTTGTGGTTTTGCTGCAATGGCATGTCATAATGCAAGCGAGCGCTACAATTTAATTCATCAACCGGAATCTAGAATTACTTGACAACCTGAGACCGGGTCATCCAAATCCCATTCCCGTTAGATGTCATTTCATTTCGATATTTGAAACAATTTTGCTGGAGGGAAAAATATGACATCCAAAGTGAAATATGTGTAACGGTGATTGTGTGGAGGATCAACAGAAAAATGAATCTTTTATTAACCAATTCAGCAACACACTCATTCATTTTCGAAATACACCACCATTCGATTTGGCAACGGACTCCCAGTGTAACTGGGAACATGGTGTGCGCAAGCGTTTTTATAGAAACATTCTCGTGATAGTGACACCGTTTGTTCTTCTATCTCTGTTCGCGCGCGTTGTATCGTTTCGTTCAATGCAAATGTTTTCGGGTCTCGGAATGTGTGTATGGTGTATGGTATCTGTTCGTTTGTAGCATTGGATCCGTCACATTGAGTGAGACTGTATGGGTCGAAGCGTGATGGTGCGATGGCACATCAAAAATGGTGGCACTTACATATAAACGCCATAAAAGCATACAATTTTCGAACGATATTCAACGGATGAATGGGGAATGGAACAAAAAAAAAAAAAAATCTTTAACGCGTCGAAAGTCAACGCAGAATATGCGAGCGGAATAGTGAATGCGGCCACGAAAGTGTTTCGGTTAATACACAACGGGACAACGATGTGTGGGTAAACCTGGTGTACGGTCACCTGGAAGTGAATCCTCGATTCGATGAGTCATGATCTGAAAAGTCCATTGCTCTAAAGTACAATGCTCTTCCATCGGTGTGTGATAGAGCGCATACGCATACAGCCATACAAACCAATGTTGGTTAGAAAAAGTAGGTTGTGTGCGTTTAAGGTAGCATTTTTCTGAAGCAACCCATGTCCCAAAAAAATACTCAACCAAATTTAATGCGAAATCGAAAGTTTTACGTGTTTTTTTTTGTTTTGGACGACCACATTGTCAATCCTGGATGTGAGACTATACCGGCAATCATCGAAATTCCAAAGCGATGGGCAACAGCTGAAAAATCCCAAAGAACAGAACAAGTTAGCTTTTGAGCCGAGGTTGGAAACTTCGACCTTTGAAATGTACAAATTTGACTTCTGGATTTTAAAACACAAAATGATGTAGATCCAGTCGATAGATTTGATGCATTTGGAAATTAACTATTTACACACGAACTATTGTGTCATTGATATTTTCAAGTTTTAGCTATGGGCCTACCGTGTATGCCGTGTATGCTCAGAATTTCATCGGAATGCACATGTTTAGCGAACATCTTGTGTTGCAAACTGGTAACGATTTGATACAATTACACGAATACATTAGTAAACGAAACGCGTTTGCGTGCGGTCTTGCACGGCTCAAGTAACAATTGCTGTGAACAATATACACATGCTGTGTGTATGATGTATTTTCCGCTGCCTTCTTTCTATGCCACCAACAATACCATGACAATCAGTCGTTGTTTTTGTTGTTGTTGTTATTTTTTTTTTTTTTTTTCATTCTTCATTTGTCGACTAACTATATCGTTCAATGTTCCAACGAGAAATTTTCTTTCAAGCTTTAAATGTCTTGTCTAAAAAGTTTCATACAGTTTGCTTTCAGTGTATTGATACCGATGTGTATCATTCTATGGAGGCGAACAACCTTCCGACACATTTCAACAGTCGCTTTTCTATACCTCATTTGTGATTGATGGCACTAAGAGTGTGTGTGTAATTGTTTGCATTTCATCCCATACATCCATGTAACACTCTGTATACAATATCACAATCCCAATACATTTACACATACATGTCATGTGCGCGCACAACCATCACGCTCACATCGACAAACGGTGGAGTGTAGAATTGAAACGATATAGACGCACATTCATATCGAAAGCGTGCACCAGCACATTGACAACGCATAGCACAGGGACTATCTTACTATCTTACAATACAAGCGCAATATTGCTAATAACTCTGTGTGTGAACAAACACACACGGCTTCACAGTCGCAGCACCAAAACGTTTGAAGTAGCAGCAGCAGCAGCAGCAGCACCACAACGAAACGTCATACAGTCTCAGTAGTGTGTTCTGACCTCAGTCTCAGCTCGACCAGGCTAGGCACAAGTATATAATTCATAAAACATCCGTGGTGCGTTATCATTTCAATTGAGAAAGAAGAAGAAAAGAAAAAAAAAATTATATATATATATATATTTATTTATTTATTTATATATATATATGTATAACACACATTTTTCACAGTCTTTTTGCTTGATTAAGTTTAAGTTACTTGTTGTCTCGTTAATAACAAACATTTTTCGCCACTCCAACGAAATTTCAGGCTTTATCGGTTAAATATTGTGTCAAAAACGACGAGAGACAACACTGCGAGAGAGAAAGAGAGAGTCCAAAGAAACATGCTAAAAATAAATATATTCACGATAAAAAAAAAAAAAAATAATAATAATTTAATGTTTATGAGTTGGTTGTAACAATAATGTTTTGGTCGTATGTGCTAAGGTGCAGTGAGTTGATTAAAATGCAAATATGTTTATTTGTAGACAAATGAAAATAAAATGAAGAATTTAAGAGCAAAAGAAAAAAAAATGAAAGAAAGAAAGAAAGAAAGAGAAAGAATGTAGAAAAGAAGTAATAAGTCAATGTAGCCGGAATCAAAATGTATACAATCAATACAGCACATTTCGTATGAATGTGGCTCATTGTAAAACTGTTTATTGTAAATTCATCAACGAAATTAATTCTCCTTTGTAAAGCATCTCTGAGTTTTTGGCAGCCACAAAATTCATCATCATCATTCCCAATCGCTTCCCCCTTCTGAAAATAAGAAAACAAAAACAAAACGAATATTTAAAAAAAAACGAGTAGAAGTTTTAAAGCGTCGCGAGCGGCAAAACACCAAAATAAAAACCGAACACAAAAAATAAATAAATTACAACAACAAGAACAACAACAACAACAATAGCAACAACAAAAACTGAAACAGCAGCAGCACGAACAAATGAAGCGAAAAACAAAAATAGTTCAAGGCATTTGCACGTTGATTTGAAAGTGAAAAGAAAATAATAAGAATGATTCGTTTGATTGAAATTATGTTTTTGCGATTTTTTTTTTGTTTGCGCTCGATGGGAATGAATGGATCGTCATAAGTCAAAAATGACATTGACGTATTTTCACACATCTGAGAGAGTTCCTCATCACACAGCTATCTTTGATGACGTTCAAAGAAAAAATTCATTAATTGTTTGTTTGTTGTTGTTGTTGTTTTTTTTTTCAAATGGAGGGATTATGCAGTTTCAAATGGTTCATTTAGATCCTTGCTCTCGCTTCTTCGCGAATAATCAACCACACAAATATTGAGAATGAGTGAGCTACAGAGCACGGTGAGCAAAGCTTTGTGATAACGTTTTGCGGTTGGCCATTAATCCTTGGAAAAATCAAACATCCCTTTAAATAGTAATATTTGAAATAAATTGGTACTTTTCTCTCAACATGGGCCCCCGTCATATTCGGTCTAATTCATCTCATTTAGCTGCGTGATATTTATGTGACGAACGAACCAACAAAAAAAAAGAGAAGAAATATTTCATTTCGACAAGTATGTACTACAAGCTACGGATCTCTGTGTATTTGTGTGTGCCGTTAATATTGTAATCAATTGCTCAAATATTTGCTAGTCTCGACTTTCTATGTTTCTTTTTTTTATATATATATATTTCGTGCATACAGATATCAACGCACACATGCACAGCTTCATACCATATAGTAAGTGTGTAGCACTATAGCATTCTGGCACTCTGGTACTGGTACTCTGGCATTCGCATTCGCACTCGCAGCACACATGCCGAGTGCTCAATCACATTGAATCGATGCGCCGCTATAAAATCTATTAACTGTGATTTTGTGTTTCATCAAAGCGAATAATGTATATATGTATGAAAACATTCATATGCATGTAGAGAGAGAGAGATATATATGTATAATAATGTATATACAAAAACACATGTAGTGCACAGACCACACGTTTCGAATCTATCGTTGTTGGTAATCGTTGTCATCGTTCGATGCCATTTTCGTATCCTTATGCTTCCAAAATTGTATGTGTGTGTGTGTGTGTGTGTGTGTGCTGGACGAAAACATTCAAACCATTTTCGATTTTGTTCCACCCAAAAAAAAAAGAAAGAGAAAGAGCCCACAAAACACATGACTGCTCTCTACTACTTCTACGATCCATGTGATGTTATAATAAAATAAAAACCAAACGAAATGCTATTTAATGCACATTACAAGCAGAAGCAAATGATAGAAAAGAGACCGCGGATCCGAATGACAGAAACAATAACAACATAAATAATAAATTGACTTGAATTGAATGGTTACGAGATAGAGAGAGATTTTGAGAGGGTGGAAGACATTTCGAAATCATATTCTTGACAATTTCGAGAACGACGATTAATGCGATTTCGTAAAAGGTCCCCGAAAAAGCCCGCATGGAAAAATCAAAAAAACCAATGTTCCAACATGGGTCCCATGGAGAGTTGAATTCAATTTCATGTTGACATTGGGGTGGCTATAAATTGATTTGAATGAAATCAATGTGCTAACAATAAAGTCCATCCACTTGGACTAAAACATTCTTAGACACTCTTCATGCAAAAATATCATTTCAATATCTGGCTCTCAAAATGATTGAACCAAATCGAAAGACCGCGACCAGCTCGGCACTTAACATTTTTACAGAAGGGACTAGACCAATACACAGTAACGTGAAATTCAACGTTCGATAGCATACTGATGGAAGATTGAAAGAGTCTAAATTAAGAGATGGTCATTAACTCAGCATGCATGCTAGATCTTATTTGTCCTACCGTTTGTTTGTTCGCTTGGTCGTTTGTTCACATTCATTTTGCCAGCAAATATTGGTACAAGATAGAGGGAAAAAATATACACGAATTCAGACTTGCACACACACATAAGTAAAATTAAAAGCAAGAAAAGAAAATATCGAGAGAAAAGAATGTCAGTGGATTTATATTGATGATTCACGTTGATGTTGATTCTAATGATTTATTCTGTTTTGAATGTACCTAAGTCACTGTATGCTTACCTGTGTCTGTGTGTCAGTGTGATCACATGAATTACAATAACCAATTATATGGAGCCCGTGGTCGGTACCTATAGTTTGTCACCCATCCTCAAACATAACAATCTTGAAAACTTAATTGATTAGAATGCAAAATACCAACAATTTACTCGTTGTAAGGGTTGAAGAGCATTGAAATACAAACTAAACTTATCGTATTAAAGCATTTTTTTTTTTTTTTAAATTGCAAACTCTTTTCACCATCTCTTTCGCACTCTCATTTGAGTATTATGTGTGTGTGCTACACAGTTTGCATCTTTGCAAAACTGATTTTATTTTCTAAAAATAAAATTAATTTTCAACGCACACACACACCAAAAAAAAATATAAGAAAATCACATTTTCATTTGAAAATTTGGTGCGTATGTATCCGTGAATGAGTTTTGTGTATACAAATATGTCTATATCTTTCGCTCACTTCGCAAATCATTTTTATTTTCACATCCAAAAACCGTATTTATCGCGATACACCGAAACACGTTCATAATAAGTGAACTCGTGCGAGATGAAGAGATGAAAGGAAACATTTTGATTCGCAAAAGATGTATATCATTCAATGAAATCGTATTACGGTATATCTCTTGCCGCTTGTATCCAGCGACGAGTCGCACACACGATTTGTTTTTCTTTTACGTGTTTTTTGTTGTTGTTTTTTGTTGTTGTTGTTGCTTCATCGTCTTTGCTCTATGTAGATGAGAATATTTGCGTGTTCTAGCAATCAAAAATGCTTTTGGTGTGAATCTTATAGATTCTTCATAAAATAACGAAAATGATATGAAGGCATACGAAATATCAAACAAAAAAGAAAAAGAAGAAGAAGTAGAAGAAAAAATTGAAAGAATCTTATTTGTATCAAAGTAACTGTAGTAAATGAACGTGCGCTCGTTTCCTTGCACGTCGTGCATATAGACACATAGAGCCCGGTGTGTTGTTAGCCGTACCTAATTCACACCCGAAAATGTTCCGATCAGATATTCTCGATCTAATTTGCAGAAATACATTAATTTTTTTTTTCTTCGGTTTCTGTTTGTAAGCCAAATTCGATGCATATAAACCATTTTGGTTTTTGCTGTGTGTGTGTGTGTAGCCCTTTCGGCGTACTGTGTTTCAATGCTCGCGATGCTTTTCTTGTTTGCTGTCTGTGGGTACTCTAGTGGTATCTTGGTTTACATTTCAATGGCATTGAAATGTGTATGTGCTGCATCAAAAGCATCGAAACGCACAAAGCCAAATGGTGTGTGGCTAAAAATCGAAATATCTACCGTACCAATTACGAGTCGTCAAATATTTGTGCTAACGCGTTAATTCTACTCTTGATTCCTATTATGAATATTCGCCAAGGTGAATTTTGCTACATCAACACACACACACACACACACACACAACACAACTAAATCCAGGGAAAATCAAATAACCAAAATGATTGACGCATTCATTCGCCTCTTTTCTCTGCGATAACGCTGTGTGTGAGTTTTTTTTTTGCTCTTCTGTTGCTCGTTTCCTTTCTCATTTTCCTCATTTTCTACCTCGGTCTATTATTATCGGTATTACGAAAGAGGCTGAATGGAAACGCACACGAGAGAAGAAAAAAAAAACAGCCCGATAAAAAAAACCGAGCCTAGATTGAACGGGGAACAAAAAAGACCATCTACACACAATGACTCTATGTACATTTCACTCAATCGTTGTTCCTGCCCAAACGCCACTGACATTCAATCGTCTGCAAAGAACATGTTCTCAATCAAAAACGGAGAGCAAGCAGCACACACACACACACAAAAAAAGAACCAAAAGCAAGGAGCAGAAGAAGAAGAAGAAGAAAGAAAAACAAAAAAAGAGGAAATCGTATATATATTAAACACATTTTCTATCTATCATATCATATTTATTCTCTCTTTTGCGTTCGTATCTTGATCTAGCTTTTTTTTTTGTCAATTTTTATCGTGCGTATATCTGCATTGATACGAGAAAAATAAGAGGTGAAAAAGTACATGTTTGCACATCCTATATCGTTGTATAACGAAGTGAACAAAACGAACAAGCGACGCGAACGAACGAGCGAGCGAGCGAGAAAGAGTAGCAAAACGAACAAAATAAAATCGAAGGGAACAACAACAGCAACAACAACAAAAACTGTGCTGTAGCTTTGCGTGCGCTTTTCGAATAAAATTCAGCTTCTGTGTTATAGTAAAATCCACATTCTTTCCATTTTCCATTCGCTAAATCACTTCTCATCTGAATAAAATTTCCACAGCTCGTCCAATCTTTTTCACTCCGCCCTTTCGCTTCAATTTCTATCTATCGCCTTCAATCTGTTTGAGTTTGGCATTATTGTTGTTGTTGTTGCTGCTGTTGCTGCTGTGGTGTTGTCTGGATCAATTTGAATTTCGCGCAATTTCGCACAAATTGCACTTCGCCGAATTTTTCTCAATAAGCGAATATCGAATGGGGTTTTTTTTTTGTGTGTTGTTGGTTTTTGTTGTTGTTCTCTTTCGTATTCAATAAAATGGTAAATCGTTTCCATGCAATTGTTTTGGGGTGTGACTGAGTAACATCCATTGTCAAAATTGCGCCGACAACACAGCAATACGATTAAACGATCACATAATAATGAATTCGATTAATTTGGGATTAAATTAAAAGTAATAAAAGTGGCAATCTCACTGATTTAACTGCACTGGCTATTTGATTGACTCTCACACACATACACACACAATAGTCGTAACAGTGACAATGCACTCTAATCTTTAACAGTAGTAAATTCAAAATATGCATGTTTGAATAAAGACATAGAGACCGTGCGGCCGCGATTATTAAACGCTGTTTCAAGCACGATCACTAGTTAGATAATAAGATTATGTGTACTTGAGAACAATATTACAAGTTTCAAAAAAAAAAAAAAAAAACGGGACCGGGGAGAAGGGAGACGGTAATAAACGAAATAAACGAAATAAACGAAGCACACCGAAATCACAACGTATCTCTTTGAAGTGGTTTAACGATTGGGCTCACTGGTTATAGAGCTATTGTTTGAGCAGCAATTTGTTTGTTTATTTGATTCATTCATTCATGTGTCGGTGCACGACGTCAAGTTGTCGATTATGCGATAAAAAAAACAACAACAACAACGGCAAAAATCTTGCCTAGATGCGTAATTGTACGTGATTCTTTCATTGTATTCGATGTATTCAAGCGAGAGCCACCTTGATTAGATTGGCATATGAGTTGTGTTTCTACGACACGTTGGTTTATAAACTAAAACGTGTTCAGTTGATACCGTATAATTTTTGTTGTTGTTTTTCTCTTCATTTGTTTTTTGTCGTTCGTTTTGTTCTATTGTATCGCTCGTTCCTTCATTTATTTTCTTGAAGTCTCTCTCTCTCTCTCTCTGTATGTGAGAGAGAAAAAGAGAGAGAGAGAGAGAGTCTCTTTTGCCTTCGCGTGGGACTTGTTTAAAGATATAAAATTTTTGATTTGTGTGCGTACGAACTAAAATTCGGTGACCGAATCTAGAGTTTCGAATCGAATAGCTCAAGGCATCATCCGATTATAAAAGAGAATTTCATATAATCATTTGCAACGGACCATTTGATTTTCGGTTTCACAAATCGTTTACATTTTAAAGCACATCTATATTGATGATTGAGGAGAGCAAAAATCCTGATCGTCACCTCTGACGATGATACATTTTCCGATGGTATTTAGTTGTTTTTTTTTTCGTATTTGCTATTGTATTTGATATCTCGTGTTGAGCGATTCTCATCACAAAATGAATATCATATTTTTGGCAAATGCATGACTATATTTATTTATAAGAAAATTACATTCGGTGACCGATGTTAAACAAAGAAAAAAAAAATCGGTTCAGTGAATAAAATAAGCCAATACGCGAAAAAGTCAATCGTGCTACTGCTGGCTACGCGAAACATTTACGAAAGTCCTGATTTTTTGTTCCCGAATCATTCAGTGGGCGGCGGTGTATTTGTTGGGAGTGAGGAGGAAGAAAATAAACAAAGCATGCCACGATTAAATAAAAATAACTGAAAGCAATCATTTCTTAAACAACAACAAATTTGTGTGGACAACCGAAAAGAAAAAGAAAAAATGTATAATTTTTTTTGCAGTGTGAGTTGTGCTGATGTGATGCGACAATTTTTACACTTGGCGAGCCGAAGACATTGATACAGATATACATATACGCACACTTACAGTAACTGGTGGAACTGAAACTATTTTTTTTTTGTTTTTTTTTTTTAATTTTTTCCTCCAATTATTTTTTTCATTTTGAGAAAAGCAAGAATTTGCAAAATAAAAAAGAAATAAAGCAATAAGAAAAAAAAGATATAAAAAGAAGGAATAAGTAAATCAAAAAGAAATAAAAGTGGTTTCAAAAATTCATTGTACAACATTCGAAATTTTAAATACGTCACAGTGGCCGCGTCGAAAAGAGCTGGGGAAGGTGCCAAACGTGGCCACCTTAATTCAGCTCCATCATCAACGATTAGTTCACGGCAGGGCTCTGTCGATGGTAATATGCAAAGATGTGGTCTTTGTTCAATGTTCTCTCGGCTGGTACGACGTGCCATGTGTGTTGGATCCTCCAGACGAGGCAGTGGTGAATCATATTATCAAGAACTGGCCGACACAACTGTAAGTATCTCTGGCAATTTAGAATCCAATCTCGAATTGATATTACATTTTCGCCTTGGGCACACGCACACACACAAATTTATTCATATTCCATATTTGCTCGTTCGGTTCGATTTCGTTTTTTTTTTTGCTGTCGTTGTGTGCATGTGTGTCAAAATATTTGGGCCATCCAAAATTGTAACAATATTTGAATGATATATCAGTCATCGAAAAATGACTCAATTGACGCATCTCAATTCATGCGAACGAAAACAAAAACATGTAAAAACTATTACCTCAATAGAGCTACAATAATACGGTTCAATTGATGCTCACACCAGTCTTCGATACTTTCACGTCATATTTTTTGTTTTCGTTTTCTATTAGATACACAAGACATCTTGAATTTACTCTCGCATATTTTATACGGTTACGTGTCGTGTATTCTGACTATCCATATTCACTTATATGTCATTTTCCACACACACACACACACAAATGAAGAGATGTTGAAGAAGTTTGCAATAAAAAGTCAAAATAACATCAACAGTTCATTGAATATGGATCGGGCTCATGTCACAGCAATTTGGCCATCAACTGTATGTTGTTGTTGTCTTTTTTATGTCAGAAATTGTTTACTCAGATGGCATTTGAGTAATTTAACTCCGTCATCATGTGAACATCACGACACTTCATTTTGACGTAATTAGTTTTTTTTTTTTGTTATTTAAGATATTTTCACAATCCAGCGATACAGAGACGTTCGTAGGATTTCGCTCAGAGGGGCAACCTCAATTTCCCACTTGGAAAACGAGGACAATCCTCAAGAAATCGAAGACATTCTCAATGTATAAATTACGTCCACAGTTCCATAATTGTGAAAAGGGTTTTTTTTTTGTTCCAGGCGTTCGCCACCTGTTCCCTTGCTGACGTCTCTTATTCGATAGACACTTTCTAGAAATGGGCTTGCTCATGTTTAACGTGTCTTTTGTCAATATAAAGAACATCTTGCTAATGAACAGAGAAGATTGTTCTTGGCATCAAAAGCCATTTTTAAACGGATTTTTGATTTTAATCCGCCATTTTCAGACTTTCCAACAGTCGTTTTCATTAATACATCTTATCTTTAATTAAGTTAAATTGAATTCGGAAAACAAAACAACAACAAAAACCAAGCGAAATTCTTCAAAATTCGAATGAACTGTTCAGGTAACAGCAAAAATTTGTTTCAAACATGTTTTGGTGGTGATTGAATCCAATGATGCTCAAAAAAAAAGAGAAACAGATCAACAGCAACAACAACCGAACTTGAATAATGGAATAGTTTTGAAACAATCGGTTGATACAGTTTCGGCACTGTTTTTCTGTTTGTTCCTGAATTTAAAACATTCAAGTTTAAGCACGTAGAAAATCACTCGAGATAAGCATGACAAAAATGTTATTTCCTATACTCGATTTTCACATTTTGGAGACAAAAAAAAAACACTTTTGAAATTGATCTGATACCATTTTCAGGTTGTTTTCTCACATTCTCTTGCGAATGTTGGCAAAAGTATAGCAAAATATTGCACCACTTTAAAAACAAGTGTGTGAAGGGAATAACGGAAATTGGCAATAAACTGTACAAATGGTGTGAGAATGTGCGTGCGCGCGCTTAAATGCAGCAAAGAGAATTCACAGTGAATTGGTTTTGTTTAGTTTATTTTTAAGGAATCGAAAATTCCATTTTTCGATGGAAGCCTTTGAAATAGGATTAAAATTCACACGCGAGAATATACTGTGCAATCCGATTGTCTAGGTATCAAATATCGCAAGCACGAAAACACAGCATTATCAAAATATTTACCCGCTTTGTCTCGTTTTGTGTTTTCACATCAATGAAATCGTGCAATTTCTCTCAAACTCGTATCAAATGATAGGAATTGCATGCACTTGAATAGCGAACAGCAGCAATGCAGTTGAGAAACACTCCATTCGAAGTGAAAACAATATAAATGGATGTCGCACTGAATGGTCTTGAACAATGAGGCGCTATGCAAGAGAGTTTGGTGCTGTTTCATTGACACTTTGCATAATTACACAAATGAAACGGTATTTTAGCCAAAAGTTATAGGTTGGCCATGCCAAGCAAGTTCAATGAAGCTTTGATATCACATGCATTGAAGCGTGCGAGTTGTTGAACTTTTTTTTTTTTTTTTTTTTTTTGTAATGGGAAAAAGCGTATTTCCATTTCCGCTGGCATGCAAGCAGCCGTGTGAATATCAACCATTTTCATTGTTTTTTCCCCAAGAAAAGTTATTTTTCATCAACATGCAGCGCCCGTTAAATCAATCAATTTGTATGAAAACATGTGCAAATTTTTCGTGAAATTAACCCAGTGTTATGCAAACAACAGTGTGCTTTCATCAATCTATCTTGTACAAATTTATTGATTTTGTTTTTTTTTGTGTGTGTGATGCTGCTTAAAGGTTAATTAATTTACAGACCTTTCAGCGTAATCAATCGAAAGCATAATCGATTCTTTTCCTATGGGTTTTTTGCAACTCTTTACTAAACGGGGTAAAAATGTGTAAACAAGAAACATCTTCAAGAAAAATAATCAAAATGATTCAAAGGAAAGCAAATTTATCAAAATAAAACATGAAATGCGAATGTAATAGCACAGCCAATTTTACATTAAATATGTTGTACTCAAGGGATTTTTTTTTCCTTGGTGCAAGAATATGGAATCGTTCTTTTTTTTGTCTTATTTCTTCTCTTTGCCATCTGCCGATGTATTTATATACAAACACATTTGTCCTAACTGCTTAATAAAACAAAGAAATATGCTCATTCGAAAATTATTGTTTCCCTTTTTTGTATTTTTCTTCCCAGACATAAAGTTATCAAAATGCATGTCAAATGCAACTTTTCCAATTGCAAATCTAACGCAAATTTCAATTCTAATAGTTCATTTAAGTGACACAATTTATGTTATAAAACTTCATAATCATTTCTTTACCGTACACATAGAAAACTGTTTAAGAGAATAAGAGGAAAATTATCTTAACAAATTATTGCTTGGTTTTCATTTTGTTGTTGTTGTTGTTGTTACTCGTCAGCGTAAGCCGTAGTTTATTCGAAAAGGCTGTGATGCTCCGATATATGTGGATGTTATCAGTTATAATGGCTTGTGTATTTAGGGCAATATTTTTTATTGTGTATTTCCTGCAACCAATTGTACATAAAAATATCATAGGAAATCGTGGAATTTATCACTGCAAGATTATATAGGGGAGGGTGTATATATTATGGCTCAGCCAGTGTCTTACATTCTCTACTCCCTTTTTGCTTTGCTCACACGTTTTACCACGAGACTGAGACTGCTTTCTGTCTGTCTTGCTGTTTTCTGTCAAATAGAAACATGAAATCTGGATTCCATATCGATTACAAAACATTCATGCTCATATTTCTAGAGATGTGTATGATTGGTGTACTGTGTATTCAAATAACCAAGAATGCCAGAGAGAATGGGAGAGAGAGAGAGAGAGAGAGAAAGAGAGAGGAAGAGAGAGAGCTGGTCTTGTTGTGCACGACTTGACTTCAAACGCGAATCTGATTGATAATGTGTTGTGCGAATGAATCCTTGTGAGTGTGGATGATGGTTTTCAACACACACACACACACACATACACATTTAAAAACTCACACGCATGTTCGTCATCGCGTTGCCAACACAATATATTCCGTTTCGCCGTTTTTACCAAGAAATGGCAATAGCAGAAGCAGCAGCAGCAGTGGCAGGAAAAATTGCTCTGTTCTATGTATACGTATATGTGTGTATAAATTCATAATATAATGTGAGTTGAGCGTGCGTATAGTGGATATCCATGTATTTTACTCTGCTGTGGCATAAGAGTGGTTGCTTTAGCAGTATCGATCATGTAATTGTCAAAACCAAAACATAATGCATGTGATTCAAGCATTCTCTCACTTCTAAACTGAAAGTCATCGTCGGATGTATATATATATATATATATATATATATATATATGATTATGCCAAATGTTAATAGACTACAGCTAGCGTAGAGTCGGGAGCTGTTTCCATCTCATTCACTCGCATACTCATTTTGTATGTCACATACTCAAAGAACTCAAAGAGTACGCCAATACATAATGATTATACAAAGTACACGGCAAGAATTATCAGAGAAGTATTTTTACAATTACAATTCAATCTTCATGCGTTTTTTGTGTTCACTCTCTCTCTCTCTCTCTCCCTCCCCGGTCCTCACACTGCATCTTCTCATGCAAACGAGTTCTACAATTGAAATATGGTGAAAAGCTCTTAAGTTATAGAAGCGTAAAGGTTTTCCGCCATGGGCCACTGAGCACACAGCACAAAGCTTTAACCAATGTAATTAAAGTACTTGCGATTCTCTTTCATTGCTAATAAATATAATCTAAGTCAGGCACACAAAAAAGTAGCGTATCCAACATGATTTGTCCGATGAGCACACACACACACACACATACACACACACAATACAAAAAAGAATTCTAGTACACAGTGCATTCACGAAAAGTTGTGTGTGTGTGTGTGTTTTTTTTCTGTATGTCAATATCTTTTATCAGATGCTATGAAGCTCATCGCACTCTTGATATGTGGCATTTCTTCGCTTTTAATTTCCCTCACATCATTCTTGATATATTTTTTTCCTGTTTTTTTTTTTTTTTTCCTGTTTTTTTTTTTTTTTTTTTTTGTTTTTTGTTCTCTACTTTTTTATGTTCCTTGTCGGTACTTGTGGTGTATTTTCGAAAAGGAACAGCTTATAGGAATTGCATATACAACCTCAAATCGTGTGTGTGTGTGTGTGTGTGTGTGTCGAGTGTATACGAGTTGCGAGTCATAGTGTTTTCCCAATAAAATTTTAGTTGAATCGTTGTGCTATTTTTAGCCGAAAAAATCATCGTAAAATTTGTTCCAATGTTGTTGCGTTGTGAGTCGTTTACGTCGCAACGTGTTCGGTTGTTTGGCATTCACCACTGCTCCTTTTTCACTTCAGTCTAAAAATATAGACGCTATTCGGAAAAAAGGGTAGTATGGATGTTGATGATGATGATGATGATGATGATGCCACTTGTGCTGCTGTGCTGCTTATTGTGTGAATGAATGTATTTGTTACGGTCGTATATATTCGATGGATTGTCGTCGGTAGTGCATTGACAAAAACAAGAAGACTGAGTGAAAATGATCGTCAGGTGAACGAATAAAGAGACTTCCGAATGATATGTTCTGCTCTTCAAATAAATATGAATCAAATTATCATAATTTTGTTCTTTATCTTAACGCTATGTGTGTGTGTGTGTGTAGTTTTTTTCGTTGCTCGATTGTTCTTATCCACCTATATGTGTATCGCTTAACCAGCAAATAACAAATAATCCACGTAATAATTAGGTCAAATGTTTGCGAATTAAGCTTAATTTCAGTTAGAATAGAGGGAACAAATTGTATGTGTGTGTGTGTGTGTGTGTATTGTGTACACTTTTTAGCGCAACTAACAAACACTTTTCTTCAAGCGCGGTTCCATTTTGCGAATAAATTAAAATAAATTATAGCCAATTTACGCGCACACCTTCTTTTGTACGGCCGTCTTCTGAACGTCACTCACAAACTCACAACAATCGAATCGCTTGGTTTTTTTTTTCTTTTTAATTCCAAATGAACGAAAAAAAAATGATTTATTTATACTTCTAGACAATCATAGACCCTGATAGTAAATACGCGCTCAAGTTGAATAAGTGCCACTTGCATTTGAAAAAAAAAATCGCGCGCACGCTCTCTATCTATCTATCTATCTCTCTCTCTCTCTCTCTCTTGCACACACAGCGTCACACCAGCAAAACAGAAAAAAAACACATTCAATATATGAATTTGTTAAAAGCATGAATGAGTATTATGTCTATTTTTATGGGAGGTCGTGACCACTTTTACGTTCAAGTAACTGCATGCAATCGATATCATCGAATATAAATATGCGTATTAAACGCACATCAATAAAATAAACTGATCTGTATATATACAAATATACATATATATACATTTCATACGTATAATTTATATCGCATATTTTATACCTAATTTTACACTCAGATTGCATAAAATTGTCATGTTTTATCTCTCTCTCTCTCTTTCTCTCTCTCTTTTCTTCTTCTCACACACACACTCTTTCGCATTCTGTGTGCTTTTTAATACTTCAAATGCTTTTTAAAGCGAAATGGATACAAGCAAGAATTTATTAATTTTGGCTTATTTGATTCGTTTTACATGAACTATGCGTTGAGGTTATTATTTTTTTTAGCACCGCTAGCACACATATCAGCGGTACACCAATGATCATGATAGTTATAATAGACTGGAGAATAATTCAATTTATGTCTATGCTAGTGTATTGAGTGTAGAATATAACACATTGTAACATAATAGAATGTGAAATGTGTGTTGAAACAATGAAATGCAAATGCTACAGAGAGAGAAAGAGAGAGAGAGAGAGAGAGCAAATGTGCGCTAAACATAATAGCAAAATATCATTTTATCCTTTATCCAAGGGTGATTTAAGTGCGAGAACATAGGCTATGCTTATTTATTCGATTTCATGCACGTGCATTTTTAACAAGCTATTGTCATGGTAGACTTTTAGTCGTTCAATGTTCACTTGTTCACTTTGTTCACTAAGTCGGGTGCGGTGATGTAAGCACACACAATTTCAAATAACCGTCTAAATGAATGTACATGCATATCGACCTTTACTTGAACCAATACAAATGATTCAATGAGATAGCACCTGTTAACAGGTTCACTGATTTCAGATTGATGTATATATGTATATGAGTGTATATGAGTGTGTGTGTATTATTTGCTAAAACTGATGATTACAAGCTGAAAGTGATAAAGTTCTCCATAGCTTCCCGATTGTTGGTTGTCGAATCGAACAAGACCTTCAAATTGAGGGTTCCGTAAAACAAGTCAATCGCTTTTGCTTATTAAATGCTTGACATCCAGTTTATTTGATTTGTTTTTTTTTTTTTTTTGTTCATCTGTAATTGTTATTGTTGTTGTCTTGAAATTCGAAAACCATTTATAAATTACAGAAAACAATTTTTGATTTAAATAAAAACGCCTTTGCACACAATGAACTGTATAGAGACGCTCTATTGTTTTTCACATCTGAATAACTGAAGTAATCGCTGTTTATTTATTATTATTCTTACTAACAAAACTTAAATCGGATTGTTATGCAATTGGCTTGAAGTTGATCAGCACCGTCGTTCTCACTTAGTTTCAAACCGTAAATCGTTTGATGGCGTGAAAAAAAAGGTCAAATTTCTTGGGCTAATTTAATTTATAACCAAGTGTGGTGTTCTCGTGCATCGTTTAAAAAACTTACTCAATGCTACATGCCATGTATGGCATGTGTGCCACTTGCGTACAATTCGCTTAGGCTACTCTAGGTTTCGTACGTAGATTTTGCGCGCGCGATGTCTTGACTAGCATGTAATATGATGTGCGTTGTGTATATGTTGGCCATATTTGTCGTATCGAAACGTATCAAATGCTTTTATTCCATGCTCTCCTTGTGCATGTTAGTGTTCAGTGAGTGTGTGTGTGCGCGTCCAATGTGTGTGTGCTTGTGCATACAGATTTTCATGTCAAGCTCGAACAAATCGTCAAACTATAAATATGCGAGAGCCAAAGCCGAACCAAGCTCAATAAAGTAAGTGAGGTAGTACGCCTAACGGCTGAAATAGATTGTAGCACATTTACTTGATATTCATTCACACTCTATTTGTGCTACTTACTCATGCTATTTCTGTGCCCCAATTTGCTGTTCACTCCGTCATCAGACGCAGCAAAAAGTCTTTTCGCCTCATCATTGCTTCGAGCAATATACAGCAGGAGCGCGCGCGCGCGCGCGGCCGTGCTTTCGTTCGCTCGCTCGCTTGCGATTTCCACAGATTTTGCAAAATGCTTAATTTTGTTTTTATTCATACGGCATACGGCTCTCTCATTCTATCTCACTTTAGATATTTCATACAATAATTTCAATCCAGCCGGTGCTGTCGTTATTAATCTCCATGTCATCACACCAGTATGATGAGTAATTTGATGAGAGTGACAACGAAAAGAGAATGAGAAGGAAAATAAAAACACGATGAAAATGATTACAAACGCGTTGTACTGTTGCAACAAAAACAACAACAACAACAACAACAACAACAACAACAACAAAATGATGATAATGCTAAGGAACAATGCGTCAACGATCAAAGATTTTCTCAAATATTTGAAAACATACACTTTTCTTTTGTCGGTCGAAAAGCTGTCGAATAAACATTTATTCAAAGCCATTGAGAAAATAAAAACAAGCGGTTAGTGAATTCAAAATGAAATGCACAGATCATAAAATAAAATAACGAATGAACGACCATCGAACTAAAACAAAACAAAAAATCTTATGCATTTTAATTCTATAATTACAAATACGTTTGTCCTTCTCAGCATCTCTCAGCCAAATGCAATTATCGTAAATAAATTTTATGCGCACCAGTGTCATATGTAATGCATCGACGTTTGAAATTGTTATGGTCGATTCAAACATTTTTTTGTTTGTTTGTTTTGTTTTCATCATGTTCGACCGTTTCATTTTGCGATTGCTTCAAATGCTTTTTTCTTATAAAATAACCAAAATCGATGAAAATTGTAATATTATTATTAGCAACCAAGTTACGTTGAAAATGGTAAAAATACATTGGTGTTGAATAATGTTGTGGCAAAAAGAAAAAAAAAATTGTCAATCTTCATATACCTTGAGATGTGCTTCTACATAGAAAATATGTGGAGTAAACTCTGTTCATATAGAGAATACGTGAAGCCGATAAATTGAACTAAAATGCTCTTTCATGTTGCAAGCCCATGGAAATGACATTTTCATGAATATATTCTCACCAAACATTTTGTACCGACTTGGCACTGCAACTAAAAACATGCACATTTTATATTTGATTCAAACTAAATTTCAGCAACTGATTAAGATAATTTATGTCAGGCGGCTCAAATCACAATCAATTCAGACTCAGCATGATTGTCTAACAACAGCTGCAAGCTCAATTCTTTGTTTGTTTCGAATGAAAGCGGATGGGACAGCCAAAAAGGAGAGAAACAAAAAGAACGACGGAAATTTCAAATGTTTCGAGCGCTATTAATCACAATCAATTATGAGAACTTAAGCATAACATAAACATTATGTAAAATGTGTGCCGACGTCACTTCCAACTTGAGCAAAACCTTAAAATCTATTGCGCAAAGTTTTGTTTTTTTTATAATATTAGAACTGATTACGAAATAATGGGAACCTATACGCATCCCAAGAATCTATATCAAAATATTGTGTTTGTGAATATATAATGATTTTGGTTCAGCACAGACCACATCATTCTGCGAAAATATGCAGGACATGAGCAAAAAACAAGCAAATGAGCAAACGAACCCCAAAAAAAATAGACAGAGAGAAAAACGAAATAAACAACGAAAAGAATTTGTTTGCATGTGTAAGTGTGTCATGAAGAAACCTACACACAATCCCAATTGCACATTGTTGTTGCCGTTCGGTTTTGCTGTTTGTCGAATGCATTAAGTGGTTTTAGTTAGATAATATTTCTCCTTAGTTCAATGCCGGCGTTTCTATAAAAAAAAAATCTTATTTCTATTTTATTTTATGCAGATTTCATTGATTCGGTGTGTGTTGTTGGTGGTGGTGGTGGTGATGGTGCTGGTTGTTTTTATTCGGTCTAATTTCGCCCTGTGCCATAATGTGCGCGCGTATATCTTAATTCCATTGTTTGTGTCACCCAATAACAATGTAACGTGATTTCGTTTCAAACACTCGAAGTGTGTCCCACCAAAACTGTTATTATGCATAAGTGCTCTCTGTAATTTAAATGTGGACACCTCTCTTTCACTCTTTAGGTCTCCCTGCTTTTGAAATGAAATTTCACAACAACAACAACAACAAAAAACATCTCAATTGTGACTTTATTTCATTACTATTCTCAGCCATGCATATTCGCTTTGTATTATTTTTCGTTATTCATTTTAATGTGTGTGTTTGTGTGCGTTTGACTGTGTATTCAACATGTGCCATAATTTATTTTCAATATTCAACAGCAATGTCACTATTTTCACCGCTAAAAAAGCATCTTACAACACGAAATTTCTAGAATGTCACTTAGACAGTGGTGAACATTTTTTTAAACAAAATTCTATGTCTGGCAAAAATCGAATTTATTCTTATTTTCTTATATTGTGATGATAAATCACCTCATTTGTTGGTGAAACACTAAAAATCAAATGATTCGCTCAGAGTTTTTTTTTTACATGTGTTTTCGATTATAATGTTTGAATTGTCAAGAGCCTACGATTGTCCCAAAAATAAACGATTTTTAGTTCATTGAATTGAATTAAATGATTTTCGCCGTACGAATACAATTCGAAAAGCATTTATTGGCCTTACGTTCTTTTGCGAGGAATCAAATGAATCTGAAATTAGATTCAAGCAATTGATAGTTTTCCGAAATATACAGAATTCACATGCAAAGTCAATTAACGTTTTATTTATTAAAGTAAAAAGAGAGGAACACGAACCATTTGTATTCGAGTTTGTGACTACAGTTTGTTGTCAATAAGTTCAAAATTAAAGCGAAAACATCGCCAAACAATTATACCATTTATGTATAGATATTTTGTTGTTGATTGATTTTTTTTTTTTCATTTAGTGTTTAGTATCATTCCCAATTTCGATATGTACATTGTACATCTCCATTTACGTTCTAAAATGGTTTTTAGTAAATTAATCGATTTTTATTGATGTTAGACCATAAGAGAATAAACTAAATTTAATTAATTTGCGTTCAAAACGATTCCGTACAAAGTGAGTGTGAATGAAACATCACAGCTAGAACCCGTAAAGCTCTTGTAAGATGCTGAACGGGAAAAAAAAATCAAATGACATTTTGAAAAAATCAATTTTTTTTTTTTTTTTTCAAATTGGACGCAATGAGCTGAAAAGCAATGATTGGCCCATTTTTGTATGTGTAAGTTGAATAACCTACCAAGTTGGTAGTACCAACTATACTTGAAAACACTTTTAGTTTTCGAAAAGTTTTTGAATGAGATAAAAATATGGAACTTTTACGTGTCAACCAATTCAAAGTCATTTACAATATAGGCCATTCAAATTCATGCTAATTTCATCACACAAAATAAATTCTGCTAACTCAAATTTTGTGTCGATTAATTTAAACTGTGGGCTTGAAAACGTGATAAGAACACATTTGTGAATATAAGAACTTATCATGAAAATTATGTGTTATTTCAAGTGTTGTTTGCATACATAATGCAGGTCATCATATTTGACAGGTAGTAAGTAATTGACACGTTATAATTTTAGAAAAAAAAAAATCACAAAATAATCGAACGCTAGGGGCTTATGTGTCAAGCAAGTCCCACGATTCTTTTGCAATTCCCTTAGTATTAAAGCGAGACCTGCGAGTTCCTATGATGTTATACAATGGGACCCGCAAGTCCTGCGAGTCCCTGCGAGTCTTACGCATATTAATACTATGTTGTACGAGTCCATACGAGTCCAAGTGACATTTATTAGATTTTAAAATGACAAAAACAGATTTTGAAGTATTTTCAATTCAGTCATAAATAGTTCATCATTTCAACTGTTTGTTTTGTGTATTGTACCACTTGTTAAAACATTTCATTTAAAAAAAAAGGAAAATACAGAGAAATTTTCAGGCGAAAGAGAATATTTTTTCAATATTGAATTCTAATTTGGGCATTGAAATTCCAAGAATTGTTAATAGTTCATTGTTTTGCAAGTGAAATGTCACACTTTTTTATAATGGCAACGATAATCGATAATCAAATGGTTGAAAACAAATGAAGAGATTTTTTATTTAATAATATTTGCGTTAAAACTTTTTCTCTTTGTTTTGTTATATATTATTATTTGACTTATTTAATAATCGAAAATGTATAAATACATTTGTAGTTTTGCATCGTATACAATTTCAAACGAACGTGTATTAGTGAAATGATGAATTGGTTGGCAAAAAGTCTCGCTTGGACTCGCACGGAATCGCAATATTTGTGACTTTTTGCATAGTATTTGAACGTAGGGACTCGCGTGGACTTTCATATAAAATATACTGAAATTTGCGAGTCCTGCGATTCCTCAGCGAATTTGTACGATTCCCGCGATTCTTTAGCGATTCCTTAGCTATTTCGCACGATTCCCACGATTTTTTGCGAGTTTTCTTGGGAATCGCGCAACTCAGAAGCCCCTAGATCGAACGCAACAAATTTTGTTATGGTATAAAATACCAAAAATTCCACATGAGAGTAATAACACATAATTTTTGAAATAGTTTACCGACGAAAAATTACATGGTCCCATAGAATGGAGCCCTCTCCATTCTATGAACATAACTGATCTAGTTTATGAAATGAATTTATCTCATCTTTGATCCGTTGAAAATGATTTTAATTTATTCTATAAATGATCCCGAGCAAATTTACATGTAACAAAGTCTGTCATTAATAATATTCAGTTCAGCTTAGCACTTTTACGAGCCAAAACTGAATGAAAAAGAATGAAAAAGATGTTAAGGCATTGGCGCACCCATACACACACACGCACACACACATACACATCACATTCGAATGATTTAAAAAAGCGAATATGAATGAGAGAAACTGAAAAAGAAAAAGAAAGAAAGAAAAATGAATAAGCCACGTTAAAAATGAGAACAACACGTTCGATTCAAAATAGTAATTCACTCATTAAGAAGTTTCACTGAAAAAAAAAAAACATTCTGAATGTTACTAAGCGATATTGAAATGCATGTATGCTTATGCATTAATGTATATGGGCGCTTTGTTTTGTGTTATTGTTTGTTTGTTCCATTTTTTTTCCCTTCTCCCATTCATACGGAAACGTGCACGGTGATTGTTTTTGACGCCAAATTGAGCATAAATTAGACATTCAATCAGAAGTGTACTTGGCAAAGTTAACAAACGAGACAATGTCTTGATTATTGTAAATATTGAAGTGTGTTTATCTTAATTGTTGTGGTTTTTACATGCAAAAATGTCTCGTAAATGTTGTCGATTATTATTGCTTTGTGCAAATGTGTGTTTGAAATGTCGCATTTAAATCGCATTACATTTAGAAAAAAATGCGTTCCATTGATTGGAGCGGATTGGAGCGGATTGGAGCAACCAACAACATAAAACCGAGTGTGCAAATCAAGATGACAACAACTTTTCATTCGGAACAAAAGATTTGTTTTTTTTTTGCTTTATTTTAAGCACACCGTATTCGGAAGCAATTGTTACCGTTTTTTTTTTTTTTGTTCATTTTCGCATTACTGAATATTGTGAACCAATGCATCAGGAATGAATGCACTTGTTAACACCGGCAGATCATCGTTCATTTTTTTGGTGGATTTGAATTTGGTGAAACCAGTATCAAAATATACAACATCCACAATTCAGAACAAGTTCTTCGATAGCTCAGACCATTTTAAGTTTTTCTTGGGTGGATATTTTTAGTTAAACCATTTATACCATAAAATTTAAAAACACACAAATTACAAACGAATGTTCTACGCAAATTACAGCAAGTGAAGTAAATTGAAATATTCAAATCACTTTTTCAAATGAGGTAGAGATTGATTGATTGAATTTTGAAATGTCCACCGTCAACACATTTTTTTACTTAAAATATTCAAGTTACTCGTAATATTTTCTGTTGTCACACTCAAGGAACATACAATCAAATGACAATTGACAATTGTTTTGATGGAAACAATTGCTTCCAAAAAAAAAAGTTCGCATCAAAAAATTGGTGACAGAATAAAAAAAAAAAAAAAAAATTAAAATTCTAATTTTGCATATTAATAACTGCGACAAAGAACAAATGCTAAAAAACAGAAATGATTCCTGTAACTCAAAACAAAAAGAGCACAGATCGATTAAATCAACGAGAATGGCTAACAAATTCAAATAAATTCAATGTGTGCATATAAATGATACTAATTCCTTGGTGACAATGCAAAATGCTCTGTATTGTTGACAGGTGCGTAGAAACTCCAATGATATGTTTCGCATGTCGATGACTAATTGAACTGTCTCGAATCATATGATTTCGCATGCATTTGATGTCGCTAGGTTTCGTTGAAAAATCATGAATATTGTTTGGATGACAGCTTTTGAACCGCGAGCCCCATAAGTAAACCGTGTGTGTGTGTGTGTGTCTGTTTTTTTTATTCTAATGTAATTTAAATGTAATTGGCTATAATATTTTTTGAAGCGTCATTCGTGCAATTTGCTTGCAAGCAATGGAGACTGGCAACCTTCACAAGCTACATGAATGTAATAACAAATAATAGATATTAATCGTTTCTGAAACGTTTATTATATACCTAGTTTTTATACATGTGATTCTATCTCTGTCTGTATTTCTCTCTCTCTCTCTCTCTCTCTCTCTCTCTCTCTCTCTCTCTCTCTCTCTTTTTTTTTTTTCTCCCATATTAATCGATCAGCAACAACAATTTGTTTGTTTGTTTTTTTGTGTGTTTGATTCATCTATTCAATATGCTAAAGTTCGTTTTCGTATTTAAAAAAAAAAACAAGACGGGCTACAGAAAAATGAGCCACTTGTGTGTTGAACAGATTTCATGTTCATCACCATCACTTCGTTCTATCCATTTACATGTATGTTTGATTTTAGATGACCATCCAGAAAGATTTTCAACGTTGTTAAATGTTATCACCGCACACTTTTAATGCATTTCATGCAAAGATCATTTATTAAGAGTGTAGAATGCATGTAGAATGCGACCCCATCATAGTCAAAAAGCGATTAAATTTTAGAATTGCTTATAAATATTCAAATCAATGATAGAAATAATATACATTTTATGTATAAATATCTCTATTGGATGTGTGTGTGTGTGTGTGTAGTGGTAATTTGTGTTTTCACGTTTTCAAGCTCATTTAATTCAGTTAGGTCAAATTGGCATGGTCAAATGCTTTTGAAGTGTTCAAAACATCGGTACGCGTACGATGTACGTGTGTTTCATGTGTTTATCATGCATGGCAAAAGTTTATGTAGCAAGCTGAACTGTAGGTGCGGCCAGTATGCAAGTACATTTATTTCGAAGTACAGTGATTGACGTAAGGACTCTGAAATCGTGTTGCAAGTAAATGTTCTGAAAAATTATTAAGCTCACAAGCACCAGGCACCAGGCCAACCAAATATTACTAATTACAAAATGACAGACTAAGATTTATACCACATTCTAATGAGAGAACGTATATAGCATTTAATGTGGCAACGTGACTACATTTTTCAACACACAAACATACCATAAAATCGTGAGAAACAATTATAATTATGAAAAATGTCTATAGCAACAACCACAAGCACACCAACCAAACGAACACACACACACACACACACAAATTGGAAACCTATTTTCTTTCGTGGAAATTTCACGAGCAATTTTAATAATATTGATTTCTGAAGAGCATTCAAATACTCCTATAACAATTGTTCGGCTATTCTCAGTATCATGTTGAGCAAATACTGTAAAAATAATCTATCTTCATTGATAACTTAAAAGAAATCACCGCAAAAGAATTCGTCTCTTTGCCTCTGCCTCTGTGAGTGAGATAGAAAATTTTGTGCATGAATGATATTGGTTAAAAATTGAGTACAGACCATCACTGATATCATGGGAACAGCTTTTCAAACAGCTTTTTGGCCAAACACACACTTACACACACACAACACCGTGTGTTTTTCGGTTTTTACCTAAACGAATGGATAAATCTAAAAGGTCGAAATTCGAAATCGTTAGATCCCTTGTTCGTAAAATGTATACAATAGCAGTCATACTGGATTATATTTTCCTTTTCTCTAATATTCACTTCGTAAAATTTAGTAGCCAGCGGTCACTGTTCACACACACACACACACACAACATCTATTGCCATTTTCACTTATGAATCGCTGTATGCCGTCTGTTTACACAATTTATCATAGAGAAGTTGGGCCAATAGGGTGATTATATAGGCTTCATGTTAGAACGACATACAAACAAATGTAATTAAGCAAAAAAAAAGAGAGAGCTGCAGAAGCATAGGAAGAAGGAATAAACAATCCTTATCAATTTAATGATCGTGTAAATGAAATCGAGAAAAAAGGAAAAATTATTTGCGTTTAATATAATTTCACTTTCACGTTTGGGCTTAACAAATTTTCGGTTTTATGCTCTATAATGGCGTTAGCAATTAGCACATATATTCTGATACCCAGTGTTACATAACTAAGGTCATGTGCATTTAATAATAACACTTTAGATTTCAAATATATTCGATGCTGTTTCTTGGTTATAATGCCATTTGTTTCTTTGTGCACTCTCACGTGCTTTGTTTTGCTTTGCTTTTGTTTTCATTCAGAGGTAGATTTTATATTAGAATACACACTTTGTGCAAAAGTCATTATTAAAAACATAGCATCGTAAATGGTTCACATGATTAGCAATAAATGCTAATAAAACCACAAAAACGTTTGGAAAAAAAACCACACATTTCCATATTCATTTAGTAACCAGTATATTTATATATGAAGAAAATAATTTCCATTTTGATAAGTCATAACAAAATATCGTTGTTTTTTTTTTTTTTTTTTTTTTAAGTGAATACAATCTTACAATGAAATCCAGGAAGTTTCATGATAGAAAATTTAGCTGCAATTGTGGTCTTCACAATTTTCACCACTTGTCATCAACAATTCACAATATATGAGTGTATTTTGCGTGCGAGAGAGCAAGAGAGAGTGAGAGAGAGAGAGAGAGAGAGAGAGAGAGAGAGAGAGAGAAATGTGTGGAAATATATGAAACTTCCAAAATAATACCCCCTCCTGTGCACAAGCATCAGCATGCTGAGTGTCAAAAGCGATGAAGATAACACTAGAGAGAGAGAGAGAGAGAGAGAGAGAGAGAGGGGAGGGGGGGAGGGTGAGCGATTGTGTGTGTTTGAGTATAAATGTAAGGAATAAGTGGTCATCCTATTTCATTTTCAGCTTTGCAAAATGTATGTTGTTCAATAAATACGGAGAGCAAGCTATAGAAAACTGTACAAATTTGTCGCTCTCCCCGAAAAACTAGAGGCCAATTAAGTAAGAGTGTGCATATTATTCATCATAGCAAATATACTCCGAAACATACATACCCACAATCTATTCAATTCCGTTTGCGTTTTGTATTTTGTGTGTTTTTGTGCTGGTGTTGGTGTTGGTGTTGGTGTGCGTGCGTGCGTGTGTCTCTGTATCCATGCGGTATTGTTGAAGAGTGGCAAGGCGCCATCACCGTATTCTTTGATAGATAAGTGAACAACACTTTTCTGTTAATATCAATTATGAAGCTAGCTTGTTCTGTGAAAAGTAAAGGATTATATGGCACAAGGAATGTTCGAGCCTGAAAAACGAGAATATGCTCGAGCTATGTAATCGCTGTGATAGCACGGCACAGCCAAAGAGTAAGAGGAAGTGAAAAACATTATCAAAAACATACACCAACGGTCGAAGCACAGCCACATACATAAATATGGTGGTGGTGGTGGTGTTAAAATAAAGGAAATAAAAACACACACACACACACACGCACAACAGAAAAAGAACGAAGAAGATGCAGAGAGAAGTGGAAAAACAAAAGTATGATGAAATGGTTGAACGAATGGGAATGGGAATGGGAATAAAAATAGAAGTGGAGCTTAAATGACAACAAGCGATTCGGATCCTCTTTTTACATGAGTGGGTTATGTATCACACTGGTTTCATTTAAAAATCCCCTCAAGGAAAGTCAAAACACAATGAAATGCGTGCCTCTAGCCCAACATCTCCCATTGCTCATTGCTTTTGCATTTTTGCCCAGTGAGTGACTATGTATGTGTGTTGATTGTGACTCGAACAGAGCCAACGAAAATTTGGTGAAATGAGAGAATGAGAGCGACGAAATAGAGCTGATAATTGTAATACAAACAAACTGTATATAGACTGTGAATGCTTGATAAATAGGCGAGTTTAATTGTTCCACTTCGAATTTCGCTATTTGTCCTTTTTTTTGTAATGGTTTTCATTTGTAGCATTCTTTTGGTGCCATTTCGTTTTTCGGTCTTTCGCATTCAATTCATTTTGGCCCGTCACTTTAGATTCACCGTGCGCTTTTCGTTTCATTCACCATGTAGCATTCGAAGCGTTCTTTGGCCTCGTTATTTTAACTCATATATGTTTGTCTATTTTCTGTAATTGTTGTTGTTTGTTGATGCAAATTCATGCCAATACTCTAAATCCTATGCTGACAACAATATTTTGTGTATGTTGCCAAAATTTTATTTTTAACTCGAGTTACAATCGCGTGAATTTTAACAAACAAAATTTAAAAAAAAAAAAAAATGTATTCAATGAATCAAAATGAAGAAAAAAAAGAAGAAAACGGAGAAAAAATTGGACTTTCTTGTGGATTGATACGCTTGGGTTTTGAGTTGGAGATCGTAAAGGATGCTGAAGAGAAAAAAAAAAAACACACACACACACAAAATAACAACAGCAAATGAACATACTCAACAATAAAAAAATGAAACAAATTCACCGCCACAAACGGTGGCACAAATATAGTCGCTTGAACTCGTACTGAATCGCATTGAACCATGGGCAAATGTTCACTTTATGAAGGCTACACGTTTTTTCTCTCTCTCTCTCTCTCTCTCTCTCTCTCTCTCTCTCTCGCTTCGTTTGGCTCCGATTCAAAACAATAAAAATTCGATATTTAAAAAACATGCAATGTGAAAGCACTCTGAATTGCTGTGTTTACACTGTATAAAATTTGTTATAGCTGTTCATTTTTTGTTGTTGTTGGCCAATGAGGCGACCCATTCCCAACAATAATGATAATCGCCTGGACTCATCGTGAAAATATCGGCGACATGCGCGCTACGCGCACGCACAACCAAGTTTATTTGATTGAATTGTCAACAAAAAAATATTTGAGTCGCCGAAAAGCTCAGACAAAAATATATGAAAATGTTGTTTGCCAAACATCTCCGAATAATGCGCACAAATTTTTTCTCTCTTTTTTTTGTTGCTGTTGTTACTGCTACTGTTGCTGTTGCTGTCGCTGTCGCTCTGTGTCTCTTTGTCACGGAATAAATTCACTCATGCCAAACAAACTCAACAAAATGATTCTTCTTTGAACTTTATAAAACGCAGAGTCAGAAAAGTGCATTATTTCTGTCAGAAAAATTGCAACGCGTACAAAAATTCGGCATCAATTTTCCACGACAAAGACACTGACATCAACGTTTACATTTCAATTCACTTCTCTTTTGGTTCCATCGGACGAACGAGCAACAAAGAGAGAAAGAGAGAGAGCAAGAGAGAAAAAGATTGACGTAACAGCAAAATTAGCACACTGAAATAGAGCCAAGTGGATGGCAACAATTCCAATCAATTGTTTGTTATTAGCTTGACTGCGAATAGACTTCGTACATTTTTTTTTCTCGTATAACTTCCAGCTTTCAGTTCAATTACATGACATTTTTCGGATTTTCTTTATATGAACACATATCAAATTGGGCCAAATTGAACACTGTTTTCATTAATAATATTATTTGTTGTTTTTTTTTTCTCAAAACTCAAATCAAATGATACACTTTTGTAAAAAAAATCGGGGTGGTAATAAAATCAAATTCAGTGTACGGGCAAATGAATCCATAAATATTCTACAGATTCTTAATTAAATGCAATAGCAACAGTAGCAGCGGCGGCGGCGGCGGCGGCGAAGGCTCTATGAGTTGTACTGATGGCGGTGGTAGTGTTTGTGTTAGTTTATCCGGTTGATAAATTGAATGGAGCTGCAAAATATTTTTGCATATTCTGTATGCAAGTGTCATATCATAGCAGTTTACGCTTATACGGATCGCACTAAAATAAATTGATTGCGCTTATCTCTTAAGTTATTTGTGTGAGATATGCAGGAAATAAATTGAAAAGACTTCTATTCCACACACAGCAACATATCACAACAATGATGATGTGAGCAAATCAGTTTTAATCAGCAACATTTCGGTTAAATTATCATAATACTGTCTCGGTATAATGCGGTATATTGATTAGTGAGCTTTTTATGGTGGAGATGTAAAGCATATTTTATTAGAGTTGAATACTTGAGATTTCTCTCTCTCTCTCTCGCTCTCTCTCTCTCTCGCTCTCTCGCTCTCTCGCTCTCTCGCTCTTTCTCTTTTCCAAAATCAAAATAACAGCTATTTACTTTGGAACAAATCGGCTGATAAGTGACTGTGTCGAGAATGGTGATTGGCTGCCAGTTGTCCAACAAGTTGGCTTGTATAAATGATCCATTTATCATTTTTGAAAAATAAAAACAAAAAAAAAAACTTGAATAAATGCCATGGCTTAAGTTTCTGACATATAAATGTGAAGCCACATTTTTGGTGTTACGGGTGCATGAGATTCGATGTGAGCTAAATTGAACAGTTATCCCGAAGGAAATAACAGAATTGCATTTTCTAACACGAAATACAATTACTGTATTCAGTCCATTTACCAACATTCGGTACAGTTATCGGAAAATTTGTTTTTTTTTTAAACCATTTGATTGATCGATATGTTCGAGATGGTTGCAATTTTGGACAGTGATTTTCACGATATTTTCTTTGTTTCATCTTTCACAAAAAAATAGCCAGGAAATGGATTTTCAACCGTCCAATAAAACGTTTCACATTATCACGCTTGCACTTTGGTTGTGCAATGTGCATGTGTACATTTTGATGTATAATGTATAACAACGCTCTAACCGAAGCAGATTTGAATACATTAAATTGCAATGAATATTCAAGTGTGTTGCATTGTTCGGTAATTTAAATATGAAAGGAGAGAATGCAAATTGATTTACATTAAATTGCATGCGTATGCATGTGAGGCAGAAAGAGATTGATGCAAAATGATATCGTGAATGCTTAAAAACTTGAATACGATATGAACGGTGATATGTTCCACACATTTACATATATTGTATATATTAGGGTGATTGGTATTTGAAACGTTTTCGAATTTCTATAGACATAATGTTTTTTTTTTATAGAATTCTTGGTATCAAAAACATTGCAATTAACTGGGTATCAATTCGTTGACAGAAAATTTCGTCGAACAAGATCAAAGCGGACACTTTTGAAAATAGCATACCTGCTCGTATTAGTTATTTTCAAAAATGAACTAAACAAAACATGCACAATCATTTATCGTACACTCACACGTACACCGTGCTTTTGAAATAGCCGGTGTCTGGTGTTCATGAACAATCAGAATAGTCCCTCTCATGAATCAATTATGATGAGAAAATTTCGGAGAACCGAATAAATTCTTGTTAAGCTTACTCAAAGTTCGGTGACTCTTTTGTTAAAAGGGATTTGTGCGAAATAAGTAGAAGTTGCTATTCTCATGAATTCTTAAAATAGCTAGGCCACTTGCCATAAGAAATTATGAGCTATCCGGTTATTTTTCATACATCCATCTCATATTTTCACACTAATTGCGAAATTTAGAATTGTTTTAAAAAAAAAAAACTCCACTCTCCAGAGTCAGAAAATCCATAAGTGTTAATTTATGTGTTGAAGCATCTGAATATCGTCCCAACTGTGAATTTTCAACACAAATTTCTATATTTAAGCCAGTTATTCAATGTTTTCGTGTTGAAAGGACCCAACATAGTGTCTGTGTGATCAATAGAGAATTTTGGCAAAATGAAACCATTTTGGACACATTTATCCTACCGCGGTTTCCGAACGATCTAAAGTTTTCGAATGCGTTATTCTCATCACCAAATCTCCTACAAAAATGCATCATGTCAAAATAAATGTTCAAATGTGTCAAATGCCTATCAAACCCTGATCACATCAATGTTTATATGTGATTCAACATTACATTCCGATTATAATTGCTATTTCATTAATTGATGCATTTGACGTAACATTCGTACATTTGCAACTGTGACCTTTCTCATCTCTTATTTTTCAACAATATATTATAATCTCTGATGATATGAACTGCATGCTGCTGTATACAGTGGTTTCGAATATGGTAACATTTTGAAGCATGGTGTTGTGAAAAGAAAATAAAAAACGAAAACGAAAACGAAAATATATTTGCATGTGGTGAACAGTGAAAATGAAAGCATTGACGCTTGAGTAATTTCAACAGAGTTGCCAAATGTGAATTAGTAAACATCCTTGTGCCGTCACCAATTAATATAAGTGACACACCGTATTTTATTGGCCATTCAACATGAATTACATTCAAAATCAAAAACTACTTCACTTTGGCTAGATTCCATGGCGTGTTTTATCAATTTTAAATAATTAGATGTACGTTTAACGTTGTACGTGACTTGAAATAGAATTTTTTTTTTACTGGTTTCACAGAATTGTGTAAATTGAACGAATTTGGTTGCATTTTAGCTGTAATGTGTTCGCTTTCGAAAATAATAATAGCGAAAACCATACTACGAACATTTGTCTGACAATTACTTCGACGATTCATTACTATGTGTTTCATTTGAATTTCGATACGAGTGAAATTATCTAAAACCAACGTGTTTAATGCATGAATTCGCATAACAAAACAATCAAATCTTAATTTATACGATCAAAATGAAAAGTTTTAAGTGGATATTGAAATAATTTGCTATGTGTTGCCGAATCAGAATCTCCTTCTCTCTCTCTCTCTCTTTCTCTGTTTCTTTTAATAATGATGATGATTCCGTTAAAGCTCGTGATTTCAATCGATTTTGAGTTGTGTCTGAGTGAATCGGGAATGGAAACAACGACGCAAATTTGGGTTAGAGATAAAAGCACACAAAAAATAAATAACATCATGGTTAAATTTGGATAATGCCATTCGGTTCTGATTCAATTCAACCATCTCAACTGCAATGGTAAAAGGATGTAAAAGCTCATAAGCTAGCAGCTTTTGATGGAACTGAAAGTAAAGAAACAACAATGAAATGAGAAAAAAGAAGCCGACACATTTTTGGTGTGGCACGAAATAACAATGGCGATTTTCGTTTGTTTCTTCAGCCCTAAAAAACCAAGCCAAATTGAGTTTTTACATAAAAAAAAAAAAAAATATAAAACCAAAAAATGGACACTATAAGTTTGACGAAGAGTTAGAGTAAATAAAAGTGTTTTTCTTTGCCTATGGCCATTGGGATCCATCAAATATCCGTGCTTCATCATAGTTGAAACACTTGTTTTCTTTTCTCGCTTGTTTTATTTTTTTTTTATTTTCTCTTTCAGTCAGTGTTCACTTAAATGAGGGTGAAGAAACAAAAATATTGCTTTTTGCTTTCATTTAAACAAATTATTCATCTTGTCTCTTTTTTTTTCTTCACGAGAACCAAAAAATGCTTTTATTGTGGCAATGAACGTGCTCACCACTTATCCAACGATATTTTGTTGTTGTTGTTATCCTTAACTTATTGATAGATAGATACTGTTTAACAATGTACATTGTACAGCCTTACTTGTCAGACCAAAAAAACAAAAAAAAAATAACATTTTGCGGTAAGGTGTGGCGTTGCCATTTCAAAAAGCATATTTTATTCTATGTGTTCACATTACCACATTTACCGAGTGCATTGAAAATATGGACTATGTATATTTAAAAATAAAATGGAAAGAAAAGAGAAAGTTAAAACAAAAATTCGTCTCCCACCCAAAAAAAAAAAAAGAAAAAAGAAAAAACAATATGTGTATATAACATACAAGGTGAACACACAAAAATACATTATTTTTTCGGGGTTACTAAACATACTGATTTTGACAAATAAGCTTATTGATGGGAATTTCTCTTGGTTCGGTTATTTAGGATCGATCGAGATGGGTAAAGGCAATATTTTCACATCAAATTTCGTGGCAGGCATTGCCGGATTATTCGCATCATTTTAGTCCATCTTTGTTGGGTTTTTTTTTACGTATTCACTTTATATATATGTATATATTGTATATAACTTTGTTTTTCTTTTACTGTTACCCGCTATTTCAACTACTTTGCCCATGCTGTCCGATTTGATTTCCCTTTTCGCTCTTTTGGCTTTCAATATTTGTTTTATTTTATTTCTTTCTGACTTCGTGTTTTTTCTCATTTTTGGTTTGTTTTAGTAAGAAAAAAACAATCATCTTTCAGTTGTATTCTTTCATTGCAATGAAAATTGTGGATTTTCTTCAATCAAATGTCTGATAAAGTACAGTTCAAAGACAAACCATTCGCTTTGAAAAAAAAACAAAAAAAAAAACAGGCGTCATTAGTTCGACAGTTGCACAGAATAACAATGTGTGAGAAATGAAATGTTCATTCGTCTATTCCGTTCATTTCATAACACATAATAAACAAACGTTTTGTTTGTTGTCGAATGTCATGTTGAACATCAATTTCAGATATGAAATTAATTAGAATGGCGCTGACGTGTGAGAGTAAAACTTTTACCATGCGAATGCAGGTGCCGAGCGTGATAGAATGATTTCGGGGGAAAAAAAAAAACGTAACATTAGCTTCTAACTAGAAATTGTTTGTTGTGGGGGGCACTTAGTATTTTTCACATGGAATATTTACCGAAAAATACGACAAAGCCCACGATAAGACGTTATTAAAAACTATGGTGATGATGTTGAATTGATATCACAGTTGCCATATATGTTGCTGTGCATATAAAAGCATATAGCGTATCCAATTAAGCAATCGCATTACTCGTAATAGTCCTGATCCCTACTATTTTTGCTTGGATTAAATCTGAAAATATCGTTTCAATTATAATTTGCCTTATATAGGAGTAAGTCCTTGATTATTGTCGAGTATGGAGTTTTTGGTTGTGTTACCTTACTTACTTAAATCGGTGCATCATTTGTTGTTGGAAAATGTTTATAGTTTGTTCTATGAAATTTATCCTAATTTCGGTGTTCAAACAACATCGTAATCATATAACAGTTTGAGAATATTAACGGAATTTGTAAGTGTGTGTGTGTGTGCGTGTGTGTGGTACAATTTCAATGATGTTCGTTATTTGTGATATTTTGGTCTAAAATTCGCCACGTTTCAAGGCAAGCGTCTGTTTTTGACATCGACTTCAATTTCATTAGCATTTTGATCGACAATTTATACAGTGTATCTATTGAACTATCACGTAAAATTGTGACTCAAAGTGAAGGCAAGTTCCATGAAAATAAAATACAAAATTACACGTGAAATTTCATCACTTTATTTGTTTAGAATATTGCGTGCGTCTGGCAATGACGACACCAAATTGAAAATTGCCGCGACAAAGTTTTTGATCCGTTTTTCGGTTCGTTGTAAAGAGTTGTAGTTTCTTGAAAACATTTTCTACCTGTAAGAACGAATGTCAGTTATGCTATTTGATCTATTAAGCTATAAGTTTTTCATTTCGCGAAATTTAAATAATTATTCAAACATCAAATTCAACTCAAAAGAAAATAAAAATTATTGAAAATCAACGTATTTGGTTTGTTACTTTGAATTTCTTCCTACAAAGAGTTAATTAATTCGTCCGAGAAAAAAAAAACATAAGCTTTTGTTGAGCACATAAAGTTATCACTTCAATTGAAGGCCGTACTCATGAAGAGAAAGACAACATTTATGCAGTTTATTTGTATAATATGCAATTGGTAAATGTAATTTTGTGATAGCAATTGAACACAAAGCAAAAAGAGGAATTTAAAATATTAATGTGCAACTGCGCATGTATGTATTATTACCTATCTCTCCAGTTAAATTGAAGTACTCTTGTACTGTCGACATGCTAATCAATTTGATTTTATTTATGCGTAGGATGCGCCATGTGAAGTGCTTGCATATTAACGCTAATAAGAATATGAAGAGTAAAAAAAAAAATCAAATATACATATATATACTTGTATGCAGACTATGAAGAAATAAGAGAATAGAAAAAAAAATTAAACCATATTGATGAACATTGAAGAGTCAAAATCTTCATTTTTTTTTTATTTATTCGCCTTATCATCTCGAATTTCTATGAACGGGTCTCTGATTACCATAAAATAATTCGTCAAGTACACTTGCTAACGCAAAGAATCCAGACGATGCAACAACAACAACAACCAAATTTGTATTGCAGTTGTGTTCAATAATAAGCTTTTGCAATTGGAGTCAATCGAACAAACGGCACAATAAATTCAAAGAATGAAAAAAAAATGTGCTCAGCATATTTAAAAAAAAAAAAATTAACAAAGAGTACAAATAGAGAGAGAAAATGTAGAAAACGAGAGAAAGCCAGAGAATCTTGTTAAAAAGTTTTTCAGCATAAATAATTTGACAAATAACAAAAGGAAAAGATATCGCGCTGTTATCAATTCTTTAATGATATTTAATAAGCCCGTTTCACTAAGGTATGACTTTTCAGAATGGAAATTCAACATTTTCATATTTCTTTTTGTTGTTGTTGTTGTTGTTGTTGTTGTTGTTGTTGTTGTTGCTGTCTCTCAATCTCTTTATCTCTCATTTTCTCTTGTGAACGTAATATTTCTGACATTCTCACTAAATTCGTTTTGTCATTCACTTTCAAAAGAACTCATAAAAGAGAGACAAAACACTTACATACCTATCTGTATTTGAACCTAGGTGGACACGTGTAATATTGACGAAAAAGCTAATGGTCTTCAGTATTATTTTGATTGAATTTCAAACACTTATTCTATTTCTCATCTTCTCAAATGATTTCTGTTCAAATGCGATAAATGAACCATTCAACACCCTTACGGGAAGTTGTTCAAATTAAACATAATTTCCGTATCACATAATACGTTTTAACGCGAGAATCCCTTTATTTCATAAGAATCTTGGCATTTTGACCGATTTTACTCCAGGCCATATAAAAAGAAAACGATCTCTTTTTTCTTTCACTTCGAAATTTACGTTTTAATGACATTCATAAAGGCTTTGGGTGTTTGGTATTTAAAATTGAAAATATCACATTTACCTTTCAAGAAATGTAATACCATTGTTATAACCAATCTAATTTTGATCATATTTTCTTTTCACTTTTTTTTTTCAGGTGAGTATCAGGTGTACGCATGCAAAATTCAAGTGCCAATTATGAGCTACAAGTTGTGTGGTGAGATTATTACTTAATGCTAATTTAGAGGATCCCCTCTATAATTGTTTAGACACAATCCGATATGCATTGCCTTTTGTTGGGTGAAGGGAAAATGAAATACATCAATAAAATATGTATCGCTGAATATTTTCTTCGTTTGGTGTGATGTGCTGTGCTGTGTCAGGCATCTTCGGCGAATGTAATTTAAACCATAAAATTAATCATTTATTAGTGGGCATTTATGTAATGGGCGATAGGCGACAGACGATAGGTAAATAACATCTAAAAGGTAAATTTTAATTTACCAAAAATGCCTTTTAAGCGTGACCATAAACACAATTAGTTTACCCGTACTGTGTGTACACCATGTACCATTTTCCCGATAGCTTCAATGGCGAAATTTTATTTTTTCATTGCATTTTTTTGTAGCTTTGAGTTTCGATATTTACAAAGCCAAGTTCCTTTCGGTTATGCAAAAGGATGTAGCCAATTTTGGTTCATTTTCAACATTTGATTAACTTTTGTGTGTGTCTGTGTGTGTTGGTTCTTAACCAAAATGTGCGGCAATTACATTGTTATTAGCTGTCTTTTTCCCATTATTATGGATAATATGATTACAGCAAATAAAAAAGTTTGTTCATAAACTTACCTCCGTATGTGAATCAAAACCGAATAGAGAACGGTACGGTTAAAGCTGTTCAATTATATAGCTGTATCGTACATTTCATGCAATTGGTTTGTATATATGAGGTCATGTAAGTGACACACACACACACAATTCATAAGTTTCATTAATACACGCAATGCTGTCAATTCACACATATTCGCAAAAGTTATCACATTGCCCACACGCAAAATGTTAGGCTGAATGAACACAGTAATAATATATATTTGGTTAAAAAGCGTGTCATAAAAGATCACCCGAAATACATATAATTGGTTCTGAAAAATGTTTCCGCGCGAATATTATTTGGCATATCTATTCGCCGGTCAATCGTATTAAAATATATGGCAAGCACATCTTTAGCACATAATAACAATGGGCCCCCATTGATACTATTGAATATATTTAATGGATACTCGAATAAAAACGTACAAAGGTAAATGTCATCGATATTCGGATTGGATAAATTCATAGTTTGATCCATCGATTCGATGGATTTTCATCACATTTCAATGAGTTTTCATTGTGATACAGAGAAAAAAAACTCACCGCAATAATACACAACGTTGGCACAACGATACTTCGGCGTTGGTGGAAAATTCCATTTTTTCGGCATTTCAGTAAAGTTAACGTTTGATGTTTCATGTGCACTCACACACATATAATCTTTATAAGCTAAGGAAGAGTGAGCCTGATATGCTCTAACAAAAAAAAAAAAACGGCCTCCGCATAATAATCAAATGAAATAAAAGAGCATAAGAAAACCAAGTGAAACGAAGCGAAGCGTTATAATGAACAAAAATCACATTGTTCTTGTGTGTCGGTGTCTTCCTTTTTATTCCGGTAATCGGTTTTTTTTCCCTCTGCCTTCAACGGCTGCTTTTTCGAATCGCATTTTTTTCTTTTTTGGTCTCCAATTTTTGCGGGCTTTTATTTTTATTCTATGCGCTTTTGTTACTCATCTGTGAATGTGCTGTTGAATACCGATTCAAAGCCAAACGGCTGCCTAATCGAACGCATGCCTGTTTAAAAGACCCACTGTTACTGTTACTGTTCCAGTGGTTTTTTTTGTTTTTTTTCATTTTTCCCAAAATACCATTGAAACAAAAATAAAATGATTTTGCCTCGTCACTAAGCCCAGTTTCTATGGGGCATCAATCAACCTTAGTCAATATTCTATCTGTTACCACTTTTCAACTTTTTCATTGAACTTGATATACACTTCCATCTCACTTTCCCATTTTCATTGATACCTTGTTATTTTACGTCTAATTAATTGAAATTCTCATTTTTGCATTGAACAATTTCAATAATTCATGTGAATTTGTTCTTCTTTTTTTTTTAGAAAAGACTTTGCGATCAAATTATTCACTTCAAAGCATTACTAATTTTATGCATTCAAATAATATACTCAATTTTCTATATAAGACGCAACAACTATGTGCATCGGTGATTACTTTGGTCTTATGTTCGATTAAATCATTTAACCGATTTTTGAGTTATTTGAATTTGAAATATCATTTGAAATTTTTTATTCATGCAGAAAATAGCTCAAAGTATTTTCCAACGACTCGATTTGAAACATAAACAGCCTACTGTCCATGAATAAAATCGCAAATTGATAAATTTTTCAATTAAAAAAAAAAAGAAAAAATATTTGCAGTTAAAATCAATGTGCATCTTCTTGGCACGAGAACGTGACCACTGACCACATCAGATTTCACATTTATTGCATACGATGAACAAATTCTAAATTGCAATCGCTTTACACGTAATAAATGTTCATTCATCCATTTCGAAGGTTAATTTCCGATTAATATTTGGCTGCATGGGCGTAGCCAAGGGGGGGCAGGGGGGGGGCAGCTGCCCCCCCTAAACGATTGTCCTCGATTTCTTCAAGAAATTTAAACTATGAAAACTTAAAAACGATGTAAGAAAACCGAGGACTCTTCGGAAAAAAACGAGGACATTGCAGGATTGTAGTTTATTTTCTGTGGAAAATTTTCGAAAAACGTGAAAAATACGGAAAAATCTCCAAAATTTTCTCGAAAATCGATAATATAGCGAAAATTTTCTCAAAAAACGAGGACTTTGCATAAAAATCGTAATTTTCTACAACAATCTAGTAGTATTTTCTCTGTAATGTCCTCGTTTTTCCTCGGTGATGTCCTCGATTTTTCTTGAAAATGTCCTCGATTTTTGGGCAAAATCCAGTTTTGCCCCCCCCCCTGAAAGAAATCCTGGCTACGCCCATGTTTGGCTGCCAATGTAATTGATCAAATGTTAATTAACTCGATTCATTTAAACGATGTGTAATATTTCTGCAAACGATTCAATTCAAAAAGCATAAATGTCGCAATCATAACTGCCTCGGTGATTTTCAAAGCTGTTTTTTTTTCCGGCGACAAACAAACACCGATGAAAAATTCATTTCCAATTCGTTTATGGTTAAATGTTTGTGTTTCGTGGTGCCGTTGGCCTTTCACCTCTCCATTAAATTGGTATATTTTACGAAATTTTTCTATTAATTATATTGCGTGTATTGTAATCACTTTCAATTTATAGCTATTATTTTCTATTTGTTTTCTAAATTTATAATAAAACCAGCCGAAAATACGTTAACTCTCGACACTTTCACTTTATTTGCAATGCCCGAATTGACTATCAATATCGATGTGTTCTATTTATAGCCAATATTGAATAATTGATGCTAATCGAATCGAACAAGTTCAATCATACACACAAATACACGAACGATAACCGATAACGTGTACAGTGCACACTGTACACTCTGTACACTTTGTACATCCAACGAAACCACCCCTCTCATTGAATGCGGTTTATTCGATTGCATGCTACTTGTTGACACACAATAAAAAAAAAAATAATAATAAGTCAAACAGCAAACGCTTTCAAGACAAATAACAAATAAACACAGGCATTAAAGAAAGTTAATAAGTATTCACAATGGCAATTTTGACGGTGTGGCTGTATTTGATATAAATATACCAATCCCACATCAAAATTTAATGCTCAAATTATATTCGAACTATTGACACAATTACGGTTGTATTGCAACACGGTTCGGTCAATCGACTGAATGAACGATGTATTTTGGAATACGGTTCATTTAAAGAACCCGAAATGGAGTTCGGAAAGAAGGTTTTCGCCCATAAATCATCATTCAATACGAAGTACACGTTTCAATTAGTATGTCGAGTATTTACCAACAATCATTTTGCTGTATTCAAAATGAAGATAACTTTTAATTATTTTAATAATGACTCGATCGGAACATGAATTGGATCGGTGACGATTAATGACAGCAGAAGATTGAACAGCAGCAGTGAATTGATGTGATATGATTGCATTGGTTGATCTTGTTGTGACGGTGTGCAAATGACAAAGAGTTGTGCAAAAATCGAACAAACGGCATTTCATTGCCAAAATCATTTGCCATTTGACACTTCAAAAGCTTTTATAATGCCATTTTATCCAATCACTTTATAAAGATTAATGTATAGATTCTATGTTTTTGTTCTAAATAACGAAAAAATTTCGTCTCTGACTGTAAATTTGGCTTGTAAGTGGAAACTATCCAAGCGATAAAAGAATTTATTGTCTTCCGGTGGCTAAAAATGGTTTCGTTGCGTTGCGTTGTGTGTGCGTGTGTATATACTAAGCGATGGAAAGTTTTTGGTGGAAATGTTTGCCAAAGTGGCATGTCACAAGGGAATTTACTCTTAAATGACGGTTCCGACTTTTTGTTTTCTATAGGTAAAATAAAAATAATGATCAAGAATTAGTGTGTTTGTGTATATATAAAACTTATTTAATTCGAAATGTGCGATTTCTCGCTGAATTGTCAACACAAACTTTTTGATAGCCATAATGATGGTGGCTCTGTATGTGTATCGATAGTAAATGTTGTCGTTTTGAAAAAACAAAAAAACAAAAAGCTTCCGCGTTATTTATAAGCCGCACATGACCGAAAAACGAAAGTAAAGAGAAAGACCACGACAAAAAAAAAACAAAACGAAGAATAACTCATTGGATGGAAAAGAATAATGCCGAACAACAGTATGTCCAGTAAACGCGCCACAGTTATCAATTGAATTGCATAGCCATTCTGTCGAATATTCACACTTGGTACCGAACGGTAATAAAAATTAATTACAAAGCTTTATGTGTTATATGGTCAGTCAATTACAAAAGTTTGGTTATTAAACCCTCCCTTCCGCGCACCATTGACCATTTGGTTGGCCGGTTGTTCATGTTTCTTCTTTGTTGTCGTTGTTTTGTGCTTGCTCTGAATTCCACGGACTGATTTCGATTTGTTGATTTTGTCTTATAAATTGAGATCCAAAGTGAATGAATGAAATGCGTGCATTCGTTCGATTCGATTGTGTATGTTTACGATTTTCGATGTCAACACGCCAACCAACTTCTGCTCCCCAGTCTCAAACAATGAATAGAAGTTTTTAATTTGATTAAGTGTCTCCTAACGTGCACTAGTTGAATGGAATTAGGTTCAATTGTTTTCTCTCTATTTATTATGTTTCTTTTCGAATAATAATGTTGAGTTCCGCATTGCGTTTGATGATGGAAATTCACCAAACACACACACACACACACACAAAATATATAGTGAATGGCTTTAAAAACTTTGCAGTTTTTTTGTTTGTTTGCTGGTCTTGTTGTTGTGTGGCATATACCAATATAGCCTTAAATCAAAGAACCCGTGGAAAATAGTCGACTAGTGAAATATTGAAGTTGAAAATCGGTTTTTCTACAAAAAGCTTTTTGCACACACACACACACACACACACACACACACCATCGTTAGGACATTTCCATACAAATATACAGTGATGATAGATAGTCAGTGACAGACAGCGCCACAACTAAGGAACTAAATGTTCACTATAGTTTCTTATTGACATTTTTCAATATGGCGCCGACATTCGGTACAAAATGTATGGAGTAGTTTCGAAAAAGAAGAAGCAGCATGTGGTACACTTGTGTCCGCACGATGACACACACATACACAAAAATTGATTCTATGATGAGTGTCAACGACTTTTATTGAAAAACTTCTTCAATGCCTCTGTTTTGGACATTATACTTTTATTCATTCATTCCATGAACTTTAGAATACCAGACAACGTTTTTTTTTTTGCTGTTGAAACCCATAGAAAACACGTCAAGTAATCTGCATTTCAGTTTGGCTTGCGTGTAATGAGTTTGAGTTTGAAATAAAGGCAATTAGATTGGGCGATTTAAAAAAAAACGCAAAGAGAGAGAGAGAGAGAGAGAGAGCGAGAGAATGAAAAGATTATTTTACTATAAACTTTTGAAAGCCAACGACATCCAGGTTTCAAAGTTAATTGCTTTCACACTACTTTGTGTTTTAGATTTTAATTAATGCAAGAAAAAAGAAAACTCATTGCAAATTTTTACATCCATATTTGAAAAGAAAGAAATGATTCGCATGTAATTTGGTAGATGTATATAATTTAAGTTGCTTTTTGCATAGGTTTATCTATAATGAGCATCAAAACAGCATCGTAATCCATAAATCAATATTCTTCAGATTCTTAAATATGTACATTTAAAATGTTTATGATTTTTTGTTTATTCATTCTGTTCATCCACCAAATGAGAATTTGATTTAAGCTCTAGAATACATGCCGAAGAACAAGAGAATGATTCAAATCGTTCAGCAAACTTCCATTTTAATTTACATGCTTGTTATTGCATTCTTCTTCATTTTACGTTTTTCTCGAATATTTGCATAAATTTCCATATATGATGTTAAAATTGGATTGGATGGGAAAAAGAAGAAGAAGAAAAAAAGAAGAAGAAGAAGAAAAACATTGAATGTGTGCAGTCGTCTGCAATGGAATATTCTGCTTCAATAGGCTGGTGAAAAAACACACACACTTCAGTCGTTGGTGTATAAAATGTACCTATTGGTCTGTGTGTTGATAGGTACTTTTTTTTCTAAATCGGTACAATAAGGATAATAAGCCATTTAACGATATTTGGTAGTCTCAATTTATTGAATTTTTTTTTTTTTGTTGAAAGAAGGTAATCTTCATTCTTCCAAATTAGGATCGATTGTTTTTCTTTTTTTTCCACCCAAAAAAAAGTTCTCTAATGGAAAAAGTCCATCAACTCCCTCAGACTCTATTTTGTAATCGCAATATTATACATTTATTAAATATATTTAGACAACATAGTACCCTCCATCAGATCCATTTACATTGACGTTCTTTTATTCACTCGATATTATTTAAGTCTCCATCACATAGTCTCACTACGAATAACGACTGACATTTTTATGCTTGAAAATTGTATTTTTATCCATCCTACTCAAATATTTTGGGCTGAAAACATCATTTTTTTTTTATTCTTATCGTCATATCTGTTGACAAAATATTTTCGCCTGTGCAAAGAGAAAAAGGTAAAATCATGAAAAATGCTCCATAGACTGACTCAAATCTATGGGATGCATAGACTCGGCCACATTTTTTCTCTCCCATGGAAAAGCAAGCACCTAATCATTTATTATTATTTCTCTGGCTCTCTCTTGCTCTATCATTTTTCATAAAATATGGACAATACTGTTGGTGCATGTAGATTTATTACGGGCTAAATCGATGTTTTGATTTTCAATGACAAATTCATAGTAGATTCGCTTTTTTTGTTTCTTGCTGTTCACAGATGTACACTTAAAAGATCTCGTCAAATGTCATTTACACAACCAACCACAATTCTAATGCTACGTGCAATATTTGTTAAATCAATAATCAACCACCCAAAACATCACTGAAACTCGTTTCATATGGGCTCATTCGATGCCTCTATCTCATTGCGTTATCTGTTCTTTTGAATAAATAAGTGGTGCGAAAAAAAATATTCAGCGATTCATATAATATCATGATGTCAGAGTGTGATTCCGGTTGTTGGTTTTGCAGAAAATTATGAACATTTCCAGGTGCCATTCGATACCTAAAATTCAACGTATACGACGGGAAAAGTCAATTTGTAATGGTTTTTATCAAAATATTAAACATCAAGCTCACTGAATGAAGTGAGCCCCAAACACCACATCGAGAGAGAGAGAGAGAGAGAGAGAAAAACACGGAATATATTGTCACTCGAAACACAGCGGTGGTGCAAACCTTGGAATATAAGTGTTTGGTATTTTTACATTTCATTTGTTTCGCTTATTCACAAACAGTTTCCAGAGCAATAATTTTTCTTTAAGAAGTGCACATTTGAAAGCATTTATTATTTATGATGGGTCAGAAGATCAAAATTCAAGCCAGTGAACATTGAAAATCCGTATACATAACCATTTACGAGCATAAAAAGATGAAATGGTTGAATTTCCGTTTTTTTTTTACTGATGTTAACAAGAAGTTTAAGACCAAAAAAAAAAATGAAAACGGTCGACCTTAAGAGCGCTCATCAAGTGAAAATGGCTTTATCAAACTGAACAAAAATTTTCCCGAGCTCGATAAAGATGAAAATGAAAAAATTGTGGTCATTCATAACTATTTCAAACTTGTAAAATTGCACACTCCAAAAAATTGATGATGTTCCTCTCTAAAATTGTATTCTTAGAAATTCTACCATCATTCAATTAATATCAACATTTTGCATATGAAGCATCAATGGCTTTGATGGTTTAACTTTGGATACGTACAATTTTCAGTTCATGGCTGCAACAGCAAACGATAAAAGTTAATAAGGAGAGAAATCGAAAAGAGAGAAATCAGGCAAAAAAAAGAACTTGATAAAATTTGCACACATTTTATGAACTGACACAAACTACACTAACAACAACAAAGAAAATCCATAAATAAATTATTCATGGGAATAAAACGTTTCCTGCTTTTTTTTCAGCACTGTCTTTTATTAAATGTCAAATTAACTACCATGATAATCACTAAATAACTACTTGCGTATGAATGAAAATACGTTTTATTTTCTTTCTGCACTTTTACTTACGTCAAACAAATCCTTTCAAGAATACTTTTGCTTATACTTTGTCAAAGCAAAAACACAAAAAAAATGTGCAAGAATTGTACGAAATAACAGATGAAAATAAGAAAATGAACAAGAAAATAAAGTATAGCACGAGAAGGAAGAGAGAGAGAGAGAGAGAGAGAGAGAGAGAGGGAGCGAGGTGTTTCCTTCTGCAAGAAAAAATCCGAATGATATGTGAGTTTGTTGGTCGTTTGCCATTTATCGTAAAAGGATTCGTATTCAAAGTTTTTTTGTGTGTACGCTTTTCTCTACAAAAATCGAATTTTCTCAGCAAATCTGCCGTAAAACAATTTCATATGTGAGCTATAGATGTGAGTACGAAAACTTATGGTACCTTTTCGAATTGCCCAACTTCTAGCTCACTTTGTGTGTGTGTGTGTCTGTGTCGTACTTGTTTTTTTGTTCGAACATATTTCCGTCTCCATTCCAATTTCCACAAAAGTTCTGTTCCGCAGAAATCATTCTCGTCATGTGTAGGTTTTTTTTTATATATATTTTTACAAGCAGTTAACTTCCGTGAGACAATCAAGCAAGTTGAGAGAAAAAAAAAACGCGGTTGATATGTCTTTGGGTGTTCAGTCTCCAATAAATCCATCAAATTGCCAGTAATTTGCTTGCCTTTAACATATTCGCAAAACGATATTCACAATCACTTCAAATAAAAGTACATAATCATCATTTAACGCATGATATTGTCAATTTTTTCGTCTTCTTTTTTTCCACCTTTTTTTTTATTGGTCGTTGTTCACATTTTGTGCGCGTAACGTACTCCAACGTTGAATTTATTCATTAAAGAAAATGAAATTGTAATACAATGTATTTGGGTGTGCTGGGCCGCGCACAGTATGTGTACTGAATATGAAAAATGTGACAAAATTGGTGCTGCATGGTGTGGCAAAGAAGGTTGCAAAGGCGACAACGGTGTTTTGTGCGACAATGGTGGTGACGAAAAGAACACAAGGGGGGAAATAAAATGTGTGTGTGTGTGTGTGTGCGAGTGTGTGACGAATAAGTGTGTATGCAAAAAATATACGAACGGGGGAGAATAATTTTATAATTTCTTGGGCTGTTTTCTTGCATATATAACCGAACAATACGTGCATACGTACAGAATAATTTATTTAATTTGCACATTTAATTGCTTCCTTAAAAAAGCATTCAACATATCTAGGTATCCGGAGCCGGAGCTCAGGCCATTTGTGCTTAATTTATAGACTGAACGCGTTTAGCTTATAGCTAACTGAATTGCCACATTTTCTTGTGTGCCGTTGTCTGCCTCTTATTTCGTCTTGTTAATTTAATAATTCGACAAACATTTCTGAAACGAATCAAAAGAAGAAGGAAAAAAAAGAAGTTGCGGGCGTATGCTTAAAACCTGATTTAACAATTCAGTTTCATTTCTACCTTTTGTGCGTCCGCGTGTGTTTGTGTTGTTTTTTTTTGCCTTTTCTCTTTTACGTCTTCAAAAAAAAAAAAAATATTTAGAAAGAAAATTCTTGAACCATGGAATCTTTGCCAACGCTTAATTTGTTGCAACTGCCAACATGAAATCATAATATATGAATACGAATAGAAGAACAGCAGTTATTTTGCATGTTAATTTGTGCTGTCCTTTTTTTTCTTAAATATATTTCAAGCACTTCAACTCTAAACCAGTCCAGGTTTCTTTCCACTGTACATGCGTAGTATTCTGTCGTTAATTTGTATTCGTTTTTTTTTTTCTTTTTTAAATCTATATACACAAAGATGTAAAAACAATCGACTTTGTCGTGTTTTTTAATAGCTGCGCCTTATATGCAGAGGGAGAAGAAAGACAGAGAGAGAGAGAGAGAGAGAGAGAGAGAGAGAGAGAGAGAGAGAGAGAGAGAGAGAGAGAGAGAGAGAGAGAGAGAGAGAGAGAGAGAGAGAGAGGGAGAGAGAGAGAGAGAGAGAGAGAGAAAGCAAATTTGAAGAACTTTATCATAATATATTAAATGCTAAACTGTCAAAATTATAGTTCGCAGCTCCAATTATCAAAATGGTGTGACTTTTTCAACATCGATAATGAGCTAGAGAGCAATAAATTGGACGGTTTATTTGCACAGTAGCTATGATTTCGAAAGGGAAAAGAGGTAGAAAAAGAAATTATTGTTAAAAGCAATAAATTTCCCAAATGAATTTGCCGATGTGCCGTTGCAATACGATCTATCATCAAACACCTCGAACTTTATTAATATTTGATTTGAGAATTTCGATATTTATCTATCTGTAAAATATGCACACGCACACACACACACATACACACACACTCGCCATCACCATCAACCGACACACACACACACACAACAAAATATTTGCTGTTGTTGCCTGTTCCATTCCTTTCTCTATTATTCGTCTTTCTGTCTATTTTATTGGGCGCGTACTTGTTCAGCAACCGTCAGTGCTCATATATGTGTTCACGTATGTTAATGTTATTAAACACACGATAATAAAACAAAAGCGAACAGAAGCAAAAGAGGCACATAGCAAGTTCCGAGATTTTATGGTGTTTGAAAGTGATGTATGTACGATAATCAACACCATCATAGTCGCCGTGTTTTGGTTCCGTATGCGTTGCCCCCCTCGTCCAATGACCAAAAAATTGCTTGTGTAACTGTGCAACAGCAGCAACAACAACGTCAACAAACAGCAATATTTGTTTGTTACTACACTCGCGTTTCGCACCGAGTGAGTGTGTTTGGCGTTGCCCCGTTTAGATGTATGTTTACATTCTCAGTACGATTTTTAATCGTTATTTACTTGACGTTACTCATTCAATTTTTTCTATGTTATACAACAAATACATTGAATTACCTCGCCATGCATACACACATTGCGATTTCGGTGCGAGCGCAAGAACGAGATTTTCTAGTAAATAAACAAAAACAAGTATTTATTGTTTTTTTTTTTTTTTTTTTTTTCTTCTGTTTCATTTTCGTTCGTTGTTGTATTTCGGCGGGGCTTTAGCATGCTTTCGGTGCGCATTATATTTTTTATTTCACTTCAACAGTAGACATTGGATTGCCTAAGCGGCAACAAACGAACGCGTCGCGCGCGCGCCATAATTTTTTTTTGCACGCTAACAACTCAAACAACTCTTCGACAAAACGAGTCACAGTCACACTTTCTAAAACAATACCCAGGTGGTTGTTATGTCGTTCGGTCAGTTGTGTTTTTGTTCTGGTTCTGTTTTCTGCGTCGTTTTTTTTTGTTCTTCTTCTTTTGAAAATCCTCGTTCAAAATTGATTGTTCGTATGCATACTAATAAAGCCAACCGAATTAAAATGATCATTTCAATTTGCTGTTGAATTCGAAATGTTTTTTTTTTTTTTTAAATTTTGTATCATGTGTTGGTTGATTCAGTGTTTCTTGCGGACTTGCATTTCACCAAAATATACTATCAATTCCGATTAAATTGTATTTTATATGCTTCAATAAAAGAGTAAAAGAAAAAAAAAATCGAGAACAAAATTTCAAACTTAAAATTGGTGCTGTAAAATGAAATGATTTGCAAAGATTTTTATGATTGTAAACGAAGAGGACACTAGAAATAACATTTGAACTGCAAGTTGGCTGGCTACTGCACACAAGCGGCACAAAGAAGAAAGAAGAAACAATTTGTTTGTCAATTTTCATTTATTTGTATTGAAATATTTATATATGTGTGTGTCTAGTGTCTTGTGTAATGTGTATTCATGATTGGTGTGTGTGTGTGTGTGTGTGTGTGCATAAGTTGGTTTTTTTTGTTGTTGTATTGATGTCATTGATTCTTCGACGACTCTTCCGTATTTGATATTTTGAAATTCGATGAATTGAAATTGTTATAAGAATAAACTTGCATTCTCACAGGTGAAATGTCAATTCTTTTACGAATATTTCCCCCGGGGTGACAATTCAATGCCTTCAATGTTTCGCACGTTTGCCTTGGGACAAATTGGAATTGCAAATTTATTTGAGCACAATCCATAAATCAGCTATTTTGTTAAGTGTCAAATGTTTTACTATTGAACACTAAAATTCACTTTCATGAATACAATTCTCGATCGATATACATATACCTAACGATGAATATTCACCTAAAAATGCACGTAAGTTTTCCGAATATTGTCAATTTTCCGAAATGTTTGTTTGTCATGCGAAATTTTTCGTATACCGAAATAAATAAATGTTAAGGGTTTTAATGTCATTCATTTCGACAACTAAAAGTGAAATGAACATAATCATTTTGTTGTTTTGACGTGACTGGATTTGTTTTTGTTAACGCTATAACTTCGATAGCGTAGTAAACTCCAACTTACATTCCATTGACGATTCTAGAATAGGAATTGCGATAAATAAGCAATTGTGAGTTACATTTGTAACACGACGATTTTTTGTTTTTTGTTTTTTTTTTTTTGAAATAAAAGAGTTATTACTGTCTAGGGATGTACATTTGTACATATTATTCTAACACTAATTTTAAATTAGTAATTTAGTATTTCGTATTATTTTCAAAACACTAATAGCCAAATCTCTGGTTATTTATTATTATAACAACAAACACAACAACGCATTAAATATAAAAGACAATACTGTGAATAATATGTAAATGTTTGTGCTATACATTATGTATACAATATGCAAGGAATATTCCTATTGTTGTCTGTATAATTTCCGTAAAATTACTGTATATTGAAGTGGCACAAGTATTTTCGAAGAATTTCACCCCTTTTACACCACTTTCAGTTCTGAATCCGCTTTTTGGTCGTTTGTGCCAATGCAAAAAGTGTCCAATGTGGAATACTCATTAAGCATTTCACACAAAAATGGAAATGGTAAATATGTGTTTCATCAGAGACACACTGAATTCCCTTCCAAGAAGTTAAATTAGATCGGTCGGATAAAAGTTTTTGAATGACCTCACATTTTTCATGTTATAATTTACAATTTCAACTCCGGTGACTTTGGTTTCTGCTTTCATTCAACACCAGTTCCGGTTTTCCAAAACACATTTTTGGAGATGTTTGCTGTCAACAATATACATTCACATAGAATCTAGCATAGGATATTACTCATAACGTATATAATGTTTATCGGTCATTTTCACAATGAAGCATGAACATTGAACATATATTCTCTTGGTTGTGAATATCATCTTGAGATTCACGCAACAACAAACAACAAACGAAACAACAACAACAACAACAACAAAAAAAACTTTTGAAATTTTGAATAGTAAGCCCGGGTCATCAATCATGGCCATATGCTTTGCAGGCAAAATACAACCAAAAAAAAAAAATGTAAAGAAAGAAAATTGGCGTAAAAAAGAAACATTTTATATTTAAATCAAGCAAACGAACCGAACTCACAGCATTCACCTGTGTATGGGTGTTTATTTTTTTGTTTCCTATTCTTTATTCTAACGTTCTTATTCACTGTTTTGTTTCTCAAATCAGTGTGAATCATGAGCACATGAAATTGAGCGGCACAAATCGTTGTTGATACTCATAAAGAATTGAATTAATCGGATTGAATGTTCTTTTTTTTTTTAAGTAAGTAATTTTTTTGCGTAAGAATGAGACAAAAAAAAAATCAATTGAATGAATCGCAAAAGGAAATGGTGAAATTAACTTAAATTGCATGACTATTGACTCATTCACACACCTTCAAAAAGAGTCTTTTTAAAAATTCGTTTAGCTTTTTTTTAATCTCAAATGGCTCAAACTAGTTTCATGTGACATAAACTGTGTATTGTAAGTTTATTATAAACATGTGATCGAGAATCTAAATTTTATTTTTAAAAGCCTACCATTTCGATACGTTCAGCCTCAAAGTCAACCGGAAATTACTTAAACATGGATGCAAGCAAGTCACTCTTCGTTAGGAGTGACAATAACTTGAGCCATAAATTCACATAGAGTGAAGAGAGAAGAGAAGAGCAAAAAAAAAAATCAATAAAACATGAACATAACAGAAAGTATAGTCTCCCCAATGTAGAGACGAACCTTTATATATGCCTGTAACGCTGGTATGATGTAAATTCTTATGTACGCCACGACGCATTTATACCTAACCGCTTCATTGAATACAAAGTGAGTTTAATAGTCCTGACAGTCAGTTAGAGTTTCTTGTGTTGAATTTTAAATGGATACAATTGGCTTGTGTGTATTTGTGTGTGTGTGTGTGTGTGCGTGTATTTGGACTACGTTTTTCTCGTTTGTCTATCATATTAAAATGTAAATGCCAAGCGCTCAACTCGAGGCTCGAGTCTATGCCAGACTGATCTGACTTGAATTCTGGACGAAGAAAAACAAAAATTGGAAACACGAAGCATGTGAACAAAAGCGCGTCATCTAACTCTTTAGAAGAAAGCTAATTGATGAAAATAATGCGTTTTGCATGCATTTAATAGAAGAACCATGGCAATCAATTGATGTGAATTCCATCTTATCTATGCAGTATTCTATTTAAATATTTAAATTATCACTTTTTTTTTTTACATGCAATTAACTGAACGATGCTAATCTCACCTAGTACATTGCACAGTGGAGATCCTTTGCTGCGAAAGAAGAGCTCTCGTCTTTCATGCACCCAACTCTTTATCTTTTCAAGATGAACACTGTAAAGCCTAATGTACTACTTTTCGTACCATGTATTTTAATTGTACACACTTGGCACATTTTTTTAATCAAACGAAATATATGGGCTACTTTTGTCACGCCACAAATGCATCTAATCATTTGAAGAAGAAGAAGAAGTGAAAAAAAAGCATCACTTATGCTGCTGATTTGTTGCCGTCGAAAATGAATGACAATGATTTATTAAATTTAATGCCATATCAATTTCAATGAGCGGTACACATTTGTAGCTTGATGTTGAATTTAACACGATAAATGTAAATGTGTAAATTAACACGTGTGAACAGGCACCTTTTCAACGGTTTTATGCCACATACACGCATCCAATAAAACACTCGGCATAACAAAATGAATTTATTAATTATGGAAATCGTCACAATTTGTCGCTTTTCATCTTTTCGATTTGCATTGCATAAATGACGAAAGAAAGAAAGAGAGAGAGAGAGAGAGAGAGAGAGAGAGAGAGAAGTAAAGGGAGGAAAAGAGAATAAAAACATACCATAATAATGGCGCACTTTTTGATGAATTATGGTCTGCCTACGAAAAAGCCGTTCTCATTCAGACCGATTTGATTCGGATGGTAAAATGTATGCCATGTAATCATACTTGTTATTCGCTTGTTTCGGGCAGCTTTATTCGAATTTATGAATCATATGAAAAGAAAAGAAAGACGATGGTGCAAAAAAAAACATATTTATATATATATATATGTATATATATTTAAAATCCATTTATTAAATTCCACATGAAAGCAAACGATATTGGTTTGGTGTTGCTGATTTGAATAATAATCTTCGAGTCGTTCCGAAATGATATATATTCAATTTAAAGTATATTAAGTTACTGAAATATGCGATAGAAATGATTAATGATGTGGTTGTTTTTCCGTTGCGATGGATGCCATCGCCACCATAAATGCAAAATAATAGTTTTATATGCGATTTGTGTGTTAGTGTGTGTGTTTGGGTTCGGCATAAACGTCCCCATGTTTAATCCATTTGGGAATAAAAGTAAAGCTGTTAGACACACATTCTCCACATAAACCAGTAGACTATTGGCACTGGTACTGGCAATCTTCTTCATTTTCTGTTTTTTTTTTTCATTCGATTGAATGAAATTTACCAACATTTCTTCGTGCGTAATCACATTCTGTACATAGTCAATGTCTGGGCTTAGCTCGATCAATTTTGCTATTTGTGAGTTTACGGTCTATTTAAATGTTATGTGTTCCGTAAAATAAATCGATTTCTTCGATTAAATGACACACAGTTCCGGATCTGAAGAGCAAAAAAAAACGAATCATAATTCTCTCGTCTTTCATTTATCATGGTTTTATCTGCTATCGATTTGAATATCTTTTAATTGGATTGTTCAATTCCTATTCGATTATACCATTTCAAATGGAAACGCACACTGAGTACAATTTATGATTTGATGGAAATGATTTTTACCGGTTTTATTCTTTATTTAATGGACAATTCTTGTTCTCACTTCTCTCTCTCTTTCTCTCTCTCTCTCTATCTCTCTCTTTCCATCGCTCTCCTTGTTATCTATCACAATTGTATAAATATCAATTAAAAATAACCAGCATTCGTCTAGTATCAGAACGACTTGGGAAAAACATTTCCGTCATTTTTCTGATTTACTACCAATTATTTTACAAATTAATCTCAACATACACCAAAAAAACAACCGTCGTCATATTCCGCTAATTACATCGATCTAATAATAATACTCAAATTCAATCCGTAAGATCCAATGCACATCACATTTTTTTTCTCCATATTTTCCATATTTTAGATGGAAAGAGAAACACAGATATTCGTGTGTGCAGGTTTCTATTTTTGTACCTACGGACAAGAGATGACGCAAAGAAAATCGCATTTCTTATCATAACAATAGAATTTGAAAATTCGTTTTCATTTTCATTCCGTATAAATTAAATGGTTTCAAATGACCTTCGCCACAGCAAACTTTTTCAGAAATTCATTTTTAATGTAAATTGCAAAAAAGTGTTGCACGTTTAATTAAACGAATGGCATTTTGCAACAACAAACATTTAAACGGGAGAGCAAGAGAGATAGAGAGAGATAGAGCACTTTTTCGGATGATGTCTTAAATATTTATGAAGACTGATGCTTGCAAACAATAAATCACATAGATATTTGGTACATTAAGCATCTCTGGTTGGTGTGTTTTTTTTTGTTTGTTTTTATTGTCATTGTTATTCCGAAAACATCACAAAACTTTAAGCTCTGGTAAATTGAGTTTTGCATTTGAAATTTAAACACAAAAATACAACTATAAAGTTTTCTGTTTTTTTGTTGTTGTTGTTGTTGTTTCTGCGAGATCTGGACATTTAATTAATAAATGTTTTCTGTTTCTTTCATTCCATTTCATTTGTCAGGCTCAAGATGTAGCTACAATGGAAACTACTGACAGCTCTATTTACATTCGCTTAAAACGTAAGTATTTAATATTTAATAAGCTTGTGAGCGTACAAATATTGCAGCAAATTTGTTTGTTTGTTTATTTGTTTGTGTGTGTGTGTGCCATCGTCAAATAGCCGCTTCATCGCAAGTCCAACGAGTTCGACTGTCTGACTCGGACAGAGATCGACCATTAATTGATGCATTAGTTGCTGATGAAAAGCTAGAACATCCCCGTCGTCGTTTTGCGTGTACGGGACGTTTTCTCACAATGCACAAACGAAGGCGTAAGAAGTTAACTACGCGCGCGCTCATCCAAGACACAGCTATTTTAGACGACATACATCACGGTCAAGTACAGTGTATACTTAATCAAGTGGGCAACTGGAAATTCAATGCTTTCACTTTGGAAACAGTTACTGGAGGTGAGTTTCGAGAATCTTCACCCGATTGTTTATTGTTGTTTTTGTTTTGTGCCAATGGCATACAGAACGGCACAACGGTGCCTGTCTCTGCCTGTTTCTGCCTGCACATAAACAATAATACATGTGTATTTCAACTCCAACTGTCACTGAATAGGGTATTAGGTATTAGGTGCGCTTACACTTATAATCGATGCAGCGATACCAGTTTGAGTGCTCACTGCTCATTCACACATTTACTCAACGCACCAATATTCAGTGACAGATGGAGTTGCGTTACACATGTATTTGTTAATGTGTGTTTCTGTCTATTTCTATTTCTGCCTGTATTTCTGCCTCACTCATATGTGTTTTGTGCTTTGGCCGTGTCTTTGTTTCTATCATAGGTCGCTCACTGCCAGTTTTATGTGTTCATTTGTTTCATTGGTATGGCCTTTTGGACCACTTCAAGTTAGACGTAGTTAGATTATGGAAATTATTTACATTAATTGAAGAAGGCTACCACAGCACGAATCCGTATCACAATTCAATACATGCAACTGACGTTACGCAAGCAATGCATTGTTTTCTTCAAGAGACCAAAATCATGGAGCATCTCGAGCCCGTCGAAATAATGGCATCGCTGATAGGTGCGGTGACCCATGATTTGGATCATCCGGGTGTAAATCAACCATTTTTAATAGCTACATCAAATCATTTAGCTGCACTGTACGAAAATACATCGGTATTGGAGAATCATCATTGGCGTTCAGCGGTTGGTTGTCTGCTGGAAAGCGGTGTCGCTGAACAAATCCAACACATTCGGCCACAATTGGAAAAACAAATAAGCTCTCTGATTCTAGCAACTGATATTACCAGACAACAAGAATTTCTAACGAAATTCCGTGACTATCTTGCCAAAGATACGTTAGATATGCGAAAACAGGACGATAGGCATTTTATTTTACAAATTGCGCTGAAATGCGCCGATATTTCAAATCCGTGTCGACCATGGGATATAAGTAAGAAATGGAGCCAAAAAGTGTGCGAAGAATTCTTCCGACAGGGTGACTATGAGCGACAATTGAATTTGCCGGTAACGTCGCTGTGCGACCGTTACTCAACGTCGGTTCCAAAGATACAAGTGGGCTTTTTCAAATTCGTTGTCACACCACTATTCGACGAATGGCATAGATTTTTAAGTTCAAAACTATCGACAAAAATGATGTATTTCTTGAAATACAATCAAGTGCAATGGGAAAAGCGGGTGGCGGCCGAGCAAGCCGAAGAGACTCGCACCGAAATGTCCGATGCGGAGGTCATCGAAGAAGATGAATCTGTACATGACGCACACACCGACGGTGTCGATGATGCTGAAGCTGACGATGTGGCAATCGATTTGTCCGACAGCTCGGAAGTTTTATTGCCCGACAAACTGCGAATACCGCGTAGACAAAGTCTACAGGTGCCCAGCGCAACAACAAACTACGATCGACGGCTATCAATGCCATTGAACCCACCAAAGATTATTTTGCCCACCAAGGATTTATTGTCGCGTGACGCCATACGGGAGGAGCTCGAAGCAAAATTTGACGCTGACTCGTTTTCGCTACTGTCTTCTGACAGTGACAGTGCACCACGCAATAGATCATCCGATAATAGTGTACCTGATCGTGAGCGTCCATTAAGTGCTGAAACATTAGTGCCGGACCTAAGCATTGCCACGATGAGCAATAGCGCGTGCGCCGATCATTTGAATCGTGTTATGCATGGTTCGAGCATTGTATCGAATCCAACCACAGCCAGCGCCGCCAATACATCGAAACATTTGGTGCGCCAACAAACATTTCCACCATTGCAACCGTATGGCTATCAGAGAGCCCGTTACATGTCAGCCACTGGTGATATCAGCACAACATATCCAGAAACCTTAGTCGAAAGCCGTTCATCGTCGTCCGAATCACAGACTGAAGATAATTGTGGTGTTTTAGGCATAAGTAAAAAAGACAGTTTCAAACGTGAAAAAGAACAAAATCCAGCCGAAAAAGGATGCAAAATGGCGAAACTCTCAATCGTACCTGGTCAAAAGGAGAACTTGGATCCAAGCTTTTTGAAAAAGAATTTAAATCGGCGTCGCGGTTCAGCACCCGTTGCTGTTGCGCTACCGCCAAAAACCACACAAGAGGATGCCACATCCCTTGTTTTCAGAACATGCGATAAATTTATGCGTCGCGGATCGATGCCCTCTGATAGTCTTAAAAATAGTAAGTTCTTTGGATTCAACCATTTTCATCCATTTGTTTTTCTCAAAAATGAGACAATTCAGACCATTCATCGTCTGTTGCTAAGCAAAAAAAAAAAATGAATTAGTAACTAATAATTTAATATTTTTATTCCTCCATCAACAGCATCATTCGTCGAGCTAAATCTTCCGCAAGCGTCTTCTTTAGCGAATCAACGACGAAGCTCAGTTCCAAATGACAATCTCGTGGCTACAAGCCGAACTAATAACTGCCATAATGCCGCTAAATCAAAACCACGGAAAAAATCATTGCGGCGGCGATCGTCTGGTGGTGCTGAAATCTTGTGTTCAATTGTGTCAGAAACAGAGCCGAGTAGCAGTTCAAGTTCGCCCTGGTATCGTTTCAAACGAAGTGAAACAACGAAAAATCGCTCCGATTTAGATTTGCTGCTTTCACGCAGAAGAGGTTCGCTTCCTGTTGAGGTACTTACAACTTGTCACTCAGGTTAGTTTCACACGTGTCGCATTCGACCAGCGTTTATCTCTCGTTCATTTAATCCGTTCATTTTCCTCATGCCAAATACGTTTCATCATGCATTCATCTTTTAATTGTTATTGTTGCAGGAACGATGCGCCACTAGGTTTTATTAAAGGCAAAGTGGCAATAAAACACTTGAGCCAACACAGTACATAAAATCTTCGGAATTCTAACGAAATATATCGCATTTAAAACCTGTTCAATATGTAAAAAAAGAAGATGATAAATCTGCAAAGAGAAAAACAAACAAACATACACATAAAATACACACACACACACACAAGGAGGAGTAGATGGTTCATGGGCAGGACCCGTATAATTGAATCTAGAAAGCAACAAATATGATGCACACAATACTATATATTTTAAAATAAGCATTAAAAAGAGTGAAAATGATGGCAAACAAAACCAAAAATTTATTTGAAGATGATAAAAAAAAAACGGAGAATGGAAATAGTTGTATGTGAAACCACATATAAAATTTACAAATTCAATAGAAGAGACGGATTTGTTTGAGTTAAATTAAAAAAAATAAAATCAAATAAATGATATTGTGCAAGCATATTGTGGCATATGCTCACTCTACTCATCATGCACCAAAGTGCACAACTCTCGAGCAAGCGTCGCTTCGGCTTCACAAGTGAACTATAGGCCTCTGACGCTCTGCAATGAGGCCAATTGTATATCGTTTCAGAAATTTTATAAACTGAAGAAAAAAGGAAATCCGTAGCTTAGCGAATTATAAGTGAATTGAAATAAAAAAAAAAAAAAAAAAAAAAAAACAAAACAAAAATGATTCGTTCGTTGTGTGAGCGAAGAACGTGATTTAAATAAACAACGTTGAACAACATTGTTTGATCATGTAGCCGAAATGGTGCATTTTGATTGGACCAATTATAGTTGGTGTTTGTGACCAGACAAATCATATACTGCACACAACCAAAATGCAGCATCACACCATTCTTTTTTCTCTCTACAATCGGTCGGTGCACACATGCACTCAGTTGATCCTTCTATATATTATTATTTAAACAAAACGATTATTATTATTGTCATTATTATTTTATTTTATTTTATTTTATTTTAATATTCTATTATTATTATTATTATTTAAATTGACTATTATATTATTGTTATTATTAATTTTCAATTTGTAGGTTTATTTATGTACAGACACACTCTAAACAAAGAAAATGGATGGATTTCATACGAAAAAAAAGAAAATCCCATCCATTTTATAGCGTGTGACTGTGACTGTGAATGTTGTTGTTTTGGTTTGATTTTTTCCCTTACAAGATATAAAATTGCGACAAAAATAAAAAAAAAACTTAAAGTTTTGTTGAAACTGTTTTACGTTGAAATAAATTTTATTTTACACAATTTCAATTTTTCAAACGAAATGCAATTTCAATGATGTCATTTATTTTTTTCCTCTTTTTTTTTTCATTGAAAATTTAAATATGGATCGATTCAACTCCAAAAAGAACATATTAAATGAAGCGAATAATATATTGGGCCCCAAAACAAATCCTAATCCATTTGACTTTGATTGAAACCGAAAATAATTCGTTCGAATTTAATACACAATGAGATTCAGTGTCATGCTCATTGCACACCATGGAGTCTAGACATCAGTGTGGAAGGAATGTTAAATTATATCAGAAAAGCGGATTAAATACTGTTTTACGGTGCACCAAACAATATATACCACACATCAATTCATCAATTGAAACCGTTCAAAATGATTTTATGATGTTACAGCATTTCTTAAGTGTATTTTCTCTGCATCATCATCTTGTGTTTGTCTTTTTTTTTTGGGCACACACTGCAAATGAATGTCCCAATAATTTGACACAACCAAAGTAAACATCAAAGCATCCTCAGAAAAAAACAAACATTTAATTCGACCACAATTCTAAAACTTATGGACCAAACGAATATAACCAAAAAAAAAAAAATACCAACCAACAACCAACTGAGCAAATTATATACAAAACACAACAATGATACAAACTGTCAAACTAAATATAGGTACCGAATTAATCTCATGTACTTGCTCCGCAGTAATTCATTGGGAAATTGCTAAAATTCAAAGGATTTTTAATCTACCGTTTTTAATCCGTGAACAAACAAAAGCGATTAGCCATTCATGTCCTATTTCTGCTTAGACAATGACCCATTAAGCTATAGCTTTATGTGACCACATATTATGTGAACATTAATTATATGGTTGGTGTTCTCTCATACAGATTTTATATGACAGTTACTCGATTTTTCTCACTCCACATTTTTTTTTTGTTTGCCCATCAAGATATTCTTCGATAAATTTTGATTGTACACCGGATTTCCAGTAAATTTCAGTACAATGGACTTTTTTCTTCACTGAACTTTTTTTTTTTTTTTTTTTTTTTTTTTGTCATTACATAGAGATTGTAATCGCGCTTAAAAGACACGACGCGTTCACAATAGAGATGCAAAACACAGTAGAATCATCGTTATCTTAGCACTGGTAAGTTACCAGTCACCATTCCTGACTATGTATTATAAAACAAAATACTATGAAGTCACCAAGAGTGGCTCTTCAATCAGGATTCAAATTCAATCTCTGCTATTTTAATCAAATCAGAAGAAAACCTATAGTTCGGTATTAATATTTTGAGAGAAAAGTACAGTATAAAGGATTTAAAAATATGGAAGTACATCTCATAAGGGCGGATTTTTTGTTTGTGTGAACAGGAAAAAAAATGCACATATATGAATAGTTTTTCACGAAGATGCAAAGTTGGTTCCAAAGTTTAAAAAAAAAAGAATTAAAAAAAAACACAGGGTATATTGAGAGGGTATTGAGGCGAGCAATCAAATCATTTGTGGAGACAGTGACACAAGTATAGTAACACACAGGTACACATATAGACATATAAAACATGAAACACTCTCCAAAAAAAAGAGAGAAAAAGCGAGAGAGGGAGAAAATGAACAGTGTTTTCATGAAGGATTAGGATGTAGATTTAATTCTCGATATGATCGTATTGTATAGAAAATAAAACCGTATATTTGAAATGCAGACGCCCATAGAACATGCCAATCCAAACAAAGCAGAATACAAATAACCGAGAAAATATTGCACAGTTCAAAAGACAGACTCTAGTTAGACTGTTGTTATCAGTATGCATTTGTGTATAAATGCGTTATATACGAATCAACGCGTTTCATGCACTTCTAAAGCTGGTAGGTATAAATGTGATGTGGCTCAAATTCTTAAGATTCTTCTTTTTTCACGAAAAACCAAGCGACCAGCAATGTGAATGAACACAAAGTGCATAATATGGATTTTTTTTTTTTTTAAATATTCGCAAATGAAAATCCGTTTTGTATCTTTTGGTATGATAATACCAAAATGACAAAAACAGCAAATACAAAAACAACGTTGTTGAGATGGGTTTTCAAAATGGAAACCCCTACACACACAGAAAAAAGAAGATGGATTTGAGAAGTAAATGCTGGTAAGTTGTATACTGATAGCTATCAATTGACTATCTCTGCAATGTTTGAATATTTCAAATGAAACAACAATATTTTTGCCATTTTTTTGTTGTCGTTGTTTATAAAATGATTACATAGTCCATTTGGTTTTCTTCTTTTTGAAACAACATTTTAAACAAATGACTTAAATGATCAGCTCATGTGAAGCTTCACAATAATTCACAAAATATCTAATCAAAAATCATCATATTCAAATAAAACACAATGGATTCAATCGTTCGTTGCTGTACACTCAATTCCCGATTTTTGTTTTGTTTCATTGTTAACCATTTTAAACATAAGCATTGAACGTCAACGTATAAGCCAACAGTATGTGTTTGGCAGTTTTTGAACAAACAAAACAAAAACCAAAAATAAATGTTGTCGAAATTGTTGTTGAGAAATGCCAGATAGAACAAACACAAAATAGTTACAATGAAATGGATAAAAAAAAAACAACAACAACAACACTTAGTTTCATCAAATCGGATTTTATGCAGGTGACACACTGCATTCATTTTCCGATGTAATCATGCAAAAAGCAACGGGATTATTAACAAGAATCATTGAACCAAAATGTGGAAGATAGTAGATTCTATGGATAAATAGTTTGTATATTTTAAGCAAATAATCAATAAATTGAAAATGGCCAGATTCAAATAACAGTATTAGAATTTCGGTTAGCAAAAACAAATAAACCAAATTACTAAATCAATATATTAGGAACAGTTAAATAAATGGTTGAATTAATATAACATCATTAATAATAATAACTGCTCTGAGAATATGCGTACAAGAAACAACATGAAAACGATAACAACAACAAAACCATTCTTGGAACGAACCATTTTCTCAGCAAAATGGTAATAAAATATGAAAATATTTTGTCGTTATGTATTTGAATTCCATTTGGTGAAGTCCATTTTTTTTTTTTCAACTCGAAATTTAGAGGCTCAATGCTCAATTTTGACCATAGGATCATCGAGGGAATTCAAATGAAAAATATCTGAAATGTTCCCGCTAGAGATGTCAACGAACACGGTGCTCATTCATTTGTAAAAAAAAAGTCTATTCATTGAAAACGTATTTGTTTGTTTGTAGAAAAAGAAAAATGATGTCTTAATAAAAATATTTGAAGTCGAAAATCGTAGTTGAATTACCATTGGATTTTACGATCGATTTTCATATAAACGACCAAAATTCCACAATTTTGTCGAAAATGCGATTTTTACGAACATGTAATGCAAATGAATGAACACTGTTCATTGAAAATACTAACTTCGCTCTATTTTTCCATGGCCGACGTACAATTGATTTAGTAATCAAAAGTCGTCCATGTCATTCGTTTCGCGGTCCTTTTCGAGAGCATTGGATCGAACTGCAATAATTTCACTGAATCAAAGATACTGTCGTCGTCGTTTACATAAATAAAGTGAGTAAAACAAAAACACACACATACACAGAACTAATTAGATATAATAAGTTTTTGTTTATATGTTATAAAATTGAATTCGTTATCATGATGTAGCAAAAGCGAGAGTATCCAATGATTAGATTTTTATTTTGAAAACCAAAACATTTTTAGATAAATTTGATAAAGTCTTCATTACAGTTCGCCGGCGAAAACAATTTATCCATACAAACACTCAACAGATCACTTACAAGGTACGAATTTTCTTTTTGCTTCGATGAATTTTTTAATTGAACTGTTCACTCGAAAAATTTCATGGGTAAACAAATGTCACACCTTGCAAGTGATCTGTTGAGTGTTTGTGTGAAGAAATTGTGTGTGTTTTTTTTTTTTTTTGGCTAACTGTAACGTTGGCTTAAACAAAAACAAAAAAATTAATAAATTTGGTAAATGTTTGACTTGAATTGAATTTTAGTTGAGTCAACTAAAGTCAGACAGGACTACGAAATGATGTAGACACATTATGAAACAATGTTTTTAATTTGTAAATATATAAAAGTATCTTCCAGCAAATGAACCATATTCATATGGAAATGCCATATTATAGGAGACGATAAAAGGATATGAACAATCAAAAATTGAAATTCGTTATTTTTGATCGGTCGTGTATTTAGTGAAATAATCAAAGTGAATAAATGGCATGTTGACCGTTTGTAATATCTACCCCCTCCCTCTTCCCCTTAAGGTGCGTTCAAAATGAACTTAATTGTATGGTATTTCATAGACAGCAAAAGATAAATGACAAAAGAGCGAATGCAACAAATGAAATCACTCACACTGTTGATTTGATTGGGTTTGAATTGATTTCGATAGACATTCGATAAGTTTTATTTCACAATTTTTGTTTTGTCTATCCTCAATTTAATAAGTGTACAATTATAGTCAGTCTTTGAACGAGATTTAGCTAGTTTAAAATTTACAAAAAAATTAACAACAACAAAAAAATGAATAAATAGGGGCTGATTTGGCAAGATTAAAATTGAATCAAAAAGGACAAACTAAGTACTAACTAATTTGGAATATCTAATTACAGTCATACAGTCTGTAAAGAATTGAAGACCATGAATGAATGAAAAAAAAAAACAATAAGTTTCAATGAAGTTAAAGAAGAAGCAGAAACAACTAAAAAATTATCCAAAAAATGTACATTTCCATGGCCACATTCGTTTGGTCAAGCCTAGGGGAATAACAATATTTACTATTTTAGTTATTTATTAAAAGAGATTTCAGCTGAATTCATCGTCGGAATCTGGGTCGTCGGAAATATATGCGCGCACTATGATTTCCTGGGTGTTAGGTGAATACAAATCAATGAATGTTGGTGTGTAAATTGATCGATTTCAATGTTTTGTATGAGCTTAGCCCATAGAAACACACGATTTTGCATTCAATGTCATGAATTACTGGCATTCATTTCCTCTCTGCTACCCCCAAAATATAACAAAAATTGTTTTTCAATGTGATCAATATTGTCCCAAATATTAAATGTCCCATTCTGTACGAATATTTTAGTGGCATTTTTTTCTTTATCGATGGCATGTCTTCTTTGTTCCGCTGGATCATTTCCATTTGCAGCTTTTTTTTTTAAATCTCTCTATTAATGTTTTCCAGTTGTTTGACGCGACCATGTGATTTACGATTAAAACGATTTTGATTTTGAGCGTTGAATACTAGCTGAGAAATTGTTTTTGTTTACACACACACACAAATATGGGTAGCGTTTATTATTGTATATACAAAAACTGCATTCGATGCAATTTATATCTTGTCCTCGTACTCTGGAATATTTAGAATGAAAATCCCATTGCAATACGTTTAAATTTAAGTGAATTTATTTCGGATGAGAGGCAAACCAAAATAAGCATAGCATAATAAAATATAATTTGAAATCATTACAAATATCAGACATTGTTTATGCTGCAATTGAATTTTGTTCGTCTCTGACAATATGTGCTATTTACGAATTGAACTTGGAGGAATGTTTTAAATGTAAAATGTAACACACAACCAACCAACCAACCAATCAACCAAAAAAAAAGCTCTTTGGCCGTTTAAGGCATAAGTTAATAAATAACAAATACACACAAATTTTACACTTCCAAATCCTACCCGCCAAATTCGTTGAGTAGACGACAGCATCGTCAAAATATACTGAACTCTAATCTCCATTGCAACAGATTAACACATAAATATGAAAAATATTTAAAAAAAAAAAAAAAAAAATTAAAAAAAAAAACAAAACAAATATTAAATTTAATGAATTGAAAAAAATGAAACATTTTGTTCCCGATAAAATTTGGGATAAAATCTACCAATATTATAAAATTATGATAAATATGATAATGAAAAAAACAAAAACAAAATGAACACAAAAAAGCATCTTGAACAAAAAAAAAAAAAACAAATACGGACAAATATACAATTCTATGTATACAAAGTGATTCAGATAATGTGACCATTATTAGCATATCGAAAATAATGAATTTCTTACGCTTGGAACTGGGCGAAATTCATGCAAATGTGAGTGGAAGTGTGGCGATGGAATGGAATGGATGGCGTTTTTTTTGTTCCCCTGTACCAATATGATTCGGAGGGCAATGAGTTCCTTGTTATGATTTCAATGCCATTGTATTGAAATTGAGACAACTTTGAAGAGTGTAACGAAAGTAAAATAGAAAAGCGATACGAAAAGTAAATACATGTTTTTGCTCTTTATTGCTCACCCACAACAGAAAACTAATCGTCCCAACATTTAGCTTAGGCTAACCACTGAAACTGATTTCTTTATTGTAAATCCAGATAACGTTCTTGTTGTGCTTAATGCACGGCTCGACACTCATACACACAAAACACACACACACGCGCGCGCGCGCGCATACATACATTTTCTCTTCGTTTTCGAGCTTATTTTTGACCACTTTTCCTTCTAATTAAGAATTAGTGTTTATGCTACGCACGTAACAATACATCCACAACAAAAGCCCAACCAATATTCAACTATTTACAGAATATGTAGGAACCACGAAACATGCAGGACATTATATGAGAAATATATAGTGGAGATAAGATATTGAAAACCAAAAAAAAAAAAAAAAAAAAAAAAACAGAGAACAAAATAAAGCACACATGAAACATTCGACAACATTTAATATCCATTTTGCGTCCATCAGTGTTTGTGTGTGTACAAATTGATACTTATCCGTAAAGACCAAAGCACACACATTTTGCCAATCTCATGGTCTTCGTTTTTTTTTTCATGTTGAATTTATTTGACCTTTTGCTGAAAAACAACAATAAACCTAACTAACATTATCAATAAATGCTTGAATATAACAAAAGAAAGAAAAAAAAACAAAACAAAACAAAACAGAATGAATACAAATTAACATATGACTCACATACAGTTTTACCCATCTAATTGAAAACATTTTTAAGGCCCTTATTTCCATTAGTCATTGATTAATAAATCCAATTATATTGAATCATTCACATTTTACACCAAGAGATTGATTACTTTTTCCAACATCTGTTTATCACATGAAGTGTGTAATAAACTAAACTCAGATGGAATTAAGCGGGCTTAAAAATATATAAGCAAAAAAAAAACACACACACACACACAAATCTCATTTCAGTTTTCAAATGTATTGATGTGGATCCACCAGGAATAAGCAATTAATTGAGATTACAATTTTTTTTTCTCATTAAAATGATCAAATCTTTGAAAGAAAGACCCCTCAAAAGCACGAATAGTCACAAACACAATATTATTTGTTAATGCATGACGACTAATGAAATCATTTCTATATACCAACATGATATTACTCATGCGACATTTGAAGTAATTGTAAATGTTATAAAACAAACACTTAACAATAACAAAAAAAAACAGAAAATATAAGTTTTTTTCCGTGAAAATTTGTAGCATTTATCAACTGGTCAAAATATGATCTATAAATGGACAGACAAAAAAAAAATTTAAAAATAAAAATACACACACACACACAATAAACATGGAAACTCAATAATAATGAAGATACAAAAAAAAAATACAAATATAAATCTACTATATGTGTAAAACGTTTCAAAATCCAGCGGGACTGGAATTTACAATTTTGAAGAATTAACATAGATGCAAACATACGTTCTTTTTTTTTCTATTGATTTGGTATTTATTTTGTTATTTTCATTGGCCACTGTGATGGGTTCGCAATAAAACAGCAGAAGTTGCCGATCTATTCCCAAGAAAATTAAAATCAAAGATTTATTCACAGGAAAACTGCAAATCGATTCAATTCGACGAACATAAACAGAAAGAGACGTTGGACCTATTTAAATGTTTTCGTTTAGTTTAGTTTTGACCGTTTAAAACCTGATTTACAGGTGAATCTTTTGTTTGCTTTGTTTGTTTGTTTGTTTGTTTTTTTTTTTAAATTGAAAATTGGAAAAAATAGGCAACTATAGAAGAAGAAGATAAAAAAAAACCAAACACTGACAATGGCAAATAAGGCAATTGATTGTTTAAATTGGAATTCAAATGGAAAATTAGCAAAGCCGAATAAAAATCAATGGAACAAAATCAAGTAGATGAAATCAAATGATGAATGAAAAGCAAATGAATCCAACTATTTTGGGTTTTGGGAATATAAGCGAACAAAAAGAAACAGATGAATCAGTTAAAAATTATTAACATTTTTTAAATGATATTGAATTATGGTTAAACCAAATCGTGTGAATTATTTTATAATGTAATGACAGTAAAAAGAAAAACTATTACAAATTCAGTGAATAAATACAATTTTAAAAAAAAAATTTGAATGAATAAACAAATGCGGTGTTTTATTTTGTATACAAAAATCAAATTTGAATCAAGAGAAAATTAGTGAATTATTGGCCATGCTGTGGGCATCCTATGGGCATCCTATGGACATGCAATTGAATTATTGTCCATATAAAACCAATAAACGCAAAGGTAAGTTGATCGTTCAATGCCCCAAAAATTAGAGCCACAAATGACATAACCAGTGCTAAACAAGTCGGACACAAAACGCTTTCCACATCGCTGTAAATCAATAGCAGATTTATTTACTAAACACAGTAAAACGAATCAATTATCACAAACATCAAATTTGATTAGTTGTTTTTTTGTTGTTGTTGTTGTATAGTTCGCCGCATCATTCTTTTTTCTTTCAAAAATAATTGAGGTGATGGTGTTATATACATTGTTTTTTTATTATTATTATTATTTTCGTCTAAACTTAATAAATAGGACCATGAGTTTGGATGAGAGATTGTTAATTAGAGCTGCTCATGAACCAAAGTTGAACAGTTTTGGTGCAACACTGATTGACATTTGTATGTTCATGTGTGTTCGATTTCGAGTTCATGTTCAAGATTTTAAAAGAAGTTTCATGGTGGTTTTTTGTTCGATTCAAAAAAAAGTGCATAAATTGCAACAAAAAATACTTAAAAAAAAAACGAACAAATACAAAAATATAAAACTATTTTATTCTAGTATTTCTACCATGGCACCACTAAGTAGATATTAATCATCCATTTGGTTTCGACTCAAAACTCTCGAACGAACTCATACGAAATATGAACGAATTTGATTTATTGAGCACTCCTGTTGTTGATGTGTCAATGTTAAGGTAGAATAAGACCAATGATAAGCATGTGGTGCATGTGATGGTAATGGCCGTTTAATCGGTGCCAAAGTATCGTTGTCCAAAATGATTTGGAGCAACTGGATGAAGTTCCGATGTGAGAATTTTCATGTCAGGAAACGCAGCGATAACGGTTTTGGCCGCATGTGGTGTACAAAAGAGATTCGATAAAATAATTGAGGATTCTTTTACACCATGCTCCTTCAACACATTAACCGCCTGCAAAATACAAAACAAATATTTTTTTTTTCGATTTCGGAATGTTGATGACTTTGATGTTTATTGATGACTTTAATGTTGATGACCTTTATTTACGTACCTGAACAACTGTGTTTCCCGTCGACATAATCGGATACATAAGTAAAACTTGTCGCTTGGCAATATCATCTGGAAAACGTGCATAAACTACTTTGGCAGCATGAGTTTCAGCGTCCGATTCTACGAGAATTTTACCAATTCGAATCGATCGACAGCAATCACGTAAGCCCTGTTCCATGGCCTCACCTGAACGTACAATCGATACACCACAATTGCCCGACTGGTATCTATTCGAATGAAAATGTACATTTAAAATGAGAAATGCATAAATTATTGAATATTTTACCAAGATGAACAATTGAACAAACATTTCAACTCACTTTAGACCATCATAAATAGCACCCGTCGGTGTAACTACTGAGCAATCTGAGTAGGGTAATTGATTTAAACTCTCTTCAATTACAAGCCGTATTAATCTGTCCGCATAGAATTTAAAATCACTTCTGCTTGTATTCCTAGATAATCAAATCAATCAAACACTCACCAATTGGATTTGCTTTTAATGAATGAGATATTGTATGCAATCTCTTACCTGTCTCGTATAATTGTTTGTAGCTCTTTGATTTGATCATTTTGTTCGAGAATTTTAAAATTATCACCCAGCTTACAATCAGTCAATGTTGTTACGTTGTTTACAGTGCCCATAATTGTAGTGGTGATTTTTTTTTTTAACAATTCAATTGTCCCGTCACCAGTAAAAATATGCACCAAAAGTTTTTTTTTTTTATTAGAAAATCTGTGATTGGTCGTCGGCTAAAACAACAACTCAATGGTTTATCATATCCAGTTTTCACGTGCAGAATCCATTGACAGCTGTCAAATGTCAAATGGATATTATATACACAATATCAGTTGTCAACACTTCAATTCCATTTCAATTTGTTTTCAATTATTGCCGCGATTTAGAAAAAAGCAAACACAATAAATAAATTTTAAAATTTATTTTCACTTTATAAATGTGTCAATTGAAGTAAAGTGAACTAGCGAAGTTGAAATTCCAATTGGCAACAGTCGTGAATTGGCAACGTTTTGTGCAACTGTTTTTATGCTTTTGAGATGGGTGCGTTTTGTGCGGTTTCATGCATTTCAGTCAAGTCAACGTTGCTGCTTTGTTTTCGTTTGACCATGCTAAACTACATCAAAATTATGCTTTGTTGTTGTTCTATCTCTGTCATCAAACAGTGTTTCGATATCTAAACAATGAAATCCGTGCTACAATTCGTGGCTATTTATTCTGAGGCAAATTAAATACGTTGTTTTTATTTCGAGTGTGTTGTTTGTTTTTTTTCATCGATATTTTTGGTGACATTTTTTTTTTTTGGGAAATAATTTATTGGATGAAATTTAATCTACTTGATTTGGTTAAAAATAAAGCTTCAAAACTTTGACTTTTGGTTACTTCAAATCAAAAAGGCATAACATTGAAATTTGAATAAATGAACTTGAAACAAATATGGACAATGAAGGTTTGTACATTTCAAAACAATGTAATCTTTTGTTTTATTTACTTATAGTAAGTAAGTTAACACTTCTGTTCAAATTGATTGAATTGTGGGAAATTTGTTTTTGGGATTTTCAATTTTGCATTATTGCACAATTCAGGAAGCAACGAAACGGGCAGTGAAACGATCTCTGAACCGATTGAAACGAGCGTAGTATCGTTGGATGCTGGAATGATTATTGTGCAACCAGTTGAAGTGAATCAAGCAGATAACGATTCTGGTTCAAATGACAATGCCAACGAGCAACTGGTTACGGTTGAAATCAATAATCCAACAATTGAATCGAGCAACGAAGCCGAAGTCACACCTAGTCGTAAAAAACGAAAACGGTAGCCAACGCCATAAATAAACATTCATGCGATTTTCAATGATATTAAAATTGGAAAAACAATCGGTTTTCCATTGTGTTTTTTTTTTTTTTTTGGAATTTCAGATCATTATCACGAAAATCGGAATCACCAAAGAAACCACCTCCGCCCTTGAACAACGACGAAGATGACGGTTCAACATGCTCAATTTGCTTGGACACATGGGAATCAAAAGGGGAGCATCGATTAGTTTCACTAAAATGTGGCCATCTATTTGGTGATAGCTGCATCAAACGGTATGAATTTAAAACAAATCGAATCAAATCGACCAAAAACGTGTATTTTATTTATTGCCCCGCTTTTTGACTAATTATAAATAAATGCATTCCATAGATGGATTCTCGAATGTCCGGGCCAATCGAAATGTTGTCCAACATGTAAATCGAAAGCGGCAACTCGTGACCTACGGCCATTGTACGCAAAACGGGTTCTTGTTGTTGACAAAAGTGAAGAGTATCGCCTACAGGAGCTACTTGAAACCGAGAAAACGAAAAATGTCGAACTTCAAAGTGAATTGAGTTCGATCAAACTGGAATTGGCCGTGTACAAAGAGGAACATTCCAAACTTAAAATTAAATACAACCGATTAAAAGAGAGTGGTGCATTTCTTGAGGTACCGCAAACATCAACACAACGTGAAATTATGTACAAAATGTCGATGCACAAGAACATTGATATCAATCGTGATGGTGGATGTCGTGCAATGACATATGGTCGACGCATTCAAACACTCATTGTGTCACAAAAATCGGCAGTCACATTGTTCCCGGGCTATGGTGTTCGATTTGTGAGTGCATTCAATTTACAGCCAACCATTTTTTTTCGTGTATCACCAAAAAATATACGTGATCTATCATTGGATCATGATGAAGAGTTGTTAGCAGTGGCTGCTCATGATGCAAATGCATACATTCACAGTGTTACCAATAATACGCTAGTGGCAACCATTTCGCCATCCGAATCTCCAATATGGGCAACATCATTTGATAAAATTCGGCCACGATATTTACATCTTGGCTCGCAGCAAGGCATCACATACATTTATGATGTTCGAAATTGTATGACACCGGTCGAACAGTTGGCCACACCAGGTGATTTTAGTCCGGTTATTGGTATCCAAACGATACCGGTATCCAATGATTTTCCATTTGGCGGGTTTGTTGTATGCAAATTGCAAAGTTTATGGTTTTATGAGTACACCGGTTCAGAGCGAATCGAACAAACGAAATTAACGGTGGACGGACCATTTATATCAATTAATTTTGATGATCAAACCAATTTATTGTTGATTGCGACTAAACCCAGTATAAAGCATCAACAAGCACGAATGATTGTTGGAAATTTAACCAAAATCGATCAAACCACAGTAATGCGAACCGTATGCACAGTTTTTGGATCTCGAACGCAGCCGCAAATGTCGCGCAGCACTCAAATCAACATTGGAAATGATTCGATTATTGCAAGCTATTTACATGATGCACGAACATTGAGCACATGGAATGCAAAGAATGGCACACGAATGCAAGGATTCAATGTTGATGATTACATTCTTGACATGTGCCCGATGAACTTGAACGATGGCTCATTTTTGGCCACACTCAGTGAAACCAAATGTCGAATATTCCAATTGAATTCAGTTTGAAACAAAGAAACTTCAATTGCCAGACATTTTTTTTTGTTTGTTTGTTTTTTTTTTTTTTTAAATTTCTCTTTCGTTTTTCATTTCCATTCTTAATAAATGTTTTGAAACAGATTTTGATAGTGATAGGTGATAGTCTGTAAGCGCCTAAGTTCTCGGATAAGAATTATCGTTAAGCATTGACTGACACAGAAATATAAATTGTAGCACATGTAATCTTAAGCTTTTCTACAATTTTTGTTTGGTAATCTCGTACGACTTTTGCAAAATGTAAATCTTACCCATGTTTGGGAAATTCAACAATAAATCGAGTGTTTTCTTTTGTAAATGGACGTTGTATTTCATTCAAATTGGTAAAATCTCAATCAAATTTTTAAGACATTTATAAAAGGAGAGTGGAATTGATTGTCTGCCGAAAGCCGAAACAACACAGCACAAAACAAATTGCACACATTACAATCATTTCGTATTCGTTCCGAAGCATTCGAGTTTGAGACAAAAGTGATTTTGGTGAAAAAAAGTGCACATTATTTCAAAGTTTTGAAAGTAATTTCAAACGAATTTTGATTATTATTTTATAAGGAAGTTCCTCCTCCTTGATTTTGGACATCAGATAAAAGACTTTTTTGAAATGTTTACTAAAAGATGGAACAAAACCCAAAAGTAGTGAATTTTAGCTCTAGCTTGCATTTGAACTGAATTGAATTGGTCGTTGATTGGGCTGAGGATCCGAAAATTTACTGATTTGGATAATAACAAAATTGGACTGTGATTTTCATTTAATTTGGTGTAATTTTCGCGATTAACTGTCATTGATAAGGAAATCAATTACAGTTAGTAAAAAAAGTAGTCGATCACCTGTTTTTTTTTTTTTTTTTTAAATAAAATTGATTCAAATTTCCATCTCCATAGGAAAGATCAAGTAATTTTACTGCAAATGTTATTTCAAATGATATCATACACATTTTCAATTTAGTAATGATACACATACAGAAATTCTCTCCGAATCAGCTGATGGAATTAATACAAAAAACGCTGTATGTATGTATTGTCAACAAAAACTGAACCATTCCCTATAAAAATGTCCCTTTGTAGTTATTCAGTGGAATGTTTGTATGTGTTTCTCCGGCTCTGCTACATTGTCTTCTATTCTTCTGTAAGCCAATATCACATGCGCAAGAAGAAGAAACGATACTACAGTCTTAAATGCGTGCGACTAGAGCATTGTAAATTCTTACGGTACCCCTTTTTGCGCACTATTGAATGTCTTGTTAATTCAAATATCACAGCATCCGTAGAAACACATAAAAGTATTGTACTGAATAACTACAAAGGGAAATTTTCGCACTTCAGTTTTTGTAGGCTATACATACCCGAGTTTGCATTTTAGGCGCTTGAAAGCGCCTACAGGCGCTCATCTAGGCGCTCCGTATAAAATCAGTGTATTAATATAGGACGCTAATTTAGGCGCTCATCCAAATACAATGCGTTATTACACAACAAAGAGCCTAGGCGCTCGCAATTCACTAGAACTTTTATACTCTCGTGTTGTTTTTAAGGAGCGCCTAGGCTTTCGTCCCATATTGATATAATGATTTTGTATCAAGCGCCTAGATGAGCGCCTGTAGGCGCTTTGAAGCGCCTAAAAAGCCAACTCGGGTACATACAGCGTTTTTGTAGTAATCCCGTCAGTTGAATCGGAGAAAATTTATGTGTGTGTGTATCAACAAGCAAAAGAAGTGATTTTTTTTTCAAATACAAGCTCTAGCTTGTATTTGAAATGAATTGAGTTGGTCGTTGATTTGGCTGAGAATCGAAAATTTACTGATTTGAATAATTTTGTTATTGGACTGAGATTTTCATTTACTTTAGTATAATTTTTAACTTTCAAAAGTGTCGTTCATAAGGAAATCAATTGCAGTCAGTAAACAAGTATTTGGTCACCTGTTTTTTTTTTTTTAAATAAAATTGATTTTTTGAGAAAACTTTGGCATATAGCTCAAAAATCCCATCTCCATTGAAAAGATCCAGTAATTTTCTATAGAATTATGTGTATTTAACAAATTCCATAGAAGCATATTATTTTTTATTTCCAAACAATAGGGTCAAAAAAGTATTCGGCCATACACAAAAATGGACTTTTGATTGAAAGAATTGATTATTTGAATAGTTTGTTGAGTTCTGCATTTAACCAAAACATATACAGCCTACAATTTGATTTTTCGAGCTAATATTGATGTACTGATGTATATTCAAGTGTTACCATTACAAAGGAAAGGTAGAAATTTGAAAAAAAAAACGCCATGGTTATTTGTCTTTCTTTATTTTGTATTTTTGTGTTCATTACATTTGTAAATTAGAATCTAATCAACAGCTGATTAATTTTATTATGACAGTGGAGAAGGGTGTTAAATCAGCTGTAAACATGCGAATTTGAACAGATGTAAGCGTTTTCGATAAGAATAGACGCCTTTGGGGTGGGAGGACTTTATAGAGCCTTTATAAATGGGCCAATCAAGTATATCCAACAAAAAAAATGGTTCGAATTTCATAAAACTTGTAATTCTCTTTAGATTTGTTTTATATGATGAACTGTCGCGAGATTGAAGCTATGGTATTTTATATCATTATTATCTATTTTGTTTTCGAGTGTTGTTATTTATTTCTTTTTAATATATTTTGATGAGTTATTCTTTTTTTTTCATTAAATTACAACAATATCGTGTTTTTTTTTTAATTTCTAAAAAGAAACGTCCATTTTTCTAATCGTTCGGTTAATACTTAAATTATTATTTACAGTGAAATCTTTCATATTAATCAATTTTGAGGTGTTTTTTTTTCTATCTCAATTTTTTTTGTCTCATTTTTTGTTGTGTTTGTTTTCTTGTTTTCCTGACTTAGGTAGAAATTTCCCGACTGCAAGCCCTACAGTCGACATTGTTTAGTGTGTTTATTTAGCTATTAAATTGCTTCCATGAGCAAAACTAGCCCTTGAAATTCAATCGATACAAAAGATTTCATTGTATTTTATTTGTTTTTCTCTAACAGCGAATTAATGCTAGATTTCGTGAAATGTGAATGTAATTTGTTTGTTTGTTTGTTAGATGTTTGTGTAATGGATAGAAATTCTACTGTAGCATGACAAAACAAGTAGAAATCATACATCGTTGCACTTCTAATCAGAATCCTAACATTTATTTTCGAAATCGTTTTGGTTTTTTATGCCACTAATCTATTTTTGTTTTTGTTTTTCATTCAATCAATTCATATAAATTGTAAATTTTTTTCCATTTTTTTGTTCCATTTTCATTTCATTCATAATTCAATAATTAAAATTATACTTAATACAGCCATTTAAATAATAGGTAAATAATTAGTGTATTAAGAAAAAGAAAGAGTGCACAGAAGAAGAAACATTATTATTTCGAATTTGCTTTTTTCCATTCTCTATCTCTATCAATCGAATGCTGTTTCAAAAAAAAAAAAAAAAAAAAAAAAAAAAAAATGGGCGAAAAATACATTAAAAGATCTTTTATCATAAACAGCACGGTATACCGAAGAGGTGATTTAAGGTTTGCCGTCAATTGCTTAAAACTAATGTCCAATTTCAATTTAAGCCTATCCAATCAAATCATAAATTTTCTTCTTTCTTTTCTTATTTTTATCGTGTTTGTGTTTTTGTATTTGTGTCTGTGTGTGTGTGTGTGTGTATTTCATTAAATTTATGAGGCTGATGAAATGTTTTCACACCATTATTTGCGATTGATATTATTTTGAATGGCTTGATTTGCAAATGTTTTATAAATGATTATTTAGAAAAAACATCGTTATATCAAAAATTCGTTTTTTATTTTTGTTTTGTTTTTTTTTTTTTTTTTTTAAATTGAATGTGTATAAAAATTTCAACGATTCATCAGGCTAGAATTATTTCGGTAAAAATAGGCTTTCGAGTTTCAAAAAAGAAAATGTTACAAGACAAATATATCAAGATGTTCTGTTATTGTGTTTTTTTTGTTTGTTTTTAAACCCAAATAAATCGAAATATTACATTTGGCTGCTTTTGTTTTCATTTTGGCTTGATTGAAGCCATTCAATATAATTTCGGTTAGAATTTGTGTCGAGCATGTTTATCATATTTGTCTACTACTTATGTACTTTGAATGTCTCTGTGTGGAAGATTAGTTAAACTGAGTTCGGTAAAATTGGTGGCAATTGCCAATATTTGCCGTTCTGAATAAAACTTAAAAAAAGAATAAAAAAAAAAAAAAAATTAAATAGGAGAAGAAAATGAATGGAATCCTTAGACGAAAATGAATACTGAGATTCATACCTATCTTGTTTATTGCACAATGTTGATAGGTATTTATGTATGATTGAAAACGAAATAAAAAAAAAAGCCATTCCAAATTTGCATGTTACTCGTTAGTGTTTGAAAATCTATTGGCTATTACGCTATTTATGTCGTATTTCGTGCGAGATAGAGGAGACAGATTGTTTACTCTACATAAATATTAAGAAATACTGAAAACTTGTACTGTTTATGTTTTAATATATTATTTTGACACACTCAATAAATATTTATTTGGATTCAGTTGTGTTTGTTTTTTTTTTTAGATAAGAAATTAAACTAATGCAAAGAAGGAGATTGAAAATGTAGCTGACTGCTGCTTGCCTGCCTGTCTATTTCTAAACGTGAGCCTTATCAAATCAAGAATCGCGTCAAATCAAAGTGTTCTTCTTGGTCGACGATTATTTTTTGTTTCTTCGTATCCTTCCCATTCAAACCTCTCCTATTGTTTTACAAACATTCCGTCGTTTCACATTTTCAGTCCAATTGTTTTCTTTTTTCATTCGTATTTTTTTTTTGTCATCAACCAATCGGTTTTCTCACGTTTTTAATATGCATGTGCCCAAATCGCATGCAAACGTTTTGTTTTTGTGTCAAGTAAAATTGTTTTGCATAAAATTATACAAACAAAAAGGAGGGGACAAAAAATAATCAAATAAAAATAGAAATTTTCCGTATAATTCAAAATTAAAGCTTAATTAAAATTAAATTAGTCGATTCGTGCATATTTGGGTACAATTTTTTTGCTTATCCAGAAATTACAATTTGGATAATCTTCATAAGGGAGTGCATCTTGATCAATGATCAATACTCTTCTTCGTGGTTCATATTGTCGGAATTCACCATGCGCTACATAATGGTAGAATAATTGTTGAACGGCCTGTGCGTATCGTCGCTGTTCGTATGTTTTTGGTTCGTATCGCCCTAAAATCGCTTGAATATCGGCATCAACATCGGCTATTTCCAGATCGCCACCAGTTCGTGTTACAACATAGAACGGGACACTTGGTTGGGCACGTGCATTCACAAGCAACGGACATACGGTACGAATATCGGAGATAATTTGAACCAAACCTTTGTAGGTTGCATTATAACGTTTCAAAATCTCATCGGTTAGACCTAATTCACCGAGCTGACTTTGTTGAATGTGTTGGCGCACCAAATCGGCTGTCCATGGCTTGTATTTATTGAACAATTTTTCGGAATGGCTTTCATGGGCAGTTGTTCCAATGACTAATTGAGGTGGTGAACCAGATTCACGATTCCATGCATCTGCTGGATGCTTTTGCAACACTTCACCATCTAAAACTAACCATTCATGATGGGTTTTCGTTTCATCACCTTTCATTGGTAGATCGGGTAATGGTGCTCTCCATGTGTCTGGTACATCTTCCAATAATTCTTCCGCATCTTTTGTATACAAGCAACTTCCATTGACATTGGAGCAGTCGGACTTGTATTCGGCAGCATTTGCACGTTCATATTCCACTAATGGCTTTCCAGGGAACATCTATTGACGAATTAGAGAGAAAAAGAGCAAATATTGTCATTTTCAAACAGTTCAAATTGGGATTGAAAGTATTTACAATAAACACTGTGCTACTTACCGCTGAACCAGATGTAACCCAAGCTCGTGTGAATAAGTCTTTAGCTTTTGGTGAGGTGACTAATGCCGATACAAGCGTTGCACCAGCACGATGACCAAGAAGTGTAACCGATTTTGGATTGCCGCCAAAGTGGTAAATATTGAGTTGAATCCAACGCAATGCAGCAAGAATATCAGTGAGTGCATAATTGCCGGAGGTTGGTGGCCGAACGGACTTTGATAAATCTTCCAATGCCAAAAAACCAAGCACACCCAAACGGAAATTTGGCCGTACAAATACAACGTCACGTTGATGAGCGATTCGTGCCGATGGTCGTAATTTGTTTGGTGAGTCACCAGTCAACGTATCAGCACCGATCAGAACAATAACCGGCAATGGGTTTTCGTATCGAACATATGGTGTGATGACATCAAGTTTCAGACAATCTTCAGTTCCATCTTGAGATCCATTTGCAAATATTTGCCAGCAAACTGGTGATGGATTGTGTGCTTTTAGTGTTCCATTCCAGCAATCTTCGACACGTTCAATTGGTTCGGAGGCCTTGAAACGTCGTTCACCAAACGGTGGCACAGCATACGGTATGCCACGGAAAGCGTACGATGAATCTTCGACCATACCTTCAACCGGTCCACACGATGTCACCGCTCGAATATATTTACCATCACGGAGTGGTGGCATTTTTAATGCTGGACTCCCACTGAAGGTGAATGCAAAAATGATACCGACGAGAAGCAAGAATACGACAATTCCACCAACCACAGCCAAATCGTCAACGCTGCATGAATAATTTCTTATCCGTTCAATGATTGGTTGCTTTTGGACTTCAGTTTCGCCAACTTTACCATCTTTTTCAGCTTCCTTTTCCTTCTCACTTTCGTTGAGCTATTGCGTTGTGTTGGATGAAAGAAACATGTGTTAGCACGTGTACACAATGACAATTTTTTTGCGGCTCATTTGTTAGCTTACCTTTACGGTTTCTAAACCTTCATCGGGTATTGTGGCTTTATCCGTAACGTCTTTGTTGGTATCATTATCCTTAATCGAATCGTCGAGTGTTTCCATCGATGCCAATCCAGCTTTGTTGTTCGGTCCATTGCCCAATTCTAAGTCTTCAGTTTGTTGATTATTTGATCGAAGCCGTTTTGGAATGAGATTTGGCAATTGCGATAAGTGAATGGCGGGAAATTTTGGGAGGTGAAGCTTTTTCTTGGCTGCTGGTGGTGCTTGCTCATTTTCGCCAACATTTTCATTGAGTGGTTCCTTTTCTGGTTTCTCTTCTTTGTCATCAGTTTTCTCCTCGGTTGGTTTTTCTATAGAAAAAAGAAAATTTGGTAATCAAATTTAATAATTTATTTATTGAGCATATGCTTTCTCTCTGATGGAATTGCTCAAAACCTACCTGCTGGTTCTTCGCCATTGGTTTTCGTTTCAGTTTCAGCATCGCCTGTTTCTTCATCTTTTGGTGCTGATGCTTTCTTTGCAAATGGATTTCGGAGTTTTGGTAGCGGTGGCAATGATGGTAGCGATGGTAATGATGCCAAGAAGTTTGGTCGTGAGGTTGGTGGTGGTGGTGCTGGTGCATTTTCATCCTTTGTCTGACCTTCAACTTTAGCTTCATTACCAGCATTATCTAACAGTTCACCTTCGGCACCGTCATTTTCACTTGGCTTCGATTTATTTCGTGTGAAAAATCCCGGCATTTTAATACCACCGATGGGAATCTTTTTCGGTTTCACTTCGCGTCCATCTTCTTTCGGTTTTTTCTCGTCTGGAATGTCGATGACTTCTTCACCATTGACCTTTTCGGGTGTTGGTTCGCTTGGTTTTGTCTCTTCAGCCGGTGTCTCTTTTCCATTAGTTGGCGATTCAATTTCCACTTTTTTCTCATCTGTATTCAATAGTTTTTCTGTTTCTTTTGGTTCCGTTTCAATTTCAGCGGTTGGTGTTCCGGCTGGAACATTTTCCTTCTCGTCTGTTTCGCCCATTTTTGTTTTCTTCTGTTATTTAACACTTATTTATGGCAATCTGTAAAATAAACAAAATGAATATTGTACAAAAATGTGAAAATATCTTTAAACGGCAAAATAGTTTTAAATTCTTTTTGATTAAGGTTTTTGCGGCTATCGACAAGAATATATCAAGTATATTAAGTTCGATTAGCGTTTTGTTTTTTTTTTTTTGTAAACCAGTATTGAAAATGTTATTCAAATATTTTGAGAGACGAATATTCTTGGGCATTCAATTGAACGCCCAAACTATGAAACAGGCATAGTAACTATTGAAAAAACATCAAGGCTATACAAATCGTTTGATTCATTACATAAAATCGATTTCAAGCGGGTCTATTATTAATTCCCACATAATGGTTGTGATTTTGATTTAGTTGATAGGCACCAAAACATTTAAATACCCAATCAAAAGCAATCGAGAGATTTATTTGAATGGATTTCCATTCGGTGAATTTGATTTGGTAGGAATTGAATTGGATGTCTATGAAAACACAATATTCCTATTTAAAAACAGCATCAACACAATCCAGACAGCATATTTCCACACATTAGAAGTCATACATAAATAGACATCCAACCGAAAGGCAAATTCATTTGAATGGAAAAATCAGTTTTTTTTTTGGTTTTTTGGCTATTGGCAAATCGGTTTCATTGAATCAGTCTCTGTCATTTTGTTGATGATTATATGTCAATCATAATTTGAGCTCCCAAAACTGGTTTGACAGTGAAATTATTTGGCGTCACTTGCAACACACAACAGGTAATTTAGACGAATTTTGCTTCATTTGTTTGGCTATTATCATGGCATCCATGGCTCTTTAGATCGTGACGAATTTAATCGATCGTAGAACAAATACAATAGTTTGTTAACGATTGTGTGCTAATTCACAAGCCGAATCGTTCTCTCAGAGCAACAACACCACACAAAAAGTATACACTTTTCAATAGGTGTTCTATCTATTCAACTCGCAAATGACCTAATCTGGGTTGACATTGAAATAATTCCCAAATGAATAGAAAACAAAAGAGAAAACCGACAAAAATGCTACGATTCGAAACAAATTACTTGACGCTCGTTTCGATCGACAAACAATAGAATAAGAATTTTGTTGCTTGTTTTTTCTTGCTGTTTGAGCAAAGAAGAGAAAAGAAGAGAAACACTTTAAACAATACAATCATCATTTTCATCGCTACAGTCGAAAAATAAAAATTAATATGTAAAAAATAGACTCATTTCTTGCGTTTTTGGCATATTCTTGTTTCTCTCTTAATTCTTTCGTTTCATAGCGTAAATTTGTGTATTTTACATTTTTTTTTAGTTCTGAATCTCTGTACAATGAACTGTACACATGCAAAAGATTACATTGTTTACAATTCGGCGAACAAATTTGCAATTGTCATATTTTTTTTTTTTTTTTTTGTACAAAACTGGATTTATCGATTTCGATATGAAGACATCGTAAAAGAGATGCATGAAACGCAGACACACACACACACATGCACACACGCACTCGGCATAATTTTAGCCTTTCTCCAAGAATTACCGACATGACTAAAAACTAAATAGCATTCACAGAACCCAAACAAAAGAGATGCAATTCACGAAAGAAAATATTGAGTTTGTAAATTTTTGAGGTCATAAACTCGATGTTCTGTGTGTATGTTTAGGTTCATTTTTATGATATATTATTTCGGCAGAAAACAAAAAACAACCAAAAAAATTTCCATTTGTCAATGCTTTGCAATGAGATAAAATGAAAAAAAGGAAAAACCAGAACAAAAAAAATAAATAAAACGAAAAATGAAGGTATGAATCTTCATTGCTGCGTGCTGCAGATACAACAACAAAAAAGCAGTAACATCAACAACCCAAACGATACAAGTAAAATATAGTGAAATGAAGTAAAAAAAAAAAACAAATAAATGAAACAACGACGAGCATACAATCGCTGAACCGTAACGCACAACTTCCTCTCGCCACCTATGCCATTGTGTGCTAACGCTTAAAGCGATCCAAACCGATGGCTACGTACGTCATGGCACGCACAATTTTCGGATACCACGAGGTGTGCACATCAAACATGCAAAACGGCCACAAAATTCTTGTTCAATTGATTCAAGCCCATTTCGAACGGTACAAACAACAAAGTTATATAAAGAATGAGATACCGGGAAAAAAAAAATTTATATATATACAGGCAACAAATAGCTGGAAGCGATCGACACCATGGGAGCAAGTCACCATCGACACAAGATTAAGTATCATATCAGAATTGCTTTCATGCCGATTTCATCGTACCTATTTTCGGTTTCGTTCCAACATGCACCGTCGCTCATTTTCTGTTGCACACGTGTGCACACTCGCGCAATGCATAGCCACTGATGCATATTACTTCCAGAGGAAAATTAAACGCAACGAACAAAAACCGTTTGAATGTTAAACAGAATACGAAATTTACCACATACAAACAAAAAAAAAATTGTATAACGATGAATTGTTCTAAATGCTATAAATTCCTTGATTCAACTCAGTTAGTAGCATGGAGTGTGGAGTACAATTACGATAGCCACGTTCCAACTGAATTTTCTTCCATTGCATAGCTTGTTTTGTTTTTTTTTTTTGCCCCTCAAAACGGTTGCTACATATTGAACTCGGTGTGTTTTGAAAGAGAGAGAGAAAGAGACAGAAACAGAGACAGAATAATTCGATGAACACTGCATGATGAAATTCATTTTCGACCGAAATTATGATGAAATGGAAATAAAGAACTGTTGCATTTCAATTGTATTGCTCATGATCGCTTTGTTCGTTAAACACTTTCACCGTGTTCGTAAATTCAATGACCTCTACCTGCTTCATTATGTTTTGACCTTTGAGTATCTCTCTACATAAACATCCAACACGAACATTAAACAAATGCATCGTATGCTCCTCGTCAATTTTATGATGATCGTTTTGCATTCGGCTTCACTCTATCTTTCATTCTTTCTCTCTTAAATGTTGTTTGTCGTGTGTGTCGTCGTTTATGTTTTTTTCGCTTTCCTGTACATGTTGAATTTTCTAATACTTATGCATTGTACATAGAGGCATTGTTTTGCGGAAACTTTGCCTGTAGATCAATAAAAATTAATATATTAAGCATTTACAGCTACCAATATATTTAATAGCATCCGCTTGTGTTTGAAGCATCAATTTGTAGAAGGAGCGTATCGACCGATCACAAATTGTTTTTGTGACGGTTGTAATAATTTATTTAAAAAAAAAAAAAAAAAATAGCATTTGGTTTTTGTTTTTCTTGTATTTTGTAGCTAGTTTTTGTTGGGTGGAGTTGAAAGAAGAATTGTTTATATTCATTGCATTGAAAATTGCAGGTTTCATTGAAAAAGCTTGAGTTAAGTGACTCCTAATAAAATTTGCTAAACGCTTTTTTTTGGTTTCAATTGGATATTCGAATAAAAATGATTAATTGAAAAACGAAAATATTTACGGATTTTTCGTATTGTGTGAGCAGGTTTTCAGGCATCAATATATTATATGTTCGGCATAATGCCCATATCAATTTCACTTAAGATTTTTAGGATTTATGAGCACACAACAGTACAATAAATTGATAAGCACAAGTGCTTATGATGGCGGTTGTTGAAAGAAACTTGAATTTAACAAACAAATTCATTAGCAACACTTATCATACACACATCCGAACAAACATTCAATGCCCAAATCAAGCGCTAATAAAATGAAAATCAATTTTTTTTTTTTTCATACAATATGAATGGATAAGTGATGTATGCAATATGAACAAACACTCCTCTTGTCGTGTTTTGCCTGCTTTTTATTTTCCACGAACAGAAATTTGTACAATAACAGTGTTGCACACACAAATCACAACCGGCTAATGAAATGCTATACGATGCGTGTGTACGCGTTGCATTTCGTTGATTACTCTTGTATGCGGGTCCAAACATACATGGTAAAACAAATCCAAAATATAATCCAGCATATATTTCACCGAAAATATTCTTTTGACTTTTAACGTTGGTAATTTTCATACATTTCCGTATTTATTGTTGTCTTCACACATTTCTCCCCATTTCCATACTCCTTTTTTTCCCAATGCTATTTTATGTATGCACAGATATCAATTCAAATTCCAGTCAATGCAACAAACAACAGCAGCATAAATTATAATTAATCTAATTATGTACACATTTCATTGAGTTTATTCAATAAAAAAAAAACCAACAACAACATCAACAACAAGAAAAGGAAAGATGAAGCAGCAGAACAACCGTACACAATCCTGGAGAATGAATCATTTGTTTTTTTCTGTTGCTGGTTTGTCACATTTTCTTTTCGTTACACACACAAATTCTCCACATTCACTATTTTTATTACATTGACTCCGAATAATAATTTACCGCATTTTCTTATAAACAAGAATTTTATTTATGTTCGAACCCGCGGCAATCTGTTGCACTCTGGACGTATCTTAAATGTAATTTTTGTTGTTGTAATTTTTTTTGTTTGTGTAATTTGTACGGTCTTTTTTTCGTGTGTGTGTGTATGCACTGACTAAAACTGTTTAATTTCTGTGTTTAGACTGCGTTGATTGGGTTCCAATTTTATACACATGAGAAATGAAGAAAATAACGTTGCATGCTAGATTGCATGGGAAAATGATACGAAGAAGAAATGAAATTGATTGCGGTAAAATGGTTGATGCGATACAATTTTAGATAAAATGCTTTCTTTTTATGACGAAAAAAAGAGAGAAAAAAAAATTTGTCGAAATCTGCAAATCTGGCTGAGAAGACACAACAAAAAGACACACCTGATTTACAAAAACAAAACGAAAATTCAAATTTTCTAGGTCTTTTGGTATTATGCTCACTACAATGAAGTGATCTTTTTGACTTAAATTACCGGTTACAATTTTTGAATAAAAAAAAAAAACTATTTTTTTTCACGAGCTAAAAAAAAAAAAAAAAACAAATTCAACCAGCCACAAAGAATGCATCACATTGGCTGTGTTTGTGTTGAAAAGAGAGTGGGGATAAAAACCGAATGAAAAGAAACAAAAAGGAATGGATGAAACGGCGCGAAATGACTTTTGTTTTTCTGCTGTTCAAAGCTTCGAAACTCTCATTACGTACATCGCGGGTACGATGGTTGGTAATGATGCGGCGATGATTGTTTCGATGGTTGACGACGTTAATTGTATTTCCGACGAATCTGAACATTTTGTCAGTCATATAAAACGCTCGACTTCCATTCAAAATATCTATCTGATGTGTATGCTAGCGTTCCATACTAAAATTGGCCGAGATATTTTGTTTGATAGTTTCATACACACACACACACACACAGAGAAAATACACAGCGAACAGAAATACGAGAGCGTGTAATGGCAACCGGCAATACAACAACAACAAATTGATGATTAATTATCAAACTAATTTTTCAATAGCATGGTGTTGAAAAATATTCATAGAAATTGCGATGAAGAGAAAAAAAAAAACAAAATACACTCACAAACCCAAAGATGAGTAAGACTGCACAACATGTGGACATTAAAAGAATCATCACGATTGTTATTTGTTCTGTTTCAGCGACCAGCCGGCTGAAAAAAATACTGACGCATTTTTGTTATTCGTGATTGGGCCTGTAAATGATTGACATTCAAGCATTGTTGAAGTTCAGTGCTTGATGAATCTTTTGCTTTCGTTTATTTCGTTTATTGCATATAGAATGCTCAAATGTGAGTCCAAAATTGGTAATTCACTCAAAAATCTGTAAATATTGTGTAGAATTGGTGGTTCTGGAACTTGACAACCCATCAAAACACATTTATTCAACCAAAAACGAGCATTAATTTCATGGAGAAAAAAAAAACTACGATTTAGGGTCGTGCTTTAAACAATTTTTGGAGAGAAAAAAAACGTTATTCGGAGAATCGTACTGAATCGTTCAAAATGTATATGTTTGAGAATGTTTTACGACGTCACTGAATATGCTTTCAAATAGCATTACAAACGTTGTGAAATTTCATCTGTTGATCGCATCATCAAAATGAATCTCTAAGACCGATTACATTTATTGATCAATGTTAAATTTGAATATTTTGCCAGTATTACATAATCTATGTGCTATTCAAAACAAAACAAAAGAAACACTCACACTGAAAACGATGGGAAATTTACAGAAATCTTTCTCTCTCTCGTCGCAAATAATCTGCGCACTGTTGGAATATATTCAATGCTATTTGTTCCAATTGAAATTGTGCGTCATCAGATTGCACTGATTCAGCTCTACTGCGAATGATCTACTCGAATAAAACAAAAAAACAATCAGCAGCAGCAGCAGCAGCAGCAACAACAACAACAACAACAACAACACAAAAATCCAGTCTCTGTAGACACACGGTGTGTTCAGAAAATGCAAAAATCGAAACAAAATAGTGAATAACAAAACAAAAAGGCAACACAACAAATGGCTACACCAATGGTTAGAATATGAAATGAATGCAGTTAACGCTATAATACAATTGGTTTGTACTCAGTTGACTGTTAACTGTCATCATAACCTGAAGTAAATACGGGCAAGAAATAGATATGGAGAAAAAAAAAACACACCAGATTCGATTTAATCTAAAATGCCTGTTCTCGTACAATTGAAAACGCAAACGTACAAGTGACTCGAACCTATTATCTACTTGAAACGCTATGACTTTACTTTATTTATCTATTCGAAACTCATGGCGAATGATAGCATTGATACAAACAAATGTCTAGAGTGGTGGTGTGTGCGCGCGCGGTTACGGTGCGCGCTAATCGTTTCGTCCATCTTGAGACAGTACGATAGATCTATCAAGAAGGGAGATAGACAGAGATGGAGAAAGAGAGCGAGTAAAAATTGAGGCAGTCAACGAGTCAGCGATTCAGCAAGAACGTGCACTAGAAAAGCAAATCAACAATTTCCATGATAAAGTTATGCATTTGCATATTTTTCTATGCATTTATACAAATACGGTGTCCCTCTCTCTCTGTCTCTATCCATGTTCCTGTTTGGCTTTTTTTTTGCCCTCTCTTTTCACTCACTGACAACGATCATAATATACGGCAAAATAAAATTCGTATCGAGATGTGTTGCGATGATTTATAAAATTGCCAGTCGGTGTGCGAGTGTATGTGAGTTGTGTTCAACGAACGTTGAATGAAAAGACAGCAGCAGCCAAGGGATACAACGTAGGGTATTTAAAGTTAATTGCAATAGTTGCTGTGCAACGGCCAGCATATTTGTTGCTGTTTTATTTTCCTGCATCAGTTTTGGTTCTATCTCATCGACTAGAGAGTGTCTTTGTATTGAAACTCATTACTCATTGTATGCGTTGAAGGGAGCAAATAAACGGTCAATGGATAAACAACAACAACAACAACAACAACAACAATCCATACAATTTTACGTTCTATTGGTGGGCTTTGATTATTATTTATTTTTTCCACTGTATGATCACCGTCAACCGACGGAGGATATTTCGTAAAAAAAAATTAATTTGTGTTTCATTTTATTTTACAACTGAAAATGCTATCTTATAAGAAACACACACACACACACACCGGGACACACGACAATGATGACAAGCGACGACTACGACATTAAACAACGGTCTAGAAATTTCCGGTGTAATAAATTTTCAAAACTGAGAAAGAAGAAAGAATTACACAGAACAAAAAAAAAAAAAAGAAAACCAAACTGTTCAACCGTATTTGTGGCTTTCATTTATCTCAAGATAGAGCACGTACGAGCCGTCGTTATGTTTGCATTTCATTTTTTGATTTTTCTCTCCTTTTGTTTTTGAATTGGCCATGTTAACAGGCTCTGATGCGCGCGCGATGTATGACTGTATGGTTCAGTGTGTATTTGTTTGGTTGTTTGTTCATTTGTTGTGTTGCATTCGCTGGTATCAATGTTGCGGCAATTATAACTCAGTTATTTTTCCTTTCGCTTATTCTGTGTGTGTTTTTTTTAATTTATTCCTTTTATATCATTTTCGTGCTGGTTGGTTCTTCACATTTAGCCGTTTGGAGAGAGAAAAAAAAACAAGAACAACAACCAAGAAGAGAATGGAAGAAAAATTATTCGCTGAAACAATCAACAACTGTATTTTAACTGCCAGCGACCAGCGAATACATAAACACAGCGTAATGAACATAAAACACACACACACACACACACACACACACAACTACAGTCAAACTACAAAGAAAAGCAAAAGAAAAGAAAAGAAAAACACTGGCAAAAGAATCAAAAGAAAGAATTAAAGAGCACACACGAAATCTACTCGCGGTCAGTAAATCGTATATAAACCGGTTTAAAGAGATCAATTATTTTGTACACACGAATTAGATTAGTGGTTGGGTCCGTTTCCATCTAAATACAAATACGGTTTTACGTTGCCTTCTTGTTGTCGTTGTTGTTGTTGTTATTCTTCGATACTCATGTTACGACTATAATAAGGTATTCAGTTGAGATGTTGAGCTGTAGAGTTAAAGTCAAAACCAAACCAAAATAGTGCTGATGTGCACACGGATAATGCAAACGTATTTCTTTCCATCTATTTCTATTTCCACTTGATTGAAAATTATATGGGGAATGTACCGTGTACACTGTACAGTACCCAGTAAGTAAAATATCACAGCGGAAAAAAAAACCTGCCGATCTAAGGGAATGAGGAGAAGAAAAAAAAAACAGTGAAGTGCAAAGTCACACATACTTCCACTTGAAGATTTGAGATGCACTAGAAATTCGTATAAGATGCTTTGAATGTTAAGACTTTTTGCAAAACGTTATAAACAATGATACAAATTTCGTTCATTAATACTGGAAACACGTAAAGTCCAGCCAACCATACACAACACATTAAATTATGTGCAACGTAGCTAGAAATTTTCGATGCGTTCTGTCTGTGTATACAAATTAAAAGTCTTTTGTTAATTGAATGCATTGGTGGTAATAAATCAGAGTCCCATGTCATACACCCGTCTCACATCAAATAAATCACTTATCGCATTGATACATTCACAATTGATATTAATCAGCACATCAGCTATATTGATCATCGCATATATTTTGAATGTTCATCAGAAAAGCGAGTACCAAAGAGTGAACAAAAAAAAAAAATCACTCAAATCAAATGGCAAATAAAGAAGAAAATAAAGACTCACATTCGTCGCACAAAACAAAAAACTGAGTCGGTTTCAATCACTTCAAAGCGACTCTAGTGATTATGATTCAAGTGCAACCGAAGGTTTTCAATTCATTAAAGATACAAATTATGTCACGATGAAATGAAATCATTTAATTTTGTTTTTCATTTTGTTTTGTTTTGTTTTTTTTTTTTTGGGTCACAAATTTAAATAAAACAGATCACGAGCATCATCCATGCTCTATTTACTTCATTACATTTTGTCATTCTCGGGGCATTTGTATAGACTATATTCAAAATTGATATTGATGACTTTCGACTTTGTTTGGGTTTTCCACTATTGAAAATCCCATTTGTCTTTGCATTCTTCTGCATTCTTCGAAACCACCACAAGATTATCTATTTTCATTATCTTTTTATTCACTTGCATTTGACTTTACGAAGAAGAAAAAGACGAAAAAAAAAGATGCTTTGCATCGCATAAATAAACAATTTGTCTAAATCTGTAGTCTATAGGCTATAGTCTATAGCTGTTATATTGTTAAATATTGTTTATGTATCTCTCAAGTTTAAATCAAATCCATAGACCTGCTTGCCACTCTAATGAGAGATGCAATGGTTTTTGTGTGTGTGTGTGTGTGTGTGTGTGTGTGTGTGTGTGTGTGTGTGTGTGTGTGTGTGTGTGTGTGTGTGTCTATTTTGTGAAGCATATCCACAATTTGAATGGATTAAGATTTCACTAGAAAAAATCAGGTCATTTGCCATCGAACCTATGGCAAATAGGTACATTGAAGTCATTTCATTGAAGATAAACGCTTGAAAAAGAAAGTGTTTTTCATTTTCTCCAAATGCAAACCAAATCTTCTTCGAGTGCTTTCAAGCGTTTGTGTGTGTGTTTCATGAGCCTGTCTCCCTCTAAATGAGCAATTCAATTTTAATGCTTTCAAAATGGATATTGTACCAACTTATGTGGTCAGCGGACGTGTATTAGCATTTCACCTCACTAACGGCAACCAGATTTCCATTATCGTTATCTTCATCATTTGCCAGTAGCTGTTGTGCCCGAAGTCAATGCACCAAACCATTTATGTCTTAAAAACAGATTTATTAGATTGCATTTGCTCTGGCAATTTCCAAAGTGAAAAATCGATGCAATGAAGAAATAACATTTTATTTTATTTGATTCGTATTTTTTTTTTCTCCTCACAATTGTGAAAAGTGATGCGTGTTCACCCGAACGGATTTGGGTGAATGAGGGAAAGAGAGAGAGAGAGAGAGAAAATACAACCGAAATGTTAATTGCATTTTGTGGCACATTTGGTGGAGCATTGTTGGATGTTGCAATATCTATGGAAAGGAGTAAAACGATAAAATGCATCGGTGACAGTAGCATACGGAGCATCCATTTCGACGGCAATGTGCACACTGTGAACGAGGAAATGCACTATCTCTTCTCGTTTGAATGATATTCAAGTGAGTCGTCGCGAGGTAATTTAATCATTTAACACTCTAAATTGGTTTTTCATGATGCGCGCAGTAAAATGTCGATATGAATGTTGCGAGGCACAGCTTTGAGCACAGCCATCACCACTGTATAATATGCATTTAATTTACAATTTACAATTTAACTGTAAGCGATAAGTGCGAACAGCAAAACATTCGACAGTGAGAACGAGAGAAAATGTCGAAGCGAATCATCGAAAAAGATCATATATTGTTAATGCGTTGCGCCTAATGTGCGGCAATGATCACGTCAACAAGAATCAAGTAGAAGATGATGGAATGAGACACACAAACAACACAGACACACAAACACTGAGCACTACAACCGAAAATCAATGTTCACATTTAGATTCAGTGACACATGAATCGTTTAGGCTGACATTTACGGCTCGATAAATGCGCTTCTCATTCATTTCGAATTGGGCTGGATTTGGTAAAATATATGTGCGTTCAAATGATAATGGTTTTTCTTGGTGTGTATTTTCTTCTCTCAACAGCAATCTTGGAAGCGCGAGTGCAACATGCAATGAATTATGGCAACGGCATTCAACACAGAATGATTGCCATTTAAGACAATTTTAAATGAAACTTTGAATACTCATCACTTTTGTTGTGTGTCTCTCTTTCGCTCTCCGAACAATTTTTGGTGGGTGTTTTGTGTGAAGAACTGAAAGAAGCTTGATGATTGAAATCCAACATAAACCGAAGAGAATGATGAATAAACGAGCAACATCAACAACAAATCGAACACAACGTTTACCGACTACAATTCCAAGTAAAAATGTGTGTAGCGTGTTTTTTTCACTCTTTCTCTCTCTCTCTCTCTCTCTCTCTCTCTCTCTCTCTCTCTCTCTCTCTCTCTTTCTCTCTTTGAATCTCCTGTTCTTAAAAAAAAATGAATCGCAATTGCTACAATAATACAATAATGGGTCTGATCGGCACACAGATTTACGATCGCTGCTTGTGTATACTCATCACGATGTCAGTTCAACGATGGAACAAAAATCCAAACAAGAATACACTCAGAACGTCAAAATCTCAATTAGAAAATTCCACAGCAAATCATCGCGTCATAGTGAGTCTTCCATTTTCATGGTGTTTTGCGCTGATGCCTTTGAATGATTCAAAAAAAATAATCATGCAGCCAATCGTTATTAGCGCTTGAATTTAAAAATGATGCTCAGCAACATTAACTATGTGTTTTGTGTGTGTGTGTGTTCTGTTACATTGGGTGTTTACAATATTTCTCATGTGTATCTATTGTTACAAGCACTCCATCGCCATCATGCACAATACATTTTAACCTTGAATTTACTGTTGGTTGATGTTCGATAGAGAGTGCTAGACAAAAAAAAAGAACATATACGACATGTAGCAGCACAATTGTAGCCAACTCAGATAAGATTCCGAAATTAGGATTGAAGTATCTGAAAAAAGATCGCATCGCTGAGATTGAACAACATTTGCGAACGTTGTCTAACGAGAAGCAAGAGAAATATTTTAATGAAATGTGTATTACAGCACATGTTTTTCATTTTTCAAACGAAAACAGCAAACAAATAAAACGAACGCACATACTCTCTTGACGCGCGGCTGTATTTTTATCATCGGTTGGTCGTACTCATAATACAATTCTGATTATATGCTTCTAAATTTTCAAAGAATAAATTGCTGCTGTTGAATGGATCGCCGTGTGTGTGTGTGTGTGTGTGTGTGTGTGTGTGTGTGTGTAGTGTACACGCTCATAGTAAGATTACATCGGTAAGTAAAGAGTATGGAGCGCGTCTTGCCATGACTGATTTAGCTGTATGGAATTGCTTTTGTAAAGAAAAAAAAATTGTTTCGAGCAAGAGAATTAGAGGGAAAAAGGAGCGAAAGAAAAGAACCTCTTCGATCGAACCAATCAAATCCGCTCATTGCGTATATAAACGCACATCTGCTCTGATGGAACGTTGATCTGTTCACCACACAAATAACAGTCATCATAAAGTTCACTATGATTGAGCCAACGACCGAAAGATGTATGTCTTGAGGTCTACTTCTACCGACCAAATTCACAAAGAATCGCTTTTTATTTCATTTAAATTCCCAACATAACACCAAAATAAAAATTATGTGGCGCCTTTAATGAAATTCAATGTGGTAACAACCGCTAATGAATGCACCATTAAAATGTTTAGCGAGCGAAGAGTTTGAGAAATGTTTGATTTTTGTTTTTTTTAGAGATTTTTGGAGATCTACAGCCCTCTAGGAAAAACCATCATCATATTAACAATCATGGAACTTTTGACGCGAAAATAGAATGAGAACACAACGTTAACGTTTGAGTGTTTATTGTCTCATTTTCATTATTTTCAATACCTAATTTAATTTACTTTTGATGCCAGTATGTGTGTGTGTGTGTGTGTGTGTAGCAGTCGACAATGCCGGCCGGGGACACACATTATGGTATCCAGCCCAATACACTATTCAATCTGATGTGAAATACCGTGCAACCAAGTGAAATGAGTACATCTCGCCCTCGACCATATAATTTACCTTTTACCGAATGACAGTATTATCAACAAAGCATAACGTGTGTAACATAAAATTTATGCTTATTGAACACGAAAAGAATGATACATGTGAATGTCAGTATTCCATATCAAATTTAAATTGTACTCTATATAACATTTGCCGTATAAATCGCCACTGATTCAACGGTCTTATACACACAAACAAAACACACACACAACATCAATACGGGAAAAAATACAACTTAGCACATGTTATCGAATTGATTTATCCACGGTATGTACTTAAACAGAACACACACAAAAAATTACGTAAATAAATAAAACGAACGAAATGAAGAGAAAAGAAAAAAGAAGTAAATTAATGAAAGTGTAATTCCGCCCCTGGATCCAAGTGGATATTTTATACAAATGTAAGACTATATGTCGCATGCACTTGAAAGGGTGCGTGTTTGGGTAGCTTTCATAATATCAAATTCACTCTCATTTTGCCCCATCATAGACTCTGTCTTTCAGTCGGTTTGCATAAAGTTGTAACTACGCGGTTTTTTGCTGTTGTTGTTGTTGTTGTTGTTCACTAGCAAAAAAACCCCAATGACCAAACCATAAAACAAAGCGAAAAAAAAGCGCACAAGACTTATGCCAACGACATGGTAACATGTGAAAAAATAAAAACGACCGCATAAAATTATAGTGGATATTGTATTGTCAAGTGGAATTCAACGCATTGTTACACCTTACTTTTCGCGGCAGTTAATTTATGAAGTGGTGTTCATATGGTTGCTCATTTCCGTGCTTGATTGCCCGGTTTTATGGGCTATCTTTTAGGGATCGACACCACAAATGGTTAAACAATAATTCAAATGTTATTTTAATGCAAATTAGGATGCACGCATAATTGACATAAACGTTCATCTTTTGTCGTTGGTTTGAGATATGGCGACGTCAATCGAGTTGAAAATGAAATGTGTTTTTTTTTTTGTTACAAAAAAAAAACACAGAAAAAATGTATGTTACCATCGAAAGTAATTATGGCCATAAAACACGCGGGTCACTGTACCGAAGAACAGCCCCAAAAAAAATTGTAAGTGTGTTCGAAGGTTTTCGAAAAATCCGAACGAAATGAATAAAAAAGCACCAACAAAAAATAAAAAGGCAAGTGAATTTTTCGGCTTGACCGGCGTGTGTGCCGCTTTTGAAGGGTGGTGAACTATCGCATGAATCGTTGCCATGTAAATGAACAACAAAAATGACGTATCGAAAACAAGAGCGAAAGAAAGAGAGAGAGAAAAAAAATGGATTATTCACGCACGCACTTGGAACGAACCACTAGACCACAGTAATATTGTCTAAATATAGCGATAATGGGCATTTTCTTCTTGGTTGGATACCGAAAACCGAAAATATGCTGCTTTTTTGTGTGTGTCCAGTTGTGTTTTCCAAATAAATTCATTTCGTGTGTCGACAAGATAGTGAAACTAACAAAAATAGAAATTACAATCGCCATACCTGTAAATTTCGTTTTTTTTTCAATTCCAATATAATAATTGGATATTTGTCATGTTCTGTTGTGTGTGTGGGTATTTTTTTTTTACTCTCATTCGTTTCTCTCGCGTTTACCACGGTTTATTTGGCTTAGGTTCTCATTATTTTGACCTTTCTAAATAATTTAGATATGTTAATCAGTAACAGAGTCCGAATATCAATAGAAATAAGAGCACCAAGTGAAAAAAAAAAAGAAAAAGCAACGACCTAACACGATCAAAGTACAAAGAATCTAGAGCGCCTTTTATTTCAAACATACCGACAAATGTAAGCCACAATCGATAATCGAACGCACACATTGTGTTTGATTTGTCGAATATTTTCTTTGTAAAGCTATTTTCAATATGATCCCCCCATCGATTACGTCGATGCGTCAACTTCCTGTGTGCGTGTATTTCTCATGGCTCAGAATCAACACACACAAGATTATTGTTTCCTATTTCTTTAGGTTCTATAAGCAGGCGTCTTGTGTCCATGACCAAAGCATTAAATTACTATTAGGGAGCGATAAAATTTGAAATACAAAACAAAAAACAACAAAAAAAACCAAACACACACACACAATCCGCTTGTAATCGGAGAACGAATATTGATGTAATGAAAATGTTCGACCAAAACCAAAAAAAAAAACCTGCCTAATTAATACCGTTTCAAGTGATCAATAGTTGAATTAAATGAGAAATAAAAATAGAAATACGATCCAATTGAGTGGATAATTTCAAACATTAGGAATATTCGGTAGCTAGTTGAAAGTTAACAACATAAATATTTGACTACCAAATCGAATTAAACGTTTTATTTCTGCTTTGTTTTTTTTTTAAACAATTTATTACGTCTTTGAATTCTTTCAGTGCCTAGAATTTATCGAATGAAATATTTGAAATTCATGTTAATGTTTCAGTATGCACTCAATAAATCATTCTCGATTAGATAAAACCATATCGTAATTAATAAGCCAAGGCATTATTTTACGCATCATTTTAAAAGCCAACACATTTTCTGAACAACACATTGTGATCATTCATATTCCATTGCTTCAAACATTGCTCCGTAGTTGCAGTGTGTGATTCAAAAGATTGTGATTGAACTGAATCGATAAAAGCGGATCTGTACTAACTTCTATCGCATTTTAATTTAAATCATGGACGAATTCGTTTCATAATAGAATGAAATTGATCATCATCAAAAACATCATTACAAAAGCTTTGGCGGTCAATAACGGGTGCGCTCATTTTTTTTTTCTCAAATAAATGTGTGTCATTTGAGTCATAAACTATACTGTTGATTCGATAGAACCATTTTTGCTTGCAATTATTTAGAACACAAACACACACACACACACAAACTGTACTTGCAATTTAATGTTGGTCATTTTTGTTGGAATTTTTGCAAAAGAATTGAATTGAATGGAATTCAACAAAGCCATTTTATGGCGTTTGTAATAGTTGTGAATTGTTGGCGCATTTTTATTATGGAGCATTTACTACCGAATCTACTCAAAATAGAGTTTATAGCAAAAAGTAAAAGCATCCATTTCGGCATGGATTATGCCACTGCTTTTTCGTTATAATGAGATTGAAGAGAGAGATTGAGAGAGAGAGAGAGAGAGAGAGAGAGAGAGCATTTTTGTTAATTTGCCGCGCTTCACGATTCTTTACCATTGCTGGAAAATATGGCAATGTTATTATCCTCGAGAATATTCATGCCGAATGGGCCAAATCGTAGATTAAAAACCAAATATCCAAATTGTATAGAACGGCAAACGACCAAAGATTGAATATCAAACATTTGAACAACGTGAATAGTATAGATTTAAAAATGGTTCTTCCATCGGTTATTCATTTTCAGCTATGCAATTGCATCCACCGTTTTATTTACATTCAAATATTGCAGCATACAAACAAACAAACAAAAAAATTCAACTTTAGTTCTGTATGATTTTGAATATATGATAGAAATGGGACATAGAATCAAATATAGCAAATAAAAATCGACATCGTGTCGAAAAAGTAGCGGAAAAATAGGGGTGACTACCCTCGAAAAAATGCTAACAAATGGCTGGTTGGTAGAGAATGCAAAAACGACTATACTTAACAATGTGATTCACAATGCACATACATACATAAGTACATCATGTCACACACACACACACACACACACAAACACAGGCACACAGACACACATTCAGATACCATCCGTACATTCATCGGCACCACAACGCTAACACAGCAAATGTGTCGATTGCAGGGTTGTACGTGTTTCGGGATCTGCTTGGAATATGAATGCGCTGGTATTGCTTTTGTATGCGTTGCGTTCCCCCAAAACGAATAATGACGATTAGCAGCCCAAACAAAACGGAAAATACCCACAAAACGTATGGAATGAAATGTTCGTACATTGCAACGAAAATAAAAATGCGATATTATTAAAATGCTGTAGTCAGAGTTTCGTGTAAATGTGTTTGTGTGTGTGTGTGTGTGCGACTGAGTGTGAAACAGAATAGAAGCAAGCGATAGACTAACTATGAACCGAGCCACACCGAATACAATACACAACAACAACCAAAAAATGAGAATGACGACGATGAAAACGGCCAATACAAAGGCAATGGATGGTGAAGATATATGAAACATACAGAAATTGAGAAACTGAGAGGGAGCGAAACATGAGCGCAAAACGAACATGGAAAATAACACATAAAATGTGAAAAGATGTAGTAAAATAATCAACCTCTGGTAAGCGTGCTCTTTTCTCTTTTTTTTCGGGGTTCGATTATTTCGCCTTAGCTGCCTGCTTTTTTTTTTATTTATATTTTCAAAGCATTACACAGAAATGAACGTTGTGGTGCTGCTACAATCTACCATAACATAGAGAATGCGATTGTATGAGTGCATCCACAGTTCTATGCACACCACAATGTGAGAAAGGGGCAGAGGGAGAGAGAGAGAGCGAGGCCATTGAGCTTGTATATGTTGTGTGTGCGCTCGAGAGATGTTACCATGCAATTTTTATACCTACCAACGGTTTTGAATATGCGTTTCCATCAACCATTTATGCTATGCATGTATTTGTGCTATTCACACAGTCGCTCACTCAAATGTTCTATATGCACATTGGTTGTGCCGGGATAGCAGTTTACATTTTTATTTATCGTTTTTTTTTTGTATTTTTCCAGTAACGGTGCTCTTTTCAGAATTCACACTTTCTGTGTATCTGTGTGAGTTTATATTCTTTTTGTATCTCTATATATATATATATATATATATATATATATTTGTGTGTGTGTGTGTGTGTGCATTGAATGCATTTCGAGGTAAATGCAGCAAAGTGGAGAACATAAAATGCGGCTGTTTAGTACCATAGACCAATTTTCCCGAGAACTACAAAGAATGCAATTTCCTTCGAACAATGAGAGCAAAAGAGAGAGAGAGAGAGAGAGAGAGAGAGAGAGAGAGAGAGCGAGAGAAAGAAAGAATAGAACCACAAATGCAATGCACACACAACATTCTACAATTGAAAATGCAAAACGTGAACGCGCACGTAGAGTTCAACTACTTCACACTGAGAAAGCGATTCTCATTCTCACTATGTGTGAGGCGTACTTTATGAACTTGCCAATGTCTGTGTATGAGTGTGTGTGCGAGTGAGTGTTGCCTCTTTCATGTCATATGATGTTTAAATTGATTGTATGTTGTGCATATGTGTGTGTATTGTTCGTCGTTATAACACAACGACGACGAGTATTGTACGACGGCGTCACTTTTTCAAACTACCCTCAACTCAAAACGATATTCGTATTGATTCGACGCATTTCAGACAAAAACTAATTCATTTGTGAATGTTTTTGGTTGAATATTTTTCGATTGAAATGGCCAAAAATATCCCTCATTACATGATTGTGAAAATGTACACATCACTCTTGTTGCATTAAATAATACTACTTAATGGTCCTATAGATTCAAACAATGCTGGCTGGCTGATGGGCTCGGACCATTCTATTCTATTTAAATCTCGAACTCGAAATCATTATTACTTTTAATGATGCCTATCACATTTTAGAAAATGTTCATGGCGCGATGGCTTTTTATTATTAAATGGCTGGCTGGCTGGTGGTGTGAGATGCTCATCAGAAAACTCTACCACTTGCAGTGAATGTGCGTGCCGAGATTTGTCATAAGCGCACAATATTGGATTTGTTTGCACTTTTGAAAATCGAAACATATCGATTTTTACATTATCAAGAGACATTTTCATCATACATGCGGTCACAATATGTAATGGTTGTGTTGTTCGAACGCTTGCCACTGATTTAGACCGTTGTCATTGTTGCTGTTTAGGATACACACGTCTCTTTAAGCTACATGCTCGCCTAGCATTTTCTCGCATTCTCACTCTCTCTCTCTCTCTCTCTCTCTCGCTCTCGAACTCAAATCAAACAAAAAGAAACGAGAGCCAAGGGTGAATTTGTGTACTGCGTACATTGCGTTCGAGTTCAATGAAATGGCGTTGCTTTCTTTTTTTTTTGGTTTCTGACGAACATTATTTTTTCAATAATTTTCTATTGAAATTCTTGACTATTTTTATTTTTATTTTATTTTTTTTCATGGACATTCAACTCGGGCTTGAAATATATACATATGTGTTCACTGTCCATATTTTTCATAGAAAATAAAAATATGGCATTATTTTTCGCTTGTAATATTTTCACCTCCGTTAAATCAAAATTACACAAAAACAAATCAAACAAAAGTTGGTGTTGAAAATAAAATAATAAAAACCTACCCAAATTATCCGAAAAAATGTGCAAATCCTTTTTGATATTGATTTTGTTAAGCAATTCTCTAACGACGTAAAAATTTCGCACGAAAAGTTCGTTAAAATCGAATGTTTTGTTTTCGTTTTTTGTTATCGCCTTTTTCTCTGCTGAACCAAAAAAAAAATCGTTTTTTTTTTTAACAATGTTAAAAAATATATCCAAAGTTTGTGTTATATTCGAGAGAAAAAAAAATTACACGAATATTTTAAAATTCGCAATTTGTGTTCCCTTCAAATTGAATTCGTTTGGTTTGTTTGTTTTTTTTTTGAAATCCTGTTTCTACTTCGCACAAAAATATTCCATTTGAAAAAAAAAACACACACAACAAATTTTGTTCGACTCAAGTCAATCAAGTAACAGCATAACGGAAACGTTCTTTTCAACGTTCAACGAGAAACTATCGCCGGCTGCCGGTTCGAATCAAAACATAGCAGCCGTCTCCTAGCGAACCACACCGAAACAAATCGCATCCGCAGCAAATGCTGCTGCTGCTCTGGTTGTTGTTGTTGTTGTTGCTATTGCTGCTGCTGCTGTTTACATACAGAGCACTCGAAATGTTTCGGCAGCACCCGAAGGGGAAATTATGCCGTTTCCATCTCTGAATTGTCCCGCTCGATGTGAATATCGAATGAAATGCCTAGCGTGTCGTGTCATGTATGTGCACCATACATACGTTAGGCTGTGTGTATGCCTCTCTGCACTTATGTTGGGCTATGCCATCTTGATACCATCGACGCTGAGGCCGCTTTGTCGTCGTATTGTCGTTGCCTTTGTCATGCGCGCATGCCGCATTGCTCGATGTATTTTGCTCGGTGTTTGCTTCGCTTCGGTTTTTGGGATGTTGAAGCGCGCCAAGCGTACTGCATGTATGGATCAACTGCATCATGAGTAATAATATGAAATATAACAATTACGATGAAAGAAAAAAACAAAACGAATTTAAAACACACAGAAAAAGAATGGGACGAGAGAGAGAGAGAGAGAAGAAGAAGGAGACAGTGAGATGAGTCTGAGTCTTAGTCATAGACTAAAAAAGCAATCCTGTCGCTGTACAGCATGTTACCCGTCCATCTCTTTTGCTACGATTTCACTCCCGGTGAAACTTTTCTCGGTTAGCTATCTTTGATCTCTCGATAACGTGAACGCGATTCAATGCAATGCCAAGCGGATTGAGAGAGTTTTTACTTCATGGAAACGACGGTTAAAACTGCTTTCTTCTTAGAAAATCATACCTTTCGACGAACACACAACTCGAGAGGTAGACACTCGAATCAGCCATTCGGTTTTGATCTTCAACAAAAGGTGCTTTCAGTTGGCTGAAATGTATGCAACTCAAAAGGCTGATTACTCCAACCAGATTCAAATAGACGAATACGGTTTTTTTTGTCTCGCTTTGTCTTCGCTTTCAAAACAATTTAATCCACACTAGAAAATTGGGTTTTTATTTCTAAAGCATCTCGAAATGTCAATAGACTTTGGTAACTAATATAGCATCGAATTATTTCATTTGATCAGAAGTTCAACAATTCGATTGTATTGATCATCGAGAGATGAAAAAAAACGATTCTCTGTCTCTTTATCCCTTTTAGTCTACCTCAATGTTTTCTATGATTCCAATGTCGACACACACACACACACACGAAAACACAACACGCTGCACACATTTTACCCTCTCATTTTTTGGTAGTCGTCCTTGCAAAATTCATTATTTCCATCGACAGACCATGCCGTAAAAAATCGTTATGCATTTCCAAACAATATGCTTCGTTGCATGTGTGGTGCGTTGCATGTGTGGAACGGCATCGAATTGGTTTTTTTTTTTCGTTTATTCGCTTGATTTTTTCATGAGGCCCAAAATTGGTGTGCCGACGATTTGGTGACAAAGGGAAAACATGATAGCGACAATAATACATAAATATGTATCAGCATAATACGAACGACAATGAACGTGTACCGATTGGTATTACGGCACGGTGCAGGATGCACACCTTTTGTATTCATTCGCTACAAGTTATCGAATCCATAATACCGTATATGGTTTCATTTGATATGTGTATTCTGTACTGTATCGCTGAGTGTGTGTGTGTGTTCGTGTGTACTTTTATCGCTGGGCTATATGTTTCATTCTTGTTTCGGCCGGGGCTGTGTATACATTTTACCCAATTTTTATTTCTCTTTACGGATTATTTGTTTTTCCTCACGTTTTATTTTCATTTGTCTATCGAATTCCGCTTTGCACCATATGTTTTATTGCCAAATTGAAAAAAAAATAAATGTTTCAAAATTTGGTCGTAGCGGAAAAGGCCGAGAGAAAGAGAGAACGAAAACGAAAGACAAAAAAAAACCAACTCACACACGATCGATTTGATTCTGGGGAAAAAGCGTGTACGAGTCATACTTGTGAACAACGCAATGAAATATGAGCATAAATCATTTGTGTGAAGTGAAACAAAAAGTGAAAATAACGTTTGCATTTGTTTTAGAAAGTTTTTCAATGACAAGTTTTATTTTTCGCAAACAAAAGAAAAAACGTACAATCACTGTCACGTGAATCGCTTACAATGCCAATATTTGCCTGTTTACAATTTATTAAATTTTTTTTTTTTTCATGTTGTCATTTTCCTTAACGATTTTCGAATTTTCTCGTTGGGTTTTTTTTCTGTGCCATATCCCAGTCATTCCGCATCTCCGTTCGGTAAAATGTATCTAATTTACATTCCACAAAAATTGAACTACTAATGAACGAAATACTTTACATCAATTAAAAGTCAGTTAGACCAACATGAGATGCTCTATACTACGGATACAAAACATTGATGCACACTGCCACCGCACATGCTACAAAGTGACACAGCATTTGCATTTCTGGCATAGCGTTTGCATCAATCGCATGAATCACACACACACAAAAAATCATTCTGACTTCCATTGAAATTGATTCGCAATTGGACTGTAGCCCGGCCGCCGCCGCCGCCACCGCCGCCACCGCCGCTTAGATTTGATTACGGTTTCAATGAATAATAATGAACTGGTTTCGATGCTAATTTTTTTCCCCTATAATTACAATTAGATGCCAACACATTATTTTACTAGTTTGCATAAACAGTTTTAAACTTAACTGAACTGCATAGATTGCGGTCATTCGATTGGAATGCTAACATTTTTTTGTTCACACATTGCTCAAGTGGAATTGATCATTTGCATTCATTTCAAGTGCATCAATTTCAAAATTGCAATGAAAGAGAGAATAATTAAAAAAAAAACAAATCATTTACCTCTGGGTGTAAGAACTTTTTTGTAGTGTTCCATCGTAAAGCCAATGGGTTTTTTTTTTGTCTCCTTTTCCTTTGTATTAATCAACACAATGTTTTTTTTTCGCAAGTCGATCACGAAAATATCAAAAGTGCCTAGTTACAGATTTTGTTGGACAGTGAACGGTTCCATGTTATATGAATAAAACCGAAGATCAAAATGAGCGATTGTTCAATGATTGCATGTCTACAATGAGTCGTTGAACGCTTGTTTACTCGGCTGATAGAGACAAACCAGATGGATATATTTCATAGAGTTTAGGTGTTCTATTTTAAAGATACGGTGGACACTTATACTACAGCCATATTCGTAGTTGGCGTGATATGCTGGCAACCAAGCGTCAGTCATGTCAGAATCGCTGATATTTCTATTTTTCATTGTCGTTGATTTCTCAACGCAAAGCGAAATTATTCGTTCGAACGAATGAGACAAGCAAAAGTGTGATTTTTATTCCGTAAAATAAAAAAAAAAAAAAAAATCGCTTTTCTATACTATATTAAATTGTGTATGCGGTGTGCATTGTGCAATGTGCATGCACTTCGATGGAAAACTATTACCGGTGCAGAAGCGAAGTGGCCGAACCAAGTTAAGAATCGATACAATAACAAAACAAGAATTCAAAGGGACATTAAGCCCTCAGAAATGGAAACAAATAAAACAGTCACGTTTTCGTAAATTGGTGAACAAACCATAATTACATGCTATCACGTAATTCCGAGACAAGATTGAAGTTTTCATTTTGTGTTTTTGTTTTTTTTTTCTGTTTTCGTTCGGTTTTGTTTCGATTTCGCATTCGACTATTCTGAAATGTTGCGCTTCGTTTGTTGTTCTTGCGCTTTCTTGTCAAGGGAAAAATAAAATATAATCGTGTTTTGGTGTTATTGTATGTGTGTGCTCTTGTTTTTTTGTTTTTTTTTTTTTTTTTTTAAATACCTACCTGTTAACTTTTAAATATCGACGGCTTATCAAATGCACTGACACAGCCGCGGTGACTGTACGATTGAAAGCGAAACAATCTGTTTGATGCGTAATACAGAGACTTCGGAAAAATACTCACGCATTTACGTGCCAATTGTAAAATTAGAAGCGTAACAAAATATGCACAACATACAATCAATTTAAACATCATATGACATGAAAGAGGCAACACTCACTCGCACACACACTCACACACCATTGCTAAAATCAATGTCAATGGTGATCGTCTTTTGATCGGCTGGACATTTTTCATGTCGTATTTTTGTTGTTTTTCTTTTGTGGCGCTGAAACAAAGCCGATATTATTTTCCAGAAATAAAAAGTTGTATGCTTGATCGTTAAACCCAGTTGGATTGGTAAGTGATGATGGTGGAATTGCTACCACTTAAAACGTTTCTGTGATGAATTTAGCTAGGAACTAATCATTATGCTAGCACTCGTGTGCATTTTGTCTCTTCAACGCACACACACCGCACACTAAAGCGAAAGCGAATGCGATGGCTCAAAATGACTTTTAGATTGAATAATAAAGTCGAATTTAATGAAATCGAATTTAGCAGTTCTGCTTGATAAAGCCTGATTTCAATAGACCGGAAACTCACAAATATGCCTTTTCGCTTTGTTTGCTTCATTGGACCGGGCTCCTTTGTGTGTTTTCTTTCAAGCCACTTTCTGTTCGCTCCTTTCAACTACCGTCATTTTTTTTTCTCAATTCTATTTCGTTGTTGTTGCTGTTGCTCGATCAAACGCTAGGGGGACTTATCACTAACAAATGAAATATTACACATTTTGATGGCATTTGCACGCATTCGCAAGAATTTATACAAGTTAACGTATAAAAACAATATTCAAAATCGTCTCGCATTCACGACTAACCAAGCAAATGGTTGATATGGTATGCATACAATCATTCAAATCACGCTCTGTCACATTTGTAATTAGTTAAATAAAAATTAAAGTTCAATCAACGATCCAATGATAAAGAATGGATCACATTTTGATAACGATAGTTCTACAAGAACATGGGATCCGGGTAACAAGAATGTTTCTGTTGAAATTAATTCGCCCGCCCATGCCTGTTCTAGATCAAACATCATATGTTTTTCATCATATTGATTTTGTCTCCGGCATCAATTCCATTGATTGAGATGCGAATGGTATGGTGTACTGAGTCAATACAATGAACATATTTGATCGTAGTCGATAAAAATCAAATGAATTCAACTCTCTAATCGTTCAAATGCATTCAATGGCTGTGCTACTGTCAAAGAGATGTGCCTAAGTGCTTGCCTGGCTTCAATCACAATGCACCAAAATGAGCAATTTCAATAATTTAGACAAATTAAAACCACAATATATACAATCAGTTGATTTAAGTACCGGATAATTGAATCGTCTGTGTCAAATGGTCAACATCATGTCAAAAGAATTCCATTTTGATTCATTCGCCATTCACTCTCTCTCTCTCTCTCTCTTTCTCTTTTTCTCTTTTTCGCATGTACTCATGCATCGCCTCAATGAATGTGACACACGAAATAACTAAAAATACCAGCTAATGATACAGAAAGAGAGCGAGCGAAACACAAATGAAATTTATAAAGTTCTGAACCGTAGATTTGTAGCCCATGACAGCAAACTTGTGTATGCGAATCACCACTTCAAAAATTGCCATACATTTTTTTCGCCCCGTAATGAATATGTTTTATTAAGTGAACGCCTTATCTGGTGTTTGTGTACTGAATCTATTTTGGCAAAGGCAAAAAAAAGGCGAAACAAACGAATCTGGATGTGCCTTGTCATAAATTAAAATGCGGCCCCATCCCATTCGGCATTTCAGACGGCGACGTCGATGTAAACAACAGTTTGTAAGGGGTTTGCGATGATATTGTTCATGTACACACACACACGCACACTGGAGAAAGAAAAAACGGAGCAATAACAAGACAGCAAAGACAAAAAGTTAAATGAAGCTAAAAATAAATTGCATATGACGATGAGTTGTTGTGATCGCGACACCTTGGTAATTGAAAGAAAAGAAGCGAACGCGCGCGCGCATTTAAAAAACGCAATGGCATTATCGAATCATCTCAAAATGCATGGTTTTTGCCCGAGATGTTGCACCAAACGGATAGAATACACACACGAAACAAACAAACCAAAAAAAAAAACACCACGAGAAAGGAACATTGTATGTAACAAAGAAACAGAGAGGCATTCATTTTAAATAACAGCACTTAACGGAATAAATTATATGCTTCATTAACAGAAAAGAAGGAAAAAAAAAATTACGATCGCGCCCCACGAATTGTCGAATGACGAAAATTTGCTGTCTCCGCTGACTGAAGTGGCCAACACAACGAAAATTAAACATAATGAGAAAGAAAGAAAAAAAAAACATTGCCCTGGTTTTTATTGCAAATTATGTGTGTTTTGAGTGTTGCATACTCGATTATAATTTCGGATGCAACCCAGATTCATCGAACAGCAGACTTTCAACCAGTTCACTGGTCAACCAATCGATACTCATTCATATTCGGTTCGTTTAACAATCCAGAGAATAAAAACCAAATTTATCAGCACCCAAAAAGCAGAGGAACTGACTGCACAAGTCAAACTCACGACAACAATAACCAAATATGTCTTTCTATCGTTTGTGTCAGTGTATTTGTGTGTACGTTTGAGAAAAGTGATCATCACAGTCGTTAAATTACCACCGTCAAGTCAATAGATTGAAATCGATCTGACGACCGAAGAAAAAGAAGAAAAGTGCAAGTACACCACACACCAACCCATAATTCGCCTCTAGACACAGTGATAAACATTCAACGCGCATCCAAAGTGCTGCAGTTTAGGTGATAAAATGAAATTGTAATATAACATTGTTTACGGGCGAGATCGGATGGTGGAATAAGAGCGCCGCGCTTCGGAAACATCAACCGTTTTGTATTGAAATAAAAATAAAGTGAACAACAACAACAACAACAACAATAAAAACAAAACATCGATATTCACCGAGCCACGAGCATGTAACTTCTTTATTTTGGCACTACTGATGCGATGTGTTGGGCGCGCGCCACCCGAGCACTTGCAAAATCGTTCGTTTTGCACGAGATTTGTTTTGATTTCGATTGCTTTCTCCAGCCCGACGGCTCTTTCATCATGTGAATATTTTTATTCGTTGTTTGGGTATTTTGCTAGTGCAGTTCATCGTTTGGTTGGTTGTTGCTGTTGTTTTTGGCTGTTTCCCTCGTAACATTTGGTCTTTATTTGTTCAGTCATATGGAGAGCATGTTGCACGATTTTTAACTGTGAATTTCAACATTCTTTAATGATACATTTCTTTACATTTTTGTGTCGTTGTTTTTGTTTTTGTTTTTGTTTTTTAATGTCGACGATTTTCGTTCGTGTTCTTTCCAGCTAAAAACAGTTTCATGAGGACATGAAAATTAAGCGCGAATGTGAAAATGCAGAAAAGAAATTGAATCAAAGTAATGGCGCAAAAATGAAATGAAAACAGAAAGAAAAGAGCAAAAGAATGAACAAAAAAAACTTCATCGTTCAGAATAACAACCAATGGAACGTAAACGGATATGCTGCTGTATTGCTCTTGTTGTAAATATTTGATGCCGCGCGCTCGTTCTCTGTGTCGACTCTTTATCGACTATACTCTTTCGTTACATTGCAATGACGATGATGCTCGTTGCTTTTATTTTTTTTTTCATATAGTATATTCTTTATTATAAAATGCTGTGCTGTACATCTGCTCTGCCCTGCGACAGCTTATTGCCAATGCTGCTGCGCTGCCAATTCAGTTGTTGCTGCTGATTCAAACTATTCCGGTTAAACAAAAAAAAAAAACGTTTTTACGCTTGGTAGCTATTACCTGTGCCATGTTGTTAGCTGTTTTGTTCATGTTCGGGCAATTCTTTACCTTTTGCAAAATGTATATGTTAAGCTGCATCCCGTATATGATATCTATTAAAAGAACTCGAAACCACTGATTCTGGTCGGTTTTTATTTTGTGTGTTTCGTTTTTGTTCTTAGTAAATAGAAAGATGCAAGTACTTATAATGGATTCTCTTTTACATTCAAATGGGCACAAATTTCTATAGAAGCTCGCAAATGCACAGTTTTCTTAACATGCACACACACACACCAATAGTTGCATATGAACTCTAAAGAGGAATACAATTTACCTATTGCAATGCGAGAAAAAACAACGCTACACTTCATTTGATTCAAAAGTTTTTGAATGCCCGTATACGTATTTGCATATGTCTTTCGCTTATTGTTTTCCTTTCTCGTTTTCTCTTATTGGGCAAGCCTTCTTCGATGTTCAGTGTGTGTACCATAATTTGGGTATCGAAAATGAATCAACAACCATAAGTACTGTTGATGATTTTACTTTATCAATTCAATATTACAGTACCTGGATTTATTTGTTAAGCCAGATTCTACCGATGTCCCCTCACTTCGAAATAACAAAAAAAAAAAACAAAAACAAAAACAAAACAAAAAAACCTTCATAAATCTATAACTCGAAAAATGTGCTTCTTTTGTCATTCAAATGACTTGACCGTAATTTGGATATTCGTCTAATGCATAGTTCTAATAATGCATTCTCTAGAGATTGACATTCCCAGAAATTAGATTAAATACGTTTTTTTCTTCTCTCCAACAATATGGCATTGATAACTAAACTGGTATTTTTATCCAAACTCTCTCTCTCTCTCCATCTCAAAGATTCGACATATTCATTAAGTTCTCTAATGTCTTTTTCTACACATTTATTGAGCCTATATTTATAGCAAATGAATTGAGATAAGTTAAAAACTAAATTATTTTATTCGTCTACTTGTTTCATTGAAGTTAATTATTATGATGGAATTATGTGGAAGAAGAATCCACATTCAAACAGAAACAGAAACAAAAAAGAACCAACCCAAAATTGAAGTGGTTTCATTTGAAGAAAAAAAAAAAACACACACACTTGTAAATACAGACTCCAGATATCTTATTATTGCGCTCATTTTGAATCATTTTTCCGTTGATTCAGTTTTATTAGCACGAGATTAATGGCCTTGAACTTGGATTAGGATGTGAAGTGCGGAGCGAAACCGAGCAGAGAATCACACTACTCGTTGCTAGTGGTTTGATTTTTTTCTTCTTCTTTAAGAACATCATAATTATTATCAGAATGTAATTACATCGTTGGTTAGAGGGAGCGTGATGCAATCTTATTGATTTATTCAAGTGTTCATCGTCGGACTGCATGCAGCCAACAGCCAACAGCCAACACCCAGCAGCCAGATGTGATTTTCTCACTCACAAAACACTTCTATTCGCATTAAAGACTAAATAGATCCATTTTTCAAAACGGAATCAACGAATAAAAAACATGTTAATTAAAGCTCTCCTTAAGCAGAATTTATTTGAAAAATATCTTACCACTTTTCGCGCATTAACTTTTATTAAACGTATTTATATGTGTTTTTTTTTTTTTTTTTTTTTTTTAATGATAAAACCGAGTTACAATTTTCTTCAGCTGAAGTCATTGAATTTCAACCAATGGAGTGTTGTCACCCGAAGCATTTAACTCTAAGCCGTAGACACTACATATTCGAATTTGAAACTAAAAATCTTATCGAAATAGGATTTTTCATTTTGTCTTTCATAGCCACTATCGGTTGCATAAATACGGGCGCTTTTAGCAATCTCAGTAATCATTTTATTTGATTTTAATACACACACAAAACATACACAACGTATTTTCAAGTGCAATAAATTGTGTTGATGAGTTGTCGTAAAATTGTTAATGGAGGTTGAGATTTGATAAGCGAATATAAGCACCCAATGGGATTTGAGTGTTAATAGCCAGTAATTTGATTATGGAATTTAACTTAAATATTTCAATTAGATTCATGACATTTAACCGATATTGGCCCGCATCGAAATTATGATATAAAAGGGTGAATGGGTTACGATGAAATGAATCACTAACGACACTATTTTTTTTTTGGATGGATTTATTAAAGAAAGCATTTATCAAGTCAAAGGTCAAACAATTATTTGCTTTGGATTGTGTGTTTGATACTAATGATCACGCCTTCACGCAGCGAGAAATGCCACTTAATTATCGGAATTGAATTTTGTGTTAGTGTCATTGTTCAATAAGAATGGGCCGCTCTTTGGCCAACCAAATTGAAACACATTTGTTTATTTTAATCGAATTTATCAAGCATTTAATGATTTCTGTAAGAAAACAAATGGAATGCAAACATACAATTGCTACTTATATGTAGATATATTTAAAAAAAAAAAACATTTTACATTTTCTCGATAAAAATAACGTTCAAAACATTTGCACTGACTTGATTTAAAGCTTAAATCTAATAGGTTCATTTATTTCATTTATTTAAGTACAAAATACATTTTGTTGTGTTTTCATATAAACTAAAAAAAAACACAATGAAGAGATTCACAATCCATGAATTTGTCAAATAAACTAGGCGATGAGATAATTATGGGATGAAATAATAAATTATTAAATACCACTTTTCTTAGGACGATGGGCTAAAAAAAACCTCTAACATTCAGTGAGATGAGCACAGCATTTTTGCTTTTGTTTGTTTGTTTTTTTTTTTTGTTTTTTTTTTTCAACCAAAATTGAATTCTTTCACAAATTGTTGCTGTTAATTTTGTTCTTCCGTTGCCGATGTGAAACGTGTTTAATTTCGTAAAAATAGATGTAGCGAATACTGCATAAGAACGGTTAATAAAACCGCGAATGGGCTTATCATGGTAAGTGATGAGCTATTCATTGCTCCATCATATTGCTGACGTGATGCCATAATGACGGTTGGTTCTGGTTGGAAATTCCAATCAATGGCATGTGTTCGTACAATGTTTGAATACACTTTAGCTGATGCCTTTGGTGTTCGGGTTTTTTCTTTACTTTTAAAATCAACGTGGTACAAACCGAATTGTTCGCTATTTTCGAAAGGAAAGAAACAGAAATGAAAGTTTTAAATGGATGGCTGTTTTCCACATCGATAAGTGTTAGGCTGGATTATGGACTTACGTAAAGCCGGCTCTCCATTCATAGCTGTCCATCAGACTCCATGCAATATAGCCCTGGATTTTACATCCATCCTCCTAAGAAATTAAATCAACCATTCAATTAGTGTTTGGTTGGACATGTGATAATTTCCAGTTTTTTTTTTTTTTATTGGAACTTACCATCGCATCCAAAACGGCTGATAAGTATGAATTGAAATAGTTGATACGATCTCTGTCTTCCACTCCATTATTATCACTGACTCCGTTCTCGGTGACGATCACTGGTGGATTATTGTATTCTTTGTTGATCCACATCAATAATTTGTACATACCGGAGGGAACGGGCTGCAAAACAACAATACACACAATTCTCACATTATCACATTGATTATAAAAGCACTGGCAACAGAAACAAATACACAAATGGTGTGGATCGTGAGCAAATGATATGATCTTTATTCGCTTGACCAATCAACCGCATCCATTTTGATGATTATCTATGATATATTTGTCATTTGTGTTTAACCAATTTTTACATATATTGTCACAATTGTAAAAACATTTTATTGATTGATTTGTTTGAAAATGGAAATATTGAGCTAAATACTTACATGTAACCAAGTCGATGCCGAATTTGGCCATCGTTCATCGGCTGATTCAACAACGCCCATATCATGATTGAAACTTGGTATTGGAAAATTGGCCGAATTGTTACGATCATTTCGTGTAACCAAAACGGTTGTGTATGAATTAATGCCAAAGAAATCGGCCGTGCCTCGAATGCGTTCGATTTCTTCCTGTGTAAATGTGGGCAAACGTGATCGTGGAAAACCTTGTTGTTTGCTATGCATTTCAATGCGATCGATCATCACTTGTGGATAATCACCATTCTTCGAGAATATTGGATGTGCAAACCAGCCCAACTATAAAATTACATTAAAATAATACAATACACACACAAATTTGATTAATTGACAACATAAAAATAATAATGAAACACATTTTGAATAATTGAATAAATTTCATGTTAGTTCAGTTGTTTTAGTTGGTCTTTGGTCCTTGGCCTTAGCCATTCATGCCTTTACCGGATTAGCAAAATATGAAACTGAACTAATGACCGCACTTTGCATTCAACAACGACCGAATGGATAACAATTGTAGAAGAATCATTTTCTAACTGCTTTGTTTTTTTTTTTTTTTTTTTTTAATTTTTCATCCATATTTCAAACTTGAAATGTTATATTATATTTTCAGCAGTATATTTAATGAGAACTTTAACTCATTTGTTAGTTTTTAGTGTCAATCGTTCAGTAGCAAAACGTTTGCTATTCACCTTTTTTGTTGTTGTTTTTGCATGACATTCAATTGCAATTTTGATTCATATGATGAATAAAGTAATCGCATATGAACAAAACCATGTTAGATTAATATGAGTATTTGTTCAGTAATTAGTCTATAATTAGAGCGGCTGCTTGCAACAAAGTTGTAATTAAGTTAGCAACCGTAGAAAAATCAGTGCGACAACAACGTGAGGCACTCGACAACAATCATGTTAAATACAGATCTTTATGAAGGAGAGAAAAAAAAAACAACAGACAAAAACAAATATTAAATACACTTTGTACTTACATAAAATTGTAGGGCAAGCTCTGATGCAATTTTATCATCGTTCGAGTCAGTTTTTGCTTGCGGGTACGAGGTGTCGGTGGTGATGCCAATTTTACCTTTTATTTTCAGTGAGAAATTTAAAAACAAAAAAAAAAACAACAAAATTCGCAAACATTAGACAAAATTCAGAGGAAAACATGAAATTTATTCTAAAAAAAAAAAAAAAATCCAATTCTTATTGCTAGTTATGTTCAATCTATAGAATGGCGAGTTCAAGGAATGTTTTTGTTTCGTTGGAAAATGCGTAAAAATAATGGAATGTTTGAAGTGAGCGACAATCGGCAAAAATTGTCTACGTGCTTTGTTTTTGTTGTCAAATTATCATCAATCGGCTCATTAAATTGTATCAATGATTCTGAGGATTGAATCATGTAGCAACAACAACACCAACAAACAGCTTATTCAATGTTCGCTTTGAACTATGTGCACTTCATGTGATGAATAAAACAATTCAAATAGCCAACCGCTCGTCAACAACACCAACAAAAACTATTCAATGTTAACATCTCAATAAATGCGACAAACATACACACAAAATGCGACGACGACAACAACAACAATGCAACACCGAGAAAACATCTGTGACTGCGCATTTGAATATCTGAATGGGTCTTTCACAATGACCTTGACGTTGATATAGAATTTATTTTCCAGTTTTCCTTCTTATCGTTTGGCAATGTTACTTTGTATGATGTTGTGTGTTGCCGCTATTTTTTTTTTTTCATCGCTATTCTCGGTTCATTTAGTTAAGCGTACTCATTGGTCACTGTAGCGTTCAATTTGTGCTCTAATTTGATGTGTGTAGCAGTATTGTTTACACCCGATACGTGCTAATGGTTTAATGCCAATGCAAATTTGCAATGTAAAACACAACAAACAACAAAAATGAAAGTCTTGTTGTCACATTTCTATTTATTTAATTCATTAAAGGTTCAGTTCATTACGCATATTGAACGGTTTGACTCATAGCTGATATAGTTCCGTTTATGATTGGCTATTAAATTATCCAATTAACAATATTTTGTTATTTGTTATGTAAATCGTTGTCAAGCAAGAAAGCAAGAATAAAAAAAAAATGACAACACTGAACCGATTTGTCTTCTCTTTATGTGAATCACATTCATGCAGAATGCATGAAACCAGAACAGCTGACTTCAAAATTCATTATGCACACAGACAGTAATAAAATCGAATATTTAATTCTCTTAATGAATTGATTAATGGTCAAATGTACGATTTTATTACGTTATTTATCGGCATTCAAATTTGTTCAATTCCGATATGGTAATGCAACACCTTTGAAACAACCATATCATTAAAGATTCTAACCGATTTAAAATATGTGAATATTACATTCCCCCGTTCAATTTTTTCGATGATTGACACACCACAACAAAACATTTTGTTCACACATAAAATATGTTCCCATATGTCTTGTTATTACAATCGATCGCAATCAACGGAATCAGCATATCGTTTTAAAGGACGATCACAATAGGATTTGAACAATTTTGCACGGCAACTTGTAAATCTCACGGTGTTTATGGTCTTGATATTTAACAGCAATGGACATTGATAAATAATCAGGGCGTATTAATCATGTAGGGAGCCTCGCAACTAAATTCTATTTTATTCATTTTTATTCTCGATGGACAGGATCTTGGAATATAATCTTGTTGCTTTGCTGTTGTTGTTTTTGTTTTTATTGTTGCAAATAAACGTTGACGGTTTCGATTTTTAAGACTTATTGTAGTGGCAAACACACAAATCACACGTCAGGGATTCAAATTACGTAAATGAAGTGATGCATTGTAATGCACAAACAAAATAGCTATAATCTTAGACGTACTCAAGCGAATATACCATTTTTTTTCTCTCCCGTAATGAAGCTGATCTACTGTAGTAGTAGCGGCAGCAAGAGGAGGAGTATCAACAGCAACATCAGTCGTTAAGACTCGTTTTTTGAAAGTGTTTTCTTGATGGCTACAGTAAGAATGGTCTCGTCAACTATAAATGCCAAAGGTGACGATAACGTTTATTGCGATATAGAAAACCACTTATTTGCATCTTGCAGAAAAACCACGGATTTTTTTATGTGCGTTCAATTAGAAAGTTTATGCGGAAAGTAAATTTTTTCGGTTGTAAATCAACATGATTTACATTTGCAAGGAAATGCAAACGCACATCAAACGCTCAATCTGTGTATGATACAAAAACAAAGTTGCCTCTTTCTTTTGGTATTTGTGAAAAGCTATCAATGCTGAACTTTTGTTTTTGTTTTTGTTTAAACCAATGCAATAAAAATGTATATTGTTGACTGGACTGTAAATTTATCGCCATAAAATTGGAATTGTACAAATACCAAACTGATTGCTAGGTTGTTACTAAGAAGGAAACAACTGTGATCAAGTAGATAATTGAGCGGTTAGCTGCTTAGCCAGAGTTTGACGTGAAATGTGTCATTTTAATAAGATTAGGATTTTTAGCTTAAAGCTAAATGAAGATGGATTTCATAGAAACGAATCCGATCAGCATAAGAAGACAGTAGAATGGCTCCTGAATGATCTCTGTCAAATACTATTACTCCTAGTTGCAATCACTTTCTGGGGTGATAATGTGAACTCAGAAATACTGTGAGTAGCACACACACACACAAAAAATGGCATAAATGATGATAAATAGTTGGTACTGAACTTGTACTCTTTTGCGTGAGTTCACTTTTCAGTTTGTCCCATTCGTTTTATTGCGATATTTGACTTTCGCAATCTGATCATGAATCCGAGTGTACGACGAACAGAAATAGTTTACATTGATAATTGTAACAATTCTGAGCAATTAATCAAGCAAACCACAAGCGAAATATTGATAATCAACAGAGAATTGCAAGAGCAACAATTCAATTAAACGTTTGCGGTTTATTGAAATAAAATGCATATTACGCAAAGTGTTTACAACACTGGTACACACCGTAAGTTCGCGGCTTAAAGTAATATCAAGATCAAGCATTTTTTAATTTCATTCACAGACAGTTAAATAGGCGTCATGTTAAGACATCGAGTGACCAAGTGTCGACCACTGTCATGCGCGCCTAAGCATTCTTACACACATGCGCACACACACACACACTCAACAATTTACACGATATTCATCACTTAATATGTGGCATAAATGCAGGCATGCACTACAGCTTTAGCAGTTTAATGTTTAAATGGTTAAACATATCATTAGATCCATTAAAAACTGAACCAATAAACATAAAATGCAACAACAAATTACAACGTCTTGTTGTTTCTCGTGTGTGTGTGTGTGTCTGTTTTTTTTACAACCAAAACAAAAAAGCGCCAAAAAACTGCTTCTTGCAATCACAACAAGATCAATTGTTTACATAACGAATTGATCTGGTTTATTGATGCCATCGATTGTACATACCTTTTTGACTGGATTGGAAACGTTCTCGATATAAATGGACAATTTCGGCATGCGCTTTCAGCACATTATGTCCACACAAGTAGCTTGGAATGCCTGGAAAGTTCATGGCCGGTGCCATGAAATCAACACCGTACGATTGCTCGCAAATATGCCATGGTTCATTAATTGTCGTCCAAATCTATTTTTAAACACGTAAATCATTAAACATGTAAATACAGACAGTCGAAAGAAGCAAAAAAAAAAAACATCGAATGCACGAAGAAAATTTTGATGAAATATGTTTAAATGTTTACGTCAGATAAAATCCGAAATCAAAATGTTTGCATAGAAATTCATTCTCATTTCGTGTTTTTTTTTTTGTTGTTGTTGTTGTTGAGAAAATGAGATATGCAAAAGAAATGTGATTTTTTATCTTACCTTAACACGGTCACCGAACTGTTCGAATAAAATTTTTGCATAATCGGTCACATAATCAATAATGGCTGGATTTGTCCACCCGCCCATCTCTTGAAAGCGCTGTGGTAAATCCCAGTGATAAATTGTCACCATTGGTGTAATATTGTATCTGTTTCATCGAAAATTCAAATGTACACATGATGTTATCGTTTGAATTTGGACAATTGCGTTGCAATTTCTTTTGAGACTTTTCAATTCTATTCAATTAAATGACAACAACAAATTAATGTAAATTTTCCAACTTACCTCAGCAATTCATTGATTAAATTGTTGTAGTAGCGAATACCATGTTTGTTTACATGTGTAACGAAACCATTTGGGAGAATGCGTGTCCATGAAATTGAAAATCGATAAATATCTACACCAAGTTCACGTACCATTTGCACGTCACGACGCCACTACGATGGACCATAAAGAAAAAAAAAAAAAAAAAAAAAAAAAAAAACGGTGAAAAGTGAAAATCAGAAAATGTAAAAATTTATTCGAAATGGAATATTTTGTGTTTGAATAATAATATAATTAAAACTGGTGAATACCAGTGAAAGAAAGAAGATTGATTTTAAACATATATGCCCAAAAGAAAAAAAAAAGAGTCTTGTATGATTTGATCATTGAGAAAGGTTTTACACGCATCATCACGTGATGTCATTTCAGTTAAAACAGTGCAATATGCTACACATAATCGCTAGTTATGATAATCAATTAACCATTTTTGTTTTACGGTATGGATAATGACATAAGCGATTATTGAAAATTATACATTCAACTATGTTATTGTTGTTGTTAGTATTATTTGTATTTGCTTCTGTTTATTTTGTTTCACTTCACAAAGATGCGGAACTAAACTAGTTTTATTCTGGTGTTTAGTTCACGGATGCGATTTTGATTTGGCGCATGGGCCCCGGCCAATCAGACGGATTTGATGATTAAGCGTTACATTGCACGGTACTTGCATGAATGTCGATATGACTAACATTTGCGTTGAGCTGTCACTTTTGATTGATCCGTTTTAAAAGAGAAAAACTAACGTGTGTGTGTGTGCTTTTGTTTTTATCAATCGTTTGTGAACTCACTGAAATTTGTGCTCATTCATGTTTTCTGGTTTAACTTCTGGTTAGAATCATGGAATGGAATAAGGAAATTCACGTCAAAAATCCCACTGAACTGATGATATAAAATATTTAACGTTAATTGTTTTTTTTTTCTTCGTTCGTTCTGTTGATTCATACACATTTACTTCCGTCCCACACTTGACATGAGAGAAACAAAAAAAACCACACACTCTGAATCATTTCTGTTTGAGAATAGAACAAAATTTACTTCGGTATAGTAAAGTCAAGTAGAGCATAAATTGACCTTGTGATCAAATTTCTAGTGCTATGTATTTCGTATTTTATCAGGGGAAAAAAAAAGGAATCTGATTTAAGTGAGTTAAACTGATTTGCAATAAAGAATCTAAGCGACGAACCCGGTTCTGAATCGATTTGATCAATTTAAAATGCCAAAGTCAAAAGAACAACTCAACCTCTTCATATATGAAGACGAAAGATGAACAATGTGTTATTAAGTATAAACAATTCAAATAAAGGGATCTATGAAGTGACTAAAGTTTAAACAATGAGAATTGCACATATTTAGTTATTTCCTAGTTGTCATTTTGATCTGTGATGCAGAATCATTTTTTTTTTTTTTTAATTTACGACATGAATATGATGATCAAATCTACCTACCTGATGGTAACTGTCACTTGAAACATCACCATTGCTGCGATCGGGCATTTTCTCTGGATGACGATGTGACAGCACGTCCCAAATTGATTCGCCTTTGCCGTGTGCATTCCATCCACCTTCAATTTGATACGCTGATGAACCAACACCAAATTGAAAATCTGATGGAAATTTTCGATTCGGCCTATCACAGAGTCTACAACAACAACAACGAAAGAAAGAATCAAGATTGGTTTAATTATATAGTTAAAAACAATTGCAATTCAAATTATTACACGATATCGAATGGAATAAAAATTCTGGTTGAAAAAAAATACGGTTCTCGAAGCTCATGATGCTTCGATTGTTTAGATTGTGTCACGTTTGTGAATTGATTTTGTCGAAAATAGACTCACACTTTTCAGCTGGACAATTATTCGCTACTAAAAATATACGTTTTTTTTTTTCCAATTGTAATTGTTTGGCCAGTTGTCGCCAGACAATATTTAGCCCATGAATCAATTAGTTAACATTCCGAGCTACTGCACGCCCCTCAGAAGATTAATGAAAACTGTTTATTTCCAACGCGCATGGAATTCGATTGAGTATTGAGCAAGGAGAAATTATCGAGAGGAAAAAAACGGATATTTCCAATTCACATTTTTAATGAATATCACTAATTCAAAATTATGCAAATTAATGTGCATTCAAAATCTTGAGAATTTAACACGAAAAATTGATGCTAGATTTGGTCTAAAATGAGCTCATTTGATCATTAGAAAGAAATGTTCGATTTGGTTATCACAATTTTATGCTTAAATTAGATAGCTATCGATGAAGCTGAAGAACAAAGAAAAAAAAAACAAATGGAAAGGATACTGTTTCTCTCATTCTCGTTCACATTTTAATTTGGATTTAGACAAATCATAAAAAAAAAATCGTTAACTGTTTGCACGTGTCGTGTGGCGCTACAATAAAAACTCTTTAAAATTAAAAAATTCCAAATTGAGATAAATGACAACCTGATTCGGCAAAAAAGGGTACACACACATTGAATTATAAATTGTACAATGAAATATGCTTAATCAGCAAGACATTTGTACGTTTTGAAACATCGTGTGAATTAAACACTTGATCGTTTTTTTAAACAAAAACTCGTAGGAAAACTTCACTTTTCGTACAATTAATGATTAGAATTAATCAAAATAATCACTCTTGCTGTATTTTTGGCGGTTGACCATTTAAAAATAGAAGAAACAATATTCTATTTTTAGAATATTCTAATGAGCGTGCCTTGATCTGAATTTCTATCGATTTCAAATGGTAAAAAGGAATCCGGTTCGGTTCTAATTGTTGGTCATTTTCAAAATACTTGCAATTTGGGTGTGTGTGTGTGTGCGATTTTTTTTTCTGCTCTCTAGAAAACATTCATTCACATGTTCGTAAACTCTATCAAATGATAATTGCTCAAATTAAGTCGATAATTTATTGACGTTGTTTTTCATCTCGGCTTTCATTTGATTAACTGATCTATTCTTTGTTTTATTCAAAATTAGGTAAATATGAAAAAAAAACATGCTCTAATTAAAGGTATGTTTGAAATTTACAAACCAACAACAACAACAACAACAAAAAAACTGTAAATTACAGACTTTAAGTGAATTAACAATCACGTTTATAATCCATCGTCGCACTCTTACTTTCAATTCAATTCCATGAATTGTGTATGACTTTTAAATTGTTTCGTGTTTCAATATTTATATTCACTCTTTTTGAAAAGTGATCATTTTATTTTTGTGTATAATTAGAACTTTTGAGTTTCTACAATTGATCGTTGAAATTGTTTGAAAATAACATGCAAATGATTATGAATTGTTAAGAACTTACCCATAATGTAAATATTGTAATGAGAACACAACTACAGCAATCCATAAATGATTGTAAAAAATGTTGGATTGTGACATTTTTGTTTTAAAAAAAAAAAACAACAAAACAAAATTGATAAACTTTAAAATTCAATAAAATGTTGCTCTTTCTTTTAAATGAAAAGTAAAATTTTCTTTTTAAGCAATTTTAGAAAAGTCTTGATTTTGGTTTTATTGCAACTTCAATTAAACGGCAATTTTGATTTTTCTTTGTCGATTCTATTCTCTATTTAATTTTTTTTTTTTTTTTTGCGAAAAATTCAAACACCAAAAACAAATGCCGTTGAAATTGGAGTCTTGTGATTTAGCCAGCTGAGTTTAAACTTGCTGCTACAACACGATATTTAACAATAACTTAAAATTTGTCTTTGCACACCGTCATATATATCAACTCAGAGTGCACCTGTGCGCAAACACGAATCAATCTCACACACATCAGCAGCTGATTTTGTTCACATATACTAAACAACATCTCCATATGGAGAATACTAGAGCTTAGGTAACACACCACAACCAGCATAGCACACTTAATACACGATATCAACCATGAAAGAAAGAGGCAAATGAAGGCTCAAGAAACGCACATTCATGCTGTGCGGTGCTCACTCTTACACACAATAACACCATTGGTCAACGATGTCTTAAATATATCAAATATCAGATTAATCCCATTCGAATGTTACGTTTTCATCTCTTCGCTCTTATCGTATTTACATACCTATTTAGTTTGGTTATTTCCAACATTTCAGATGAGTGACGCACTTCAGTTGATCGTTGTTTCCCATATGATATTCATCGATTTACATTGTCGCAAACACACATTAGCAAACCTGAAATAGTTTATTCCACGCGAACATCAAATGTATCTAATGCGAATCAAGTGTATGCAAAGATTACAAACAGAATAGAGGGGCCGGATTGATGACGTCGTTACATGATACCAAGATGTTCAAATTCCAGTTATGGACCAAGACTTTCATTAGTCAGGGAATCTCCAAGATTTCTACATTAACAGCACACACACACACACACACACACACATGTCATATGTTCTGGAGCATTGTTTCGCACCATGTGGGGTGTGCAATGTGCTTGTGCATACCGTTTTACCAAAGGTTACGTTATGAATCACTCAACGCTTTGCACGAACAGATAGATCGAGATAGGTACTATCAGTTGTTTTTTTTTCACATAAGTTCCAAGCAGTGTGTGTAACTTTTATCTAAAACTAAAATGAGAGCTCAATCGATTTGTTGACATGATTTATCGTGGAGTATGCACAGAAATATACAGCTCAAATTGTACACTTCTTTGCTTGTTTTTCAATGGTTTCTATGTGAAATGTTGATAGTTGATAATTGTGATAAAAAATCGTTTATAATCGATGCGGAAATAATATGGGATATCATTTCATGATGCTTAGCTTGATCTTTTTAACCTTTGCCAAATGCAATCATCGAAAAAATAAGTGTAGTTCGAAAATAAACTCATTATAGCTATTTATAAATTACGAACAGAACAAATACTTAAACAACAGAAAGACACGAAGATAAGAATATAAATAATTGAAGTCAATTGTGCAGATTTTGGTTTCATTTAGAAAAGAATAATTTACATAAAATCGTATGAAAACGTATCAGATCGCTATTAAATTCATAATGAAGATTTCGAGGAATCTTTACAAAAAAATGCAAGTTAAAAAAATCATAGCAAGAGAGAAGAGAAATTGAGAACATGATTATTCGTTCATATTGATATAATATTGAATCAGAAAAATTACCTTATCTTATTTCTGATGAATATCGATGAGGGATTTATTCAAATGACCTGAAGAAATCCCCCAACCCACAAAAACATATAGAACGTATCAAAGCCAGCATATCGATAAAAACTGCAATTTGGATGCCATAATAATTTTTGCATCAATAATATCGCGCGACACACATCATGTGTCACACAGTCAAAAGATTGACTAACTTGAGCCGTACGATCCGTCACGGTACTCAAGTTTATATTGAAATGAGTAGTTTTTGCGGTTTTGAGAACTTCTAAATTATTGAATGTACAGGGCCATCCTGAAAGATAAAATGGGGGAAAAATATCTTAAATATCTTCGACGGTCCATCTCGGTTGGCCATTCCAATCAATAGTGATGGTTTTTGGAATTCATCACCAAAAAATAACAGTTTTGCTGCACTCTTATAGATAGTTTTCATTAAAGTATGATTTATTGTCCGAAATTCACCCTGTTACACAATCATAGAATTTTTCACCTAATTTGCATTGTATTCATCAGCTCTTATCGTTTCAATTACATTGTGCACTATAGACTCCGCCCCCAAAGCTACTTTATATTTTACTTTGAATTTATTGCTCATATCAACCGTGTGCCTCCGTGCGTTTTTTTTTTTTCTCAATATTTTAACCACTTGAGGTTTTTTTGTCATTTGGCATGTATTTAAGTAAAAAGTTAAATAAAAAAAAAAACACACACACACAAAAAACACTTTTCACCACAAAATGGGTCAATAAAAATGTGATAATAAAAATAAGAAACATTGATTGAAAGATAGCATTTTGACTAAATGGAAAATTTCATTTACTGAATTTGCTTTTGGGTATTAAACAAAAAAAAACGTTTATTTTAAATATATTCTAAAATATGACACGTTTTAGAAAAATCAGTCCGTATTTTTATCACATTTGAAATGAGCTCGTTCACTTGAATGATAAATTTCAAGGAAACATGTCTGGAATACAATCAACCTGTTAACAGAAAACCTGAAAAAGATTCATTTTTTATTTTGCAATTGCAATTTTTATTCAATAGGTTTTTCCTGTCATATCCATTTTATACATTGATTTAGTTTTATTTAATTACAAGATTTAATTGCAAATCAATTGCATTTACTTTGAATTTCGTATTAATCAAAGCCCGAGCCGTTCAAACTGGGAATCATATGAATTCAAAAAACACACTAATCTAATCGTCTGTTAAGTATCCCGTTCTTGTAAATATGGCATTTTTTTGTTGTTATAAATATGGAAATGTTTGAAAAGTGGAACACATTAAAATTGTGATGTTTTACAAAAAAGAAAAAAAAATCGAACGACATGTAATGACTTAATTTCGGTTTTAGATTGTTTTATAAATTTTACTTCCTGAACAAATCGTTGTGGCAAGAAAAAAGATCACCTACAATTATGATGGATTGCAAAATTTCGACGTAACTTCAACGTGATGTAAGTGATTTGCAAGTGTTTTTTTTTTCGAATATCACGTGCACTTACGTGATAAACAAACAAATCAATCCAAAAATAATTTAAAAAAAAGAGAATTAAGTCCCACAGTAAAAAGAGATTAAAAATAAATTTCATATTTGGCGCCTATTATACGCGTTATTTTAAGAAATTGTGATTCACATAAACCGCAAATCATTAAAAACGATTTAAAAAAAAAAGCATCGTGACAGCAAAATAGAATGAATAGAACAACTTATTCGCACAAACCGCAAAATTCGTAACAGAAAATTTTGATTTGGGATTTTGTTTACCTCTTTTTACGTAGTCAGGTGCGTGAGAATACATTTGCGTGTTTTGTTTTTTTTTTTTTTTTTTTTTTAAATATGCTTTCCTTTGTATGCAAGTTATGATCCATCGATTTCATATGAATATTCAACTAACCCTCTGACGTGGTACGCAATTGTCATGGTTTTTTTTGTGTTTATGTGTAATGATAATAAAGGAATTGTCTTGTTTTTAAATGCCAATGTCCAACGATTGACCTGGGTTTGAATCGATATTTTCGGGGATAAACCCAACGTCATACGCAAAAGTAACAAATAAAATCGAAAATTAATGTAACAATTATAATAGCTAAGGTACAGTGCACTATGAATGACAACGTTCAAATCACACAAATGTAAATCCATTTGTGATAATTAATCTAAAAAAAAAAATGAAATATGCCATTTTGTCTTATTCATTTGATTGATATTAAGTAAATTTTACGGTGTTTATTCCAATTTGTAATGATGGCATATCATCAAACATTCAAAGGTCAGTTTTTGTTTGCCATCTTTGTCATTTGTGCAATCGACTTAATTCGGATCGGATTCAGTATATCATTTTAAAGTTTCGTTCTTCTTCTCATTGTGTGATTGTGATTACAATAAAACAAATGTGTGACAAATTGGCTCTTCATGTTTGCACTTAACTTCAAATGACTATTTAAATTCTGAATCATATTTGATTCGGGCGCAATTTAATGTCAACTACATCAAAGCGAACAACGAACATTATGTTCGCTAAAACACACATCAAATCCGCTTATTTATATTAAACTGCAAAGAAACGAATGAAAGAATAATGTTGGATGTATCTCTTTTTTTTTGTGTGCAAACAATAGACTCAAATTCCTCACAGAATGTCCAACATGTTTTAATCACTTAACGAGGGGGACATAACATGAAATTCGACCTAAAGAATAATTTGAATGTTTCATTTTTAATCGAAACAAAAAATAACAACCGCTATCAGTTTGTGTGTGTGGGTAGATGATTTAAATGTAATTTGTCAACACCCGAACACGTGGTTTTTGAGCTCAATTTTAAGTTATGTCTGTTGCTTAATAAAACAATGAGTTCAAGCCCGGTCATATGCATACGCACTGCAGTGCCATGGCCTTACCAAAAATAACTTTTATTTTTTTGTTGTTTCATTTATTTTACCAATTCATTTACGTGAATCATATATATTCGTTAAGTCATCAAATAAAATAGCATTTTGTTTTTTTAAATTAAAAATAACAATGATGTTTATTTGTTTCCAATCAAAAAATTTCAAACGGTTGTATTTTCGTCAAATAAATATTTTAAACTATTAACGCGATATTGATAACAGCTAAAACTCTTCAAATATGACCACGGCATTTCTTGGACCCACATTGGCATACTGTCTTCATGTCTTTTGTCCCCCAATTGTAGTCGAATGTAATCTCTTCACCCTGCAAATATGGAATAAAATGGAAAATGGCAAATGAAATGACCAAAAGTCGTTTTAAATGTTCATTGATTCAAAATGGTTTTCCTCTTGTGATTGATTCGAACACTTACCGGAAGAATTTTCCGCAGTGCAAAAAAGCCAATTCGAATGTGCTCTTGTCCGTTTGAGTACACCGTCCATTTGTTTGGCGCAACATTCGGATCACACGAATGATTGATGAAACGAGCTTCATTGCCATACACTTTGGCATCGATTTTCAAATTATAGCCCAGTGTCAAAAAATAATAATTGTCATCCTTGTTGGCTTTGGCTCGACTAAAACGTTGATCGAATTCCACATTATCGATCACTTCGCCCATGTATTCAATAACAAATCGATCAACTGGAATTTCTTCTTTGGCAAACAGACCCCATCCCTTCGATGCGGTAATTTTAACATCAAATTCAAATTGTTCGCCGCGATGGAAATTTTGATTTTGGCATTTTTCTTTGGCTGGACACAGATTTGGATCGCATTCGATATTCAGCACAGCATTATAGCAATTGCTTTCAATACTACATGGGGCCGGATCATCCGGACGACATTTGCACTCATTGTATTCGGCCTCTTCAAATTTCGCAATCAATTTGTTCGTTTTGATTTTTTTGTACGGTGGCGGTTTTCGATTTTTATTGTTCTGTTTGATGCTCTTCTCATTGATTTCGTTGAATTTTTTCATCCATTGTTCGGCCTCGGCAACGGCATTTTTTAGCAATTCTTTTTCATTTTTACTTTTGCAATCGCCATCGCCCGTAATGTACAGATAAATGTGCGATTGTAACACCCATCCATAGTTGTGCGTGCCAAAAAAGTACACACAAATCTGATTTGGTTCTTTTTTGTTGACGAGCACACGTTCCGGAATGCATGGCGGTGGTACAATTATAGCCGGCCACCATGGTGAATTTGAGTACTTACACCAGACTATTTCACCATTTAACGGTCGACGACCCGACTCACATTCCTGGACAATGAAAACATATTGAAAATGTGATTAAAAAAAAGGCAGATTTACAATTGAACAGTGAATTTTGATATGTTCAGATGATGGACTTACCTCACAATTGTAATTGTCGCCAACCGGCACATTAAGGCAGTAAGAATGGAATGAATAAACGCATGCATCGCAGCAAATGAGTTCGCCACCTAGCGAACAAAACAAACAATAATCGATGTTGATGCGTTTTAAATTTTTTGTTGACTGATGACGTGCGCAAATGAGCTGCGATTCTGACAACAGTTCACTCCCGGCTGGAATACACTCCGATGATCGATGATATGTGCCTGGGCATAGCAGACATTTGATGAGTTTTTTGTCTGATTCCGTGCTATGAAACATATTTCGAATGTCGGGCGATACACAGGTTTGGCACACATGCCGCGGGCAATGAAGACTCTTGATGGTGTTGCTGACGTATGTTTTTTTATGCTGCGGCCAATACTTGAGGCATTCAATGTGATAAGCTTTTCCACAGTTTTTGTCACAGCATTGAATGCAATCGGCCTCCGATTTGGAGCACACAAAACATGGAATCTTTGACGATGTTGTGCAAAATGTACATTTCAATTGTTCGGTGTTGTCCTCAATACAACTGGATGGTGCAATGCCACCATCATCCTCGTCGTCATCCCTTAACATTTTTCGCTTTAAAATTGCATTGTACGCTGTTTCATTGATAATTTTGCTTAGGCACTCTTTGTGAAAATATGCACTGCATTTGCCGGCACACTTCATCACGTTACCGCTCTCAAGACAACATTGACAAACTGGATCTTTGGCTAAGCCCTTCAACAGAAAATTGGCCGGATGATTTTTCATGCAACAGTCTTGGATGATGTCTTCAATGATTTTCAATTTTTGTTGTTTGACTTCTTCTTTTGATGGTTTCTTTTTTAACAAATCCAACGTTTGTTCATCGACAATCATTTGCTTTTTCTTAGCTTCGGCCATTTCTTTTTTCTTTGCGAGTGTTCTTTGGCGTGCAGTTTGATTCTCTGTAAATGTACTTGAACCGGATACTGTACTGTCAATTGAAAATCGTCGACTTGTTCGTTTAGTTGGTGAACCAGTCTTCGTCGCTGTACTCATCTTGAGATCTGTCATTTTCGACCAAAACTCATTCAATATTGCAACAAATTCATTCTCATTGAAAATGGCGCTTTGATTAAATGATATGTCCGGATTTTGAATTTTATCATAAACTAATTTTGTTAAACGGCAGTAAATTTGATCGGTTGATGATGGAGACTCTGTGATTACGGCATACGTTGGTGACTCATCCATTTGTAGATCTTCTTCGGGCAACTCTTCCGGCCGACTGAGCTCAACTGATTTCAGATAATTGTTAATATTTTTATCAACATCATAATTTCGATCGAGCTCATTCAATGTTGGGCTAAGCGAAGCCGGTGATGATGATTGTTTCATTGACGAATAAGCGGTGTCAAATGTTTGCGGTGTATCGCAACGATCGCCAGTTTTGCGACGAATTGAACGCAACTCACGGTCCATATCTTGAACGGCATTTAATAAAATTACATCATAAAATTCCACACGATGCTCTCGTTTGATACACAACAGAACATTCGCTTCATGGATTGCCATTTCCCATCTTTTGGTCGAATTTAATTTGTAAGCTTTATTGCGTTTATTTGCCGGCACCTGTAAATGGATGATAACAATTGTTAATGAAAACATATTATGTAATGAATGAATTCGCTTTGTGCTGAGCGGTGATTCATAAAGTACTTGAATTACATAAATAGTGAAATGGAATTCTTTGTTTATTTATTAAGTAAAGACGAAGAATATGGAATATACCTTGCTCTTTTCAACAAACTCATCTCGTCCTTTGAACGGCAATATTGACGTTTTCTCATTCACCCAATTCCGACGGCCGTTGTCATATAAAAACTTCACATGGACTTGATTATCTGAAACAAAATAAAAAGAACAATGGACAATTTGTTGCATTTAGAGGTAAACAGTGAATACATTCAGTGCATCTATGAGAACACCGAAAAAGACATATTTTTCAGTAAATAGAAAATGCAAGCTCTAGCTTAGAAATGGAATTCAAGTAAAATTTGTCCCCTTGTAATGAACAACAAATGAAAACAGTCTAACCTTTGTGAAATTTGTGTTCCTCCTCGCAATTGAATACGATTGCCGGCCAAAATGGGTATCCGAATAGAGCCGCCCAAACAATTTGGCCAACATACCAAGTTGTATCTGTGGAATCGATGTTGCTGTGCTCGTCATCAGCATCAGCAATTACACAATCATCGCTAGTGCTTTCTGAATACGGTTTATCACTGAATACAATGGAATCGCCGATAGCCCGTGGTGTTGACGGTGAACAACAATCGGTTAATGGTATTGTGAGTTCGGCCATTTCGTTTGGTGTTGCGAATGTTGTCTTTGGATTGTCAGTCTTATGCTGTGATGCAATTTGTGCCGGTGTTGTTGTGACCAGTTCAGTTGTTGATATTGTTGAATTTACTAATTGCTCCGATTCGTCGGCATTGGTCTTAGTGTCGTTATCGCCATTTTCGCTGCCTTCCGTTGAACTTGTCAAATCAATTTCGTCAACTATCTCAAATGATTCTGTTCGTCGATTTCGCATATCAAACGATTCGGTGCGTTGTTTTGTTCGCTTTTCCACACGATATGCACATAAACTATCTTCAATATCCACATCGGCCATTAAATCATTTGGTTTGGTCGCTTCATCCACACGATATGCACACAAACTATCCTCAATATCAATATTATCGATTGATGTATTTGATACCGTCTTTTCATCCATTTGTCCGAAAAAATTTGGTTCTGTCGCCGACAATTCAACGCACAAATCAATGATCGGTGGTTCGGTGTGTGCACAATTATCATCATTATGAGTCTGAAATTGATTATTGTTTAATCCATTTTTAGTAAGTGAAATCAACTTTTGAATGGGACTTTTGGTTAAAACGGTTGTTGGACGATTCGACACTAGGCGCACATTCGCACTAATATTGTGTATAGAAAAAACTTTTCGTACTTTTCGTTTACTCAGCGTTTGCTTTGAATGTTCTGTCATCGATTTTCGTGTTCGCTGATGTGATGATGGCTGTGACTGTTGCGGTTGCGGCGATTCATAGTATGTAATTTTACGACCAAAGCGGCTGGTTAGTTGTCCCTTCGGTGATTTTACCGGTAAAATCATCTTATCCGTGAGATCCGATTGCAATTGTGCGAGGATTCGTTTTTTCGACGAATGTCTTTCCATTGATTCAGTCTCCGTATCATTGTTGTTGCATTCATCAATTGCTGAAATGCGACGCTTTCGTGACATTTTGCTACAATGTATTGGTGGAATCGGGAATGAAAATGAAATTTCAGTCATAAAATTACAATTTTATTAACACTTAATGGTCTTTTTTTTCCACTCATATACAAAAACAACGTTAAATGTCGATCTTATGTGACGCTTGGCGCCAAAAAATGACAACATAGGCATGCATTTTCTAAATGAAAGAAAAATTAATTTCGACATTTGCAGTGAACGATTTACTTACGATTTTTCTGACATTTTGCGACAAATGCAACACAATGTAACAGATTGCCTAGTTTTTGCACAAAATTAACTAAACGTTTTGATATAAATAAATTATGTTTTTCTGATTATATTCATAACAAACGATAGATAAATATGTTTCCTCTGCAATGGTGCACACAAATGCCATCAATTGTACAAATTGGAGATGTATCGCATCGAAATGAGTGCGTTCGACGTATGGAGATTTCATGAATTGGACATGAGAATATTGCGGTAAGATGTCATCATATTCGTGTGGCGACCTCTAAACATTTATGCAACACAATTCACAATCACATTCAACCGCATTCAAGTTGTAGTGCGCGTTGTCAAATGCCAAACGTATTCCAGTGTTTGGTTTCTCTCAGTCGAAAAAGTCGAAATTATACATTGCATTTGTTGAACACACATTTTGTTTTTTTTTTGTTTTTCACACTATTCCAAGAGAATTTAAATCATTGACAATAAAAATGGCACGACGCGGTGTTCCAAATGAAGATTTATCAAATATTGAATTTGAAACGAGCGAAGAAGTTGAAGTTGTGCCCACATTCAATTCTATGGTAAGTAATGCCCCGAACAGAATTGTTATATATTTTAATGATTTTCGTGATCGGCATTTTATGGATGCTTTGAAATGTGCATATTTACATTTGGATTGATCGGATTTTTGTCAATCATTGATTGCAGGGCCTACGTGAAGAGCTTCTTCGTGCGATTTATGCTTATGGTAAGTGTTTAGTGCGTTGAATTGTACGGTATTTACTGCCTGACTTATATATATTCAACATGGCTGAAACATGTAATTTATTTGTGTAAAAGTGCATAACCTCACAAAACCAGCGGCCAATCATTCATATCCATTACTAAAACCAAATTAATTTTGTGTATATGTTTGTGTTCAGGATTCGAAAAGCCATCAGCTATTCAACAAAGAAGTATTTTACCAATTGTAAAAGGGCGCGATGTGATTGCACAAGCTCAATCAGGTAATAATCAGGTTGTCATATCAACCGCAATAGGAGTGACTCTACCTGAGGATACGAAAATAAACGTTGTTTTTTTTTGGTTTTTGTTTTGATTCGCAGGTACGGGAAAAACGGCCACATTTTCAATTTCAATTTTGCAGTCGCTTGATACAACATTGCGTGAAACTCAAGTGCTTTGTTTGTCACCAACTCGTGAGTTGGCCGTTCAAATTCAGAAGGTGATTTTGGCGTTAGGCGATTTCATGAATGTCCAGTGTCATGCGGTAGGTTGACTTCCACAACATTACATTTAGTTGAATTCGATTTGAATTAAGTGGACATTTCAATAATTGATGTTGACAAATTGCACTCGTGTTTTTTTTTTTTAGTGCATTGGAGGAACAAATTTGGGTGAAGACATTCGTAAATTGGATTATGGTCAGCATATTGTCAGTGGAACACCCGGTCGTGTATTTGATATGATAAAACGACGTGTATTGAGAACCAGATCGATTAAAATGCTTGTACTGGATGAAGCTGATGAAATGTTGAACAAAGGATTTAAAGAGCAAATCTATGATGTCTACAGATATTTACCGCCAGCCACACAAGTTTGCTTGATTTCGGCCACACTTCCACATGAAATTCTCGAAATGACATCGAAATTTATGACCGATCCCATTCGTATTTTGGTCAAACGTGATGAATTGACACTTGAAGGTATCAAACAATTTTTCGTTGCGGTTGAACGTGAAGAATGGAAATTTGATACACTGTGCGATTTATATGATACATTGACCATTACACAAGCCGTCATATTTTGTAATACAAAACGTAAGGTTGATTGGTTGACGGAGAAAATGCGTGAAGCCAATTTTACCGTCAGTTCAATGCATGGTGATATGCCACAAAAAGAGCGTGACGAAATCATGAAGGAATTCCGTTCGGGCCAAAGCCGTGTTTTGATCACAACCGATGTATGGGCTCGTGGTATTGACGTACAACAAGTGTCATTGGTTATCAATTATGATTTACCAAATAATCGTGAATTGTATATTCATCGTATTGGTCGTTCGGGACGTTTTGGACGTAAAGGTGTTGCCATTAATTTCGTTAAATCGGATGATATTCGAATTCTTCGCGATATTGAACAATATTATTCAACACAAATTGACGAAATGCCAATGAATGTGGCCGATTTGATTTAAATGGATTACATTTTGCAATTCACAATCAACATTCACATCATTCGTTTCCCCCTCACTTTAATACAACCAAACTAACAACTGGAGATTAGGATAACAACAGCCCGTTTGCATTAGCTCGTCGCTCGGCCAGTGACATATTTTAAGTTGAACAAACAACATCTGAATACATACAAGAAAAAAAAAACATGGCCATCATGTTGATTTAGACGAAAGAAAACAATTTCTTTTATTTCTTTTATTTCTAACCAATGTTTTTTTTAGCAAATTGCATATACAACATATGAAATGCGTGAAATTCTTCTCTTTTTTTCTGTAATAAATTTAAGCAAAGAACACACAATCAGTGAATGTATTTTGCTGAGGAATTAGTTGCGCGTCAGCATTAGCAACTAAGGTTAGCTACTAATATGTAGCGTCAACCGACATTCGATTGTGGTGCGGCAGATATGCACACCAGTTAGGTCTGAGCGGTACACAGCAACCGCTGTTGGGTGAAGATGTGAATGTGAATGTGTGAGTGTGCGCGTCACATTATCTGCCGCACCACAATCGAGTGTCGGTTGACGCTACATATTAGTAGCTAACCTTAGTTGCTAACGCTGACGCGCAACTAATTCCTCAGCAAAATACATTCACTGCACACAATACAAAAGTGTAACAACAACAACAACAAAAAAAAAAAACATTGAACACAAGAAAATAAATTATTCAAGTAAGATGAACGAATTTGTTGTTTTGCTTGTGGCATTAAAAACACATTAAACAAACTAAAACAAACTAAAACATAGTGGAAAAAATTGTTTTATAGTCTACGACAAGAGCACTCAATATTCATTTGCCGAGTTTTCCTTTGACTTCGTCGGGAATTTTATTGATAATCGTTGTATGATCAACTTCCTTGGCTGTTGCAATAACACCAAATTTATTTGGATATGCAACATCAGCACCATACTGATAATGATTACCCGTGATGTCAGTCAATAAACCGCCATCAGCTTCAAGAACTGCTTCGGGTGCTATTGAGAAATGAATAAAATGTTTTTTTTTTTTTTTTTTAAATGCCTTAAACTATTTTTGGATTTTACAAAATTCACTAACTAACCACAAGTGTCCCATTTTTTACATCCAGGACTGGCAAAGATATAAGCATGTGCATCGCCTTCAAGTAACTGTAGTACTTTGAAACCGGCACCACCAACCCGGATCACTTTTGTCGGTGCAATAGCCTTGAGTGCACTTTGAACCAATTCATTGGAATGTGATCGCGTTGTAGTTGCAATCAGTTCACCGCTAACGTATGGTTTTTTTTCATAACCGCTGGTGCCCAAATCTTTTAAGCCCCAAATGGTACGCCCAAGTTGATCATCACTTCGTTTAAAGTACGGCTGATGTATAATACCGCCGACCGCTTTATTCTGCACAGACAAACCAATCAATACCGTAACCGGTTCGAGAATACCTTCGGTATATTCGGATGTTCCATCGAGTGGATCAACCCAAATCACTAAATCCTTTTCGCTGATATGTGTCAATGAATCCGGGCATTTATTTTTCAAAAATTCCTGATCCAAATCGCTGACAATCCAATCGCTAGGCACATCTTTCATATCGGTTGCACCTTCTTCGCCGATAATTTTCACATTGGGAAATTGAGTTGACAATGAGGCAACAATGCATCGTTGCGCTGATCGATCCGCTTCAGTCTGAAGATCATTTTTTCCCTGCAATTGAAACCAAACAAACATTCAACCAAATAGAAAGTTAGCAAACAATAGTTTGAAGCAGTCGATTGTGGTACTTGACACGGTGGCAAACCACAAAAACAATAAATTAGAAAAGTGAAAGTGTCACATGTATCTTACTTTTTCCACGATACCGAGTTCACCTTTGCTCATGATATCACGGATTATTTTACCAGCTCGATTGGCAATGGCAATCGAACTAGCCATAACTCGCATAGCCAATGGTGCCGGTGTCATCGTTATTTCTTTGTTTTTTCTTTTTTTTTTGGATTCTAATTCGCAAACACTTTGATGGAACTTTTTTTTTTGGTGGAAGATGACTCGTGTATCTTATCTAAGATCAAACAACAATTGTGGAACAAACAGATTGCAGCAAGCTTTTTTAAATCAGCAAGATTGTTATCGTATACTGGTGACTGTTTACACAACACCTACATCGTATAATAGTTCATGTATCAGTGTAATCGTTCATAGCTAGACTATACTAACTACACTCACATAGCAAATACAACTATAGATGCAAACATTGAAATACATATGTGTTTGACAGAAGACACACGGCATAAAACTCTCCAATTTTCCTAACTTTGAACGTATTTATGTCAAAACACATTGTCGAACCGATTTAAGGCAATTTTTCTTCTTGGAATTTGGACTCTGATTTTCAGAATCGACGGCATCGCTCGTAAAAAAGGTAATTTATTTTTTAAAAAATATCTCAAAGAATAACAAATTATAGAAAATTAATGGAAGCCATTGTTTTTCGTAGAATTTGATTGGAATTTATAAAAAAAAATGGTTCGAGTTTTGGTCGGTGTTAAACGAGTCATTGATTATGCGGTCAAGGTATTTATCAGTTTTCAATCAATTGCATTTTATGTAAAATGTCGAATGTTGTCAAAGTGCCCATTGAAATTTGATGAAAAGTGCCCAAGCACTTTTGGCTTGACGAAAATGCATTCGGATCACATCAATGGATGTGATTTTTCATGCAGTTTTATCTTTTATTTGGAGTTCAATTTTTTTTTTTTTTACTATAATGTAATTTTCGATTAGATTCGTGTTAAGCCAGATAAGAGTGGCGTCGTAACTGAAGGTGTTAAACACTCAATGAATCCATTTGATGAGATTGCCGTTGAAGAGGCCGTTAAACTGAAGGAAAAATCTGTGGTAAAAGAAATTGTCGCTGTTTCGGTTGGTCCAGCGCAATCACAAGAAGTGCTGCGAACTGCACTTGCCATGGGTGCTGATCGTGGTATTCATGTTGAAGTGCCAGCCAAAGAAGTGGAATTACTTCAGCCAATTCATATATCGAAAATTTTGGCAAAACTGGCCCAAGAAGAGAAAATCGATTTGATTTTGGTTGGCAAACAAGCAATCGACGATGATGCCAACCAAACCGCTCAAATGACAGCCGCTTACTTGGACTGGCCACAAGGTACATTCTGTTCAAAAATCGAAAAAATCGGCGATGGCTACAAAATTGAACGTGAAATTGATGGTGGATTAGAATCATTGAATTTAAAAGCACCGGCTGTTTTAAGTGCAGATCTTCGTTTGAATACACCAAGATATGCCACTTTGCCCAATATTATGGTATGTGACATTTAGACATTTAGACATCCATAACATACAAATACATTGAATTGATTTGTACAACATTTTTTGTTGTTTCTTAATTTAATATGCAGAAAGCAAAGAAGAAACCAATCAAAAAGGTAACACCAAAAGATTTGGGTGTCGACACCTCTCCACGCATTGAAATTGTATCAGTTGAAGAGCCACCGGTTCGTCAAGCTGGTAGTATCGTTCCGGATGTTGATACTCTTATCGTTAAGCTCAAAGAAGGCGGACATGTTAAATAAATCAATTGAGAATGATTTGCTCAATTGGAACAGCTACATTTGCTAGCTGCAGCTGGAAGGTTCTTAGATGGTTTTTTAAATTATGTTTTGTAAATGATGCACCCAAGTGGCATATATGAAAATGAATAAAGGCAAAACTATTTTTCCAACTCATTGTTTTTCAGCTGATTGATTTTTCATTTGAATTTTGTGTTTTGGTTTACTTTTACAATTTTTTAAATGTACAAATATTTATTTAATCGTGTTAATCTATTTTTTGCTCTTATCCTTGATTGTGTATTTGTCGTATGTCTTTGTCGGATCATATGGTTCCCAGCGGCTGGCTGGAAAAATGTGCTTATTTCGTTCGTACCATGATCGTAACAGAACTTTACCAGCATGCGACTCTTCTTTTTCCACTGTGGCATCGCTAATCATACGAATATCATCGTGAACATCGAATTGAAATAGTGGACCAGATTTACCGCGCGCCTTGGTTACAATAAAATCATAGAACGAATAATGATGAGGTAGAATTAAATCTTCTTTGACATACATCAGTTGATCGGCCATGACGGTTTTCAATTCACTGAACTCTTTGCGCAACGTTTCCAAACATTTTTGCAAAAACTGATAAATTGAATTGCCCTTTTTCATGGTCACTGAACGTCGATGGCCTGAACCATCCCAGTAACTGAATGTGATTGGGATTTCTTGATCCTTTAAAGCCGCTTGTTGTGCAACCCATTCCTGTCGCAATTCTTCACGTAGCCGATTTTCACGCTCTTCACGTTCACGATCCGGTAAAAATGATGTATCAACGTCTGGGTTTTTGCGTAATTTTTTAAATGCTGGTGCATCCGAATCGTCAATTGTAGCCCATGAATTGAACTTTTTTGAACTGGATTGGCTACTGCTGTCGTTTGATGCATCGTCATTGTCCATTGGGTCGTTGTCATCACTTTCGTCGTCGTCATCGTCTTCATTCTCTTCCTCATCTTCATCTAGGTTAAATGATAGCGCCTGAATTTGTTTTCGCTGCTTATTTTTCTCCGCCTGTTTTTCCTCCAGGGCACGTAATTTTTCACGATCCTTTTCGGCTTTTTTCTGTGCCAATTTTTTCTCACGCTCTCGCACGATATCCTCTTGTTTGGCTTTCATTTCATCCAATGTAACCAAACCAATGGTTGAGGATTTAAGCTGTTGCTCGACCGCATCATAATGGGTAGCGAATTTATTTTCAATATTATTTATCTTGAGGTCTTCTTCGATCTTTTTCTTTCGGAATTCGATTTCTTGTTGGGCAATTTCACGTTTTTTCATCAATTGCATAGCACGACCAGCTTCGCTGGCAGCTCCCTTGTAGTGTGCCATTTTTTTGTTGTTATTGCTTTTAATTTATAATCAACCAATTTTCAAATATAATTCCTCGTATTAAGATTACAAGTAAATGTATGTCGACAAATTGTGTGGTGCGTTTTATTAGATTCAACAAAATGCGAGAAATGAAATGATTAAAATACACAGTTTTGTTATTGACTGAATTTCGTTCGTAGCTTGTTGATGTCAAGCACTAAACAATGACAGTTTTATAAAGGGTACATGTAAAGTACAAGTAGCGCCATCTTTAATCATGGAACCATGAACGCAACCAGTCAAACATTCAATTTTTCATTTCAATTTTAACACTTTCAACAGATTGCAGCAAGCAATCAACAGTTTGAGAGTTCAATTTAATTCGTTGATTGCTTAAATCTAATGAAATGGGGAAGATGATCCATTTATTGTTGATTTATTTAGATTTTTTAAGTATTAGTTATCACATTTTCATGAAATATCCATTTCCATCAACTTTTTGCGCATCTAATTCGACTTTATTGTAGAACATGCTTTCAAAGTGCATTGCAGTAAGAAAACCAATTGTCTATTTCAAATCGGATAGCTTTGAAATTGCAATTTTCACGAATTTTCGCTTATGCCAGTTCCAAGTGCTCCGCGATATTTTATATGGATGAAGTTGTTCAGGATGACTGTTATTCGGGTTTAAACGGAACGCGATACAAAACAAACAGTTTTTTTTAGTCTATCGAAGAGGTTCGAGTTGGCAGTCAAGCCATCGAAAAAGACTCTACACTTTGAACATGTTAGTTATTTGTTTGTTGTATTTGGGATTTTCTTTTAAGACCAGCTCCCTCCGGTTTGAATAATCTGGCGAACAGATCCTGTACAACTGTACATCGAACAATGTACAAGGATTTAGGAGGAGGATTGAGTCATAACACATCAGCCACTATGTGCTCTCGGTGTGCACGCTTTTGAGACCGTCGTTTTTTAAACGATTTAGTGAACCCTGCACTACTTTTGCGATTTTGGGTGTATAACAGTTTTTGGCATATTATAATTGTTTTTTATACATTTTTCAACATAGTTTCAATGTTCTTTTCTCACATTTTAATTTGCACGAATAGTTTTAAAATAAAGTTCAACACTTCATATATTATACAGTTATGCAGTAAAAAAAATATATAATGTATAGTATTGAGCCCTGTGCTTGCATTCAAAATCCAACTACTAGAATTGTATCTTCGTGGTGCTAGAAATAAACAATTTTGACAGCTTGCAAAACAAATTGCTTGCATTTTACTGAATTCGATAACAATTAGAATCGTGGAGTTGTTTATGAATTTCAACAAAAAAAAACGTTAAAAATGAGCATTTCATGCAGTTATAAGGATTGTCCCAATGTTCAGCGATCATTTTCAAGCAAAACATTTTTTAACTTGTGAGTTCTTTTCATTGTTTGGATTAAAAAATATTTAATTTTTAACAACTAAAAGTAATATTCGTTAATTTGTCCAGGCCAACCGATGATCGTCGTGAAATTTGGATTAAAAATTCCGGCAATGAACAATTACAAGGGATCAGTTCAAATGTTCGACGAATATTTTGTGAAGATCATTTTGATCTGAAGTATTTACGGCGCCAGTTTAATCGAACCATTCTTCGTCGGGAAGCAGTTCCATTTCCCTTCAATGAAATTCCTGAAACTCAGGAAATTGGTTAGTTCCACATTCCGATGGACTAGTATAGTTTTTTTTTTAAAGTGAAATCTTTCCAATTAACTGCATATCTTTTAATTTGATTTCAGAATATATTGAAATGGCTGAAAGTGAAGAAGAAACTGAATTAAATCAAAGCGAATCGACCGAAACGTCTGAGTCAGCAAAAGACCAAAATAAAGTGATAATTGTGTTGAATAAAACGCCAAATGCTCGAAATCAACCAAACAAAGTCAAACAAAATGAATGCAATCTCAAAAGTGTCGATATTCCAATATCAAAACCAATATCAAAACCGATACCGAACAATGAATTGACACAAGATTTAGAACAAGATGAAAGTTTAGTAGAACACAATAAAGAAGTAGAGGTAGACTTTATATTCGTCGAAGAAAATGAAAAAAAAGATACAAATGATGATGAGCAGAGCTCAAGTAAAAAAATACGCTTGGACATTGAACCAACAACGAATCGATTGAATGAGCCGTGTGAAAAAGGTGAGCTGACCATTGTTCAGTCAAAACCTCCACCTCTAGTACCTAAATCATTACGGCAGAGGAACAGCATGGATGGAATTGTATCATCAAGCGAAGCATTCGATTCGAGTAATGAAGAGACTTACTTTGCCCTATCACTGCTTGGAACACTCAGACGTTTGACCCCGCACAAGCGAGCCATTGCCAAGTGTCATATTCTGAGCTATTTAACTGAACTTGAATATGGTTCGAGCTCGTTATCATAAACCATAACCAAAAGTCATATATAAAATAGCTGAATAGAATAAGATTTTTAGATAAAAAATTGGTTTTGTTGTACTGTGAATAAAATCATTCGTAATAAATTTGTCAGTGTAATGTGTGATGATGGCTATTCACTATTATTCATTTTGAGGCATTAGAATCACATCATCGGTTGTATATCCGTAGCTTTGATGGTAAGATTGAACGTGAAAAGCATGAGCGAATGGAGACAGCCATTATTTCCACAAGCTCGTTATAATGGATCATTACTAGAGCATGGAATATGTGACTCGTTCTTATCCAAACATTCTAATCAAAGCGTCCAAAAAATATTCCAAAACCTTAACTTACATTTCAATTATTTCTATATTCGGACGTAATGAATAAATTTGATGGACAATTTGTTTTGAATAGTAACAAAAAATTTGCTCAAATTCAAATAACGTGAGCTTCTAACTGTTAATTAAAACCAGAGCCTGAAATTGAACGTTAGTTCATACTCACAATTTAATTGAAACGCCACCGCCACTACAGTCCGTAGCCAGGGCCTTATTTCACAAAAGCCGTTCAGGCTGAACGAGTTGTTCAGAAAGGCTTGTTCAGGTTTGTTCATGGAACCTTCTGAACAACTTGAACAGGCCTGAACAGCGTTCAGCGAACAATATTCAAAATGAAAAAGCTTCAAACTGTTATTCTATTATATATACAGGGTGTTCCGCAATTACATGTCAATATTTCTACCACATATTTCTCAGACCATAAGGCAAAAAAGTCTACGGGCCAAAATATCTAGGACTCGTTTTTGGTGGGGTTTCAGACGCTGGCCCCCTTTGGGTCAATATTTCATATGCTAGAATGGTCATCATTCAAATGCGTGTTGTGGTCGCATTTTTCAACATAAATACATGGTTTGGATAGCTTATTGGAGAGATATTGACGTCTACAAGATGACACGAAAAAGAAAAAGGGGCGGTAAATTTTTGGTTGGTCTGAAAGTACAAAAAAATCCGAAAATCGATGAAAATCGCGACAAAAACAAAAATCTCACCACGACAAAAAAAAATAAAATGCAAAATGAGTTTTTGGAACTACTCTAGAATATTGTGATACCCAAAAATGAATTTACTTTTCAATTGAACAGTTAGTTCGAAACAAAAAATGAGATCAAAAAAATGGCTACAAAATAAATTGAAATCTTTTTCCGACAGATAATTTACAATTTTATTATTTGTTTTTATTTAAGAGTATATTTGGTCAATATTTCTTTTCCTTACCAACACATCAATATAGACATTTAATGTTAACATTGAGTTACCCAACCAAAAACAAAATTGCTTGGGAACCAAACTCAAAGTAGTTTAATGATTTTGTTCACATTTATTTGTTGTTTTTTTTCTTCTTCTTTTTCTTCTTCTTCTTAAAACCCGTTTTAATATAAGGAGGTGGTTTGGTTTCAAATTGAAAACAAAACGTTCAGGAAAACCTGGGGATTATTTTCATTTTTATACTCATTCTCATAACTGAGCAAAAGCAATAAAATGTTTTACGGTGAGGCGATTTCGTTATTGGAATTCATTTGCATGTTGTATTGTGACAATTGGTTCTGTTTTTCAGAATATTCCCATTGATGCATATATGTTTTTTCATATGTGAAATTATTACAGTTTTTCACAAACAATTTTGTAACAATTCCCATTTTCGATTAATAATTTGCTTCTTTCAATTGTTTACGTTAAACTACATTTTTTTCCCATTTAAATCATAATTGTTTGTTGTTGTATTTGTTCTGCCATTTTTTTTTCTTTTCATTAAATGTAAATGTAATGGAATTTCTATTGTATCAACCTAAGGAAGTTCAATTTCTAATTTGTATATTAAAACTCTTCATCTGTCACTGAATATCAATCAAATGAAAAGAGTTTGTGCTAGTTTTACCGTTCCAAAACTTAATTTATGATTCTCATTTTTAAATCAGGACATAAATTCTAAATTGAAACATCTAAATATTGAGATTTCATGTTTTCATATAATGTTTTCTTTTTTTTTCATTATTTCATTTCTTTTTGTTTGTCTAACTGAATCTATTTTTCTCGGCTAAGTTATATAAATGCATGTTTCGTTTTTCAAAACAAAATTCGTTCGAAAAAGTCTATGTATTTTTTTCATTTTTTTCATTTTTTTTTTTAAATTTTAAAAAACCCTGTAGTGAAATATTATGTTCTGTATTCGAAGCAACAGCGTAAAAATGAGCATAGAAATTGAGATGAAAGATGGCCCATTAGTAAGACCAAGGGGACTACTGAAAACACTGAAGAAGATTGAAAATGATTGAAAAGTTTTAACTGTATTGAAATGTATTGAAAAAGACATGTTTTGCAGTAAATTGAAAGATTCATTTTAAGAAAGTTAAAAATAAACATCTTTTTTTTTAAATACAAGCTCCAGTTTGTATTTGAACTGAATTGAATTGGTCATTGGATCGAAAATTTACTGACGAACATTGTTCAAATCAATACAAATTCCATATACAGCCGCCCAGCACAGTAGTGTTGAGACAAATATGTGAAAACATGTAAATTAACCGAAATTGACTGAAATACATTTTAAGTAAGTCAAACTGATTTGAATAATAACAAATTTGGTGTGTGATTTTCATTTACATTGTTTCTAGCTTGTGTAATTTTCGCAATTCAATAACTTTCAAACGTGTCGTTCATAAAGAATTTAATTATGTTGAAAATTAGAATTCGCATAACAACGAAACGCCAATTAATGATGAAGATTTTTGTTTTTGGGTTTGTTTACACTTTCGATCCAATTTTGTTCGAATTCACACCAGGCCGAACTGATGTTATTTTGGGGCGGAAATTGATCACTGAATGTTGGTTATGGCCAACGTAAATACAGGGAATGTTTCAATTTGTTAAACAAATGTTTTTGTTGATCACATTTTTCATTGTTTTTAACACAATGTTGGACTAATAAACAAAACCCATACCCTTCAAAATGTCATTAGAACAAAATGTACTGAAAACGTACGGAAAAGTACTGAAGATGGATTTTCATTAGAAATTGTCCCCTTGAGTAAGACTGTTTAAAATGAATGCATAAGAATCATAACTGTGACTCAAAATATTTGAATACGCATAAATGAAACATAAAAAATGATTTCGAAAAACTTGTAGGCTTGAGTCAAACTAACAATTTCTTGAAAACATGCAAAATCTGCTTCTCTATCCATTTCCGCTGTAAATTCAATTTGGTTTGAAAATCAATTTTTATGTGTCTTCGCATATTCGAATTTGTTGAGTCATTATCATTCTCATGCATTCAAATGGTCAATTGTTTCGTTTAAATCCCTTTTTTTTAAATCAGAAATTGTTCGAACAATGAGCACTGAAGTCATTTTCTATTCCTAATCAAATCAATTTGTTTTTCTCTCATCGGATATGTGTTTGTATCTCATTTTTTTAGTTTTTATTTTACTTGTTCAAAGTTGGGCCAAAAATTAAACGCCAATTTAAAAATCGGTTTTTGTTGTTGTTGAATAAATTAAATATTCGAGCAGGACAGTGTTTCACCAAATGAATGAAATATGAAATCTTCTCAAAAATTAAAAAAAAATAAATAAATTCGATAACTATGTGCAAGTCAATTAAACTCATCTAAAACAAATGAGAAGTTCTCACAAATTCTTGCAGCAGCCTTACATATTTGCTCTTCAAAAAATATACGAGAACTTCTCATTTTTTATAAATTGGTCTCTTTCTTTTTATATATATATAAATGTCCCTTTCTCTTGCACACAGCTTCTTATTAAAAAGATTGTTGAGAAAATCCCACATTTTATTCATTTGGTGAAACACTGTCCAGGGCGTATAAAAATACTAGCACTGTTACTTGGTGGTTGTGATATTATTCAATTTAGTGAACATTTGTTGTTGTTATTATGTTGTCAAAATGTGAGAAGGCATAATTTTAGATTTTGAATTGTACAAAAATTGTACAAAAATATATTGGTTTAGTAAAATATGTTCGAAGTGTTGTTGTTTTTTTCTTTATGGAGCAGACAATGAAAATATACATTCTTTTGTTGTACTCAATAAAAAAATGTGGTCAATTTTTTTTCCTCCAGAGGTCGAAAATCGTTACTTTGTCCCTTTGAGAGATCAAATGCATGCATTTCGTCTCTTTGGAGGATGAAATTCCATTTTTGATAGTGGCTTATAATGTTTGTATATCAACGTCTGTACCCAAATGTCAAATATTGTGTTTATTCTTCCATGGAGACAAAAATCATGTTATTTTGTCCTCCAGAAGGACAAAGTGTTGATTTTAGACCTCTGGAGGAAAAAAAATTGACTACTTTTTTCTATTGAGTAGTTGTTGTTGGGAGAAATACTTCTATTGGTTTAACAGCATTTTGTACCCGTTAATAAATATTCAAAAATGTTGTCCTTTGATACTAAATTCTAGATATTCCTTTAGTTTTATTTGAAGCTGCATATTATTTTTCGTTCAACTACTTGAATATACTTTTTTCTTTCAATTTGTTGCTTTCAAATGTGTTTTTCTTTGTTGTTCTGTTATTTGGTATAAAGGAGAGGCACACAACTGAATCATGCTTAATTTTAAAAGTTTATCAAGGTTATTTTGAATATTTTTTCCCTCTAAATAATTCTTCTTTTTTTTTCAATTTAAATATTGATATTGATTTTCATTATTTAATGTGTTTTTTTTTTCAGTAATATTTGTATAATCATTTATTAATATTTTTATTTAAAAAAAAAAACCTGTTTGTAAATCATATAAATAAATTCCAAAAGGGCGATCAAATCTGGTTCCAATATCTTTTAAATCAATTGAAACTCGAATTTAAATAAAAAAAGATCTAAATGATTTTTTCTCTCTCTTGGAGAAAATCGAAACCCCTTTTTGTCTGTTTTTTGTTTGTTATGTTTTTTTCTTACAAAAACAGATGCACAAACAGTATGCTACAATTCATTCCAGAAAAAATGACCCCATACATTTTCCAGAATGGGCAAAGCTTTACATCTCATTGAGAACAAACAGAGACCTAACAGAACAAAACAAAAAAAATATCTTCATCCCCAAATAGACACCATAACACAAAACAAAATTACATTGTTTACTTAAATAGCATCAATTTTCTGTTATTGAAATAACATGCAAAGTCCTCTAAATCTTGAGATTCTTTCGAACACATCGATTTCCTTAATTTTGTGATACTCTACACTTTGAACATATGAGTTATTTTGTGTGTGTGTGTGTTTAGAATTTTCTTTTAAGACCAGCTCCCCCCGGATTTAGCAATCTGCAAAAATGTGGCATTGTTACTTTACAATCGACCTGCAACTGTTTTCTGCGACGAACAGGTCATTGGAAAGGTATTGCGGCCATAAAATCTTCGTGACTTTGTACCTGTACATTCGAGAAAAAAAAAACACAAATATTGAGTTAAATAGTGTTGTTCAGCAAGATAATACGTATTTATCAGATCGATTGATCGTGTGCCTTACCACATCAGCCACTATGTGCTCTTCAATTTCCATTCCAGCCAACAGTTGATCTTTTGTTAGATTAATTTCATATGAAGTGGTTGGTGTTACAAATATAACACGACTCTTTCTTGTTTGCAACATGTTTGCAATGACGAGCTGTATACACACAAAGTGACAATTTATTGATAAGGTTGTGATTAGCAAGGTATGCAAATATAGAGAAACGAGGGTTAAGTGGTTTGTCTAAGGCTACGAACCTTGTGTTTGTACTTGTTCAGACTATCACGTGATTTGACGATCAACAGATTTTCATCGGTTTCCAATTTAAATGACACAACAAATGCTTCTGGTACCCATAAACTGACCAAAGGAGCCAACATTTTTGGCACAAGTTGCAGAGAAATCGTTGGTGCTCCGTGTCCAGATTGTATTTTGTGCGTTGGCTAAATGAAAATGGTAAAATAATACAATAATCAAACAAAAGAAATTCATCAATAAATATGCTGATTGAGTGATGAATAAGATGTGTTCGCTTAGTTCATTTGAAATCTTAAGAATATATACATCGATCGATAACAATTCATCGTCACGTATGATCTGGTTTTCAAGGTTCCCTAAGTGAAAAACCAATATTCACTGTATTTGAAATGTCGATTTCATTTAAAATTTGTGTGCCAATTTAGAGAAAGTCCAAAAGACCCCCATGAAACTGAGTCAAACCAGACCATCCGTTACCCAAGAAATTTGAAATAAGAATGATTCTTAAAGAATCACATTTGTTTTTTTTTTTATTACTTCGGCCTGTATACCATCAATTCCCTCACATCACAAATGCTATCGATCGATGCAGAGCCTCTCATTTCTCTATCGAATGACCTGATTAATTTTTCAAAATATTCGAATAATAAAATAACACCCTTCATTGAAGATGGCATGATAATTTACCATTTTGTCGGAAGGTATATAGAAGTCGGATACAGCAGCAGCTAAGTAAAGAACAGCTCGTTTATCAAAGGCAGCCAAACATTCGCATGCAGCACGAAGTAGCCACATGTAGTCAACGACACTTGTGAAGTTTATGTACAGAATTTTATTTGCCTCCTGAGCAATTTTGTATTTTGCTAAAATTGGTGCCAACAAATCTACGCAATCCGGTTTGACTATGGCAATATGGTACAAACAAACAAGAAATGGGACGAATAGTTAAAGCAAATCAAGTTAATTACACCACTGACCGAATTATGAAAGGTAATAAAAAGAAAATGGTGCCGTACCAAAAATTGAAGGTGTGGCAGATTCATTATTATCCGTTGTATCAGCAACATCAAGCATATCGTAGAATTGTTGACCCGTAAAGTGGCGTGTAAATGGTTCCAATGATTTAAGTCTATGCATAAAAATCACAGCATATCCATGATCCAGAAAGTATTCAGCCGATGCAGAGCCTCTGGTACCAGCACTAAAGTTATCTACAAATCGAACCGTGTTATGCTCCAAAGGCACCGTTGTACCGCCAGACTTTATATATTTATATTTATATAAATTCATGGAATAAGAAATCACAATATTTCATAAATTAAAAATGGATGAATCTTCGATTAAAACAAAAATAAATTAATTGTTTCTCATTTTTTTCGACATCGAAACTGTCCGATTTGTGATACCACCTGGTCGGATTTGAATTTCGTCCAAAATTAGAGAAAAACATTCAATATTTAATCACCTGACCCTAATGACTATCTCAATTAGAGTAAAACATATATATTTATATATATATATATCTAACATTGGAAATTGTACATGGGATTATGTCAGTAAATATACATATATCCACATATCTTGTGTATTCATCAATTTTACATATATGCACTTATGCCATCCATTTCGGCGAACAAAAGCGGAAAACGTGTACCCGTGTGACATTTGATATGATAATGTTGAAATTCAAAAGCACTTAGCAACAATTACCGATTACGTCGATTTGAGATATTATTAGGTGACGTGAAGGTCTAAACAATTTTTATGTGTTCTAAGATCAATAACAACCATCTCGTGTTTAGAAGCTTTTTGTTTCAGGTGCATGCACACAGGGAGGATGGCAACAACAACAAAACACACACACACACACACACATATACACACAACAATGAAAAGAAAATGTGACTCGTTGACATACCGTGACAAGGACAATCGAATTCTGATCTTCATTATGTCGGTCACAAAAGTCCTTCAGAAGTGTTCGATTATCTTCGAAATCAGCCGGTGGCAAATGATTTGCATAAAATTCCTCCCAATGCGATGAAGACATCATCATTTTTCTGGTGTGTTTTTTTTTTATTTGTACGGTTTATCCTATTATCGGTGTTATGGTGTTCAAGTCACTTGTAAATGGTTGATAAATTCGATATTGTGTTTGTTCCTCTTTTTTTTTATTGCACAATAAAATCAAGATTTAAAAAAAAAATTGGATTCTGTTTATTTTTTCTCACAATTTATTTTCAAAATTTTATTCAAATGATGGCCAAACAGTAAAAAAAACTCAAATGCGAAAAATCGATTAAAGAAAAATAAATAGAAAATTGGTCAGTTTTTTTTTTCAACAAAAAAACTGGAATAAAATAAATAGTTAAATGCTCAAACAATCAAACACAGGCCACATGACAATAAAAACTGAACTAATAACATAGCGCAAGTAGACAGTGACGGTTGCTTCTGATAAAAATATATATTGATTCACACAAAAACACGTCAATGTTCATTCCAGTGAGAAAACAAAAAACGGGAGATAATAATGACAAATGAGTGTTGACTATCTCTTGAATATTTTCGTTTTTCGTAGACGTAAAATACAATAGACATTTGCCAATAACTTACTTGGAAATTCGATACGATTCCACATAAAAATCGTTAACGTTATAATAGAAATTAAATGGAAAATTAGAAAATTTAGTTGATTTTCAATTCGAAATAGCTGTCAAAATGGAATGAAATGTTATTTTAAAAATTGAAATATGAATTTCAATGGAATCGTAAACAGCTTCGAAATCAACGACACTTGGAAAGCAACAATATGGCGTCTGACATTTGACATTCGGGAAATGTCATTGCGGTTTTCTGTCAGTGGTGCCGTTCATTTTCAACTCTAAACAACGTGTTGTTTACGTGTGCTCCAACAAAATTTTCTTGTTTCTCTTGTCGCTCTATTGATTAAGTTTGTGTGTGCAAAAGAAAAAAAAAATCACACAACATTCAAAATGCAGCTTGAATTGACCGAACAAATATTAAAGTATGTCGATGAAAATGGTCAAGTGGATACGCTGGATTTGGTGCCAGTGTTTGGTGTTGATCATCAAAAAATTGTCGGCGCTTTAAAAAGTATTGAAGCAAATGGTGAACTGTTGAATACCGTACAAACATCACATAAAAGCTGGGAATTGAGCGATGAAGGTAAAGAAGTGTTGGCAAATGGAAGTCACGAAGCGGTCGTTTTCAAATCAATTCCAAGTGATGGAATCGCTCAAGCCGATTTATTGAAGGTAACCCAAGAATTGCATTATTTTTTATTTTTTTTTAAAGAAATGATACTAATTTCATTTGATGACTTCTGTCATTTGAACTGTTGCAGGTATCGCCAAATGCTAAGGTTGGTTTCAGCAAGGCCATGGCTCAAGGTTGGATTTTGGTGGATAAATCGGGTGGAAAGCCTATCGTTAAGAAAAAAGTTGAATCAATTACGGACACCGTTCAAGAACATCTTCGCCAAGTTGATGCTGGCAATGCTCAAAATCTTCCCGAAGCAGCCCGTACCGACTATCGCAAACGTAAACTCGTCCAAGAAATTATTATCAAAAGTTTTATCATTTCGAAAGGAAACGAATTTGCAACATCGTTAAAAAAACTTGAAGCCGATCTCACAACAGATATGCTCGCATCTGGCCTATGGAATACGTTGAAATTTAAGCCATACAATTTAGATGCGTTGGGCACTGTTCCGGATGCTGGCTACTTACATCCATTACTTAAAGTTCGTACCGAATTCCGTAATATCTTCTTGGAAATGGGTTTCTCCGAAATGCCCACCAACAATTTCGTTGAATCGTCATTCTGGAATTTTGACGCTCTATTTCAACCGCAACAACATCCGGCTCGTGATGCACACGATACATTCTTTTTAACAACACCAAATAAAAGTTACAAATTTCCACAAAATTATCTAAACCGCGTGAAAGAGATTCATTCGAATGGTGGCTATGGTTCGCAGGGTTACAAGTGAGTTTTCTGTTGAATAAACCTTAAAAAAGCTGGTGACTTACGATTTATGCTCGTCATTAATTTAGATACGACTGGAAGTTGGAAGAGGCTCAAAAGAATTTACTGCGAACACATACGACTGCAGTGAGTGCCCGCATGCTGTATAAATTGGCCAATCAAGAGGGTGGCTTTGCTCCAGCCAAATATTTCTCAATTGATCGTGTTTTTCGTAACGAAACATTGGATGCAACTCATTTGGCTGAATTCCATCAAGTTGAAGGGGTCGTCGCTGATCGCAATTTAACACTCGGAGATTTGATTGGTGTTATTGCTGAATTCTTCAAGAAATTGGGCATCACACAGATTGAATTCAAACCAGCATACAATCCATATACCGAACCAAGCATGGAAATATTCTGTTTCCATCCAGGTTTGAAGAAGTGGATTGAGGTAAGTGCTTACAAAGTGGCCAAAAGTCGTTATAGACATTGAGAATTGGTTCTAATTTTTTTTTTTTTTTTTTTTTTTTAATTTTCTTTCGCATTTTAGGTTGGCAATTCAGGCATGTTCCGACCCGAAATGTTGCGTCCAATGGGTTTGCCAGAAGATGTGAATGTGATAGCATGGGGATTATCATTGGAGCGACCAACAATGATTAAATATGGCATTAATAACATTCGTGATTTGATTGGTCCAAAAATTGATTTGAAAATCATTCAAAATAATCCAATTTGTCGCTTAGATAAATCTTAAACTGAATTCAAACACAATTTTATTTTTTGGAAATAGTTCACATCATGATATTTATTCTTTATTCGATTAGAGAAAGGAAAATACACTCGATTTGCAAAGCAATTTCAAACATTTTCAATTTTTTTTATTCTAAATTTGTACTTGCTACTTGATTTTTTATTTTTAAAAACATGTACGAACCCAAATAGCTATTATTCAATTTCAAATAAATCCAAATGGTCTACATAAGCATAATATTTCTAAAAAAAAATGTTAATATCAGTAATGGAATTGATTGTTTGACTGTATTACAGTTGAGATAACAGGCAACAGTAAGTGATAAGGTGATGATTGTGTAGTCATTTTTCGCGAACGTATAGGTAACTGTGGTAAAACCTGATAAACATGAAACACATTCCAACATTCTATTTTGGCTAAATACTCGCTACCTAGCGGTCACAATCATAGAAACAAATGTCTATGGTAGAAAAAACGCATAATCGTTGCCAGTGCCGCTGTGCATATATTTTGACTACAAAATAACACCACAATGCACCGACCAGACGTTAGACGCATAAATACTTATAAAATGATACTAAAATAGATAGACAAATCAGATCAGGGCCTGGACGAAAGAAAAAAAAAACACATGAAAAATAGAGAGATATCGAGAGTCTCTCTCCTGAGAGAGAGAAAGAGAAAGAGAGAGAAAAAGGCAAACTTCGGTTTAAATTATTATGTTTTGTGCACATATCGACATATAGTCACCGTTTAAGCGGTAAGCCACAGAAAATACGGTACCGTATATTGCACATCTAAATGTGTTAAGCCCGTTTTTTTGATAGTTTATCAAGGGGAAAATTACTGCAAATATAACTTTGCTATTAACTGCTTTTAGCTACTATTTGTCGTTGAATTTTCAACAGTGAAAAATAGTAGCAGCTAAATAATAGAAGTCAATAGTACATGAAACAAACTAATTGAATTCAATAATGATTGACATTGAGACAAATGATAATAGTTGCAATTTTTCCAGTGATGATTGTTCAAAGCTCGGCAACAGATCAAACTGATTGCAAAGCGCCCTCATGCGGTTGCCGACGAAATTAACAAAAAATTTGGCAATTGGCACAAATTTGGCTCAAATGCGTTGCCGGGCGGTCAGTGTAGCCGGGATTTGTGATTTAAAGTTAGTCGACGTTAGCTTGACCGAGGCTTACACTAGCAGTTGGTGTAAGCCAAACGTTAGCCAACTGTGGTATGTGTATGTTGTGTGCTTGTGTGCGAACGTCGAAAAGGTTGACAGTCTACTATGATGTGTATGTAGTAATGTCGCTGGCTTACGCGTTCGTTAGCCAGTATACACCACCGTGGCAAATTAGCCAGCTAATTTGATCAACACTGAATTTTTCAATGCTAATCTACATAATAAATTAACTCATAATATCTGAAAACTAATACCAAATATTTAGTAAATTCAAGCTATTATTAACAACAATATCAGTTTCCATTAACTTGATTCCCCACTATAGCTAGTGATAACATGTTATTAAATTATTTTGGTGTGATTAGTGCACTGAATGGTCTATTGGTCTATTATTTTAAAATGATTCTCCCCTTGTCATTTATAAAGTGCTGTTGTTATTATTGTTATTCGTTTCTTTACTTGTTCTTCTCTTCTCTTCTTTTCTCTTATTGTTTTGAAGCTGTTGTGTTTCTGTGTGTGTTTTTCAATTCAAGCAAAACAAAATGCGAAAAGACTTCACGGGAATTAAAAAAGGCTGAATGGAACATAAAGATGGGAAATAAAAACTTATAAACAACATAAATGTTAATATGCACAATAGAGTTGCTGCATAGAGAAAGAAATAAAGAATATCATTATTTGCAAAAGAGTAAGCAACACGCCGAAATCATCGTTAAAAATTGTGTTTCACTCAACTCCTGACATACATTCTCATAAACGTTTTGTCGCATGGCGATTTTTCATTTCTGTCCCATAACAAATAACAAAAACATAACGTTTTGTTTTTTTTTTTTCATCGAGTGTGCGTTTGTTTGTGTGTGTTCGTGTAAATGTATGATGTTTTAATTTTATTTTTCACTCAAAAATAATATTGCAATGACTCCGGGAGGAATGCAAAATAGTTTGAAAATGTATACCTTAATTTCGTTGTGCCTCAAAAACTCCGGTGTAATTGTGTCCGCACACACATGTGTGCACGCTTGTGCGTCTTGATAGTTCTGTTTTGGCTAGCCAGTATGTTTAGATACGTATTACGCACACGTATACAAATTCTGTTGCTTTCTTAGTTCGCTTCACACTTCTCTCTCTCTCTCTCTCTCTCTCTCTCTCTCTCTCTCTTGAGTTTACATTGTGATGTGGTGTGTGGTTTGGTTCAAGTGTGTTGTTGCCGTTTGTATTCGGTGTCTGTTCTGTTTCTCAATCGTCCATCGTATTCGTCGTTGATTCTTCACTCAGCCACTTGCGCACACACGAAACAACACTGAGACACGAAGCAGCACACACCAAACCTTAAGACAAAAGACCGTACACGATATACTATACATACTGGTGCTCGTTCGACGTGCGATCGGTGTGTTATTTTGGTGGTGCGCGCTGCATTGTTTTGGCTGTGTGCGCAATCTTTCATACAGGCTGTTTGAATCGAGTGTTGATGTTCGTCGCGGCCGGACGTATATCCAAGCTTATTGTAAAACGCGTGCTTCTTGTTTCAATTTTGGTGTGTATTTTAAAAACTCTCTTCATTTATTTTTGTTTCTGTCTCCCTCTCTCTCTCTCTCTATCTCTCTTTCTCTCTCTCTCTCTCTCTCTTTCTGTCTATTTCTCATTGGTCTCTTTTGTGTGTAAAATATTGAGAAAATTTAATAAATCTTGATTATTGGCCGAAATTAGCAGGACGATTCAAATGAATCATTTTAAAATAATTGAGTTAAGTGTGTAGTCAGTGTGTTTGCATTTAAGTGATCATTAAATCAAAGTTGGTTTCTTCTTATTTGTTTTTTTTTTCTTGTTTGTTTTGTTTGTTTAGTCGAGTTTAAATCGTGATGAAATATTTAAAATCACCCGAATTTTCACTTCGCCGAAAGTAGACATGAAATGTGTGAATGTGTAAATGGTGCATTTAATCGAAACCGAGTCAATTGCGATGTACAATTAAATTCAATTGAAATTGGTGAAATATTATGCGACAACACTCAATTCAATACTCTGCATTCCAATGCAAAGAATTTCAACACTTTATTCGATCACATGTTCGTTTGTGACAGAGTGAAGAATAAGAAAACGAGAGAAAGAGAAGAAAAAAAAAACCAACAAAAAGAAAACAAGTGTACACAAAAAGTTTGCACATGGAAAGAAACAAATAACAGACGTTGTCTGTTTGACTGAAATGATAATTACAAATGTATCGTGTCTTTGAACCGAATGAACACTATCCGCTTGCATTGCGCATATTTTATCTTTCGATTACTATGTCTTTTCGATCCAATTTATTGATTGAATCACTTAATTTACGAAATTTGTCGGATGTATCGTTGGTAATGGTTCACTGTAGAAATGGTTTTAAAAAATCAAATGAATTAAAATTGAAATTAAAAAACAAAACAAAAAAGTTGGGCAACAAAATACGGAAAAAAATGAATTGATTGAAAGCACGAAAGAAGTTTGTGATTATTGTTCGACATTGTGCATATGCAAAGTTAGAGAAATGGAGAAGGCAACAAAAAGTGCAGTTTTAAATCGCATCGAAATGGAAATAAAAAAAAAAAACATGAAATGCACCAAAATCAACGGAAGTGAGAAAATATATGTAGATATTGTTTTTTTTTTTATTTGAACTGTATGTAAAACTGATTACTAACCGTTCCTAGTGCACTTTTGAAGCGAGGTGAATATCCTGTATTGTTTACCAAACTTGCTTCTGTTGTCGATGCGTACTTGTTTTGTATTTGAACAATTATTCAATAGTTTCAGCTGCTTCTGGCATCTACAGCTGTGACAATATCATACTTTTGTTCTTCTTTCACTCGGCTACTAAGTTATTCAAGAGATAATTTCTGTTTTTTTTTTCTTTGAAGATTTGATTTTTTTTTCTGTGGTTATTTCCAGTGAATACCAATTTCGGCTACGATAAAATACATTGGAATCAGAAAAAAAACCTTTGATCATTCTAATGCATTAATGTACATTCAATTTAAAAAGAAGATCCATCATTGCGCGCCTAATTATCTACAGTTTTACATTTGGTTGAATGTTCGATGGGCGAAGGAAGAAAGTTTAATTGTCTGAAAGTGTATATACAATTTGGTCATGTTTCATAAAGCGTCTCATTTATCTTTTGTTTGTGTGTGTTTTTCCCCCTCTCTCTCTCTCTCTCCACTCCACTATCTCGCTCCACAATGTGTCGCTATCACCATTATTACATCAAACAACAAAATGTGGATTTTTATTATTATCCACACATTTTTGATTTGATTTCAGTGCACCACAAATTTCACTTGGAGTGATTGTTGATGTGTTTTCTTTTCTTTCTCGCAACGTGTGATGGCATAGAGTGCACTGGCAATGCTTAGAGTCCTTAAATTAAATGCAAACAGCACACGGTGTGTGAGAGAAAGAGAGAGAGAGAGAGAGAGAGAGAGAGAGAGAGAGAGAGAGAGAGAGAGAGAGAGAAAGGGCAACAAAAAAAATGTGATGAAACGACGATGACTTACAGAATCCCAATCCAATCCGAATTAAAATGAAACGAAGTGAGAAGAGCGGACAGAAAATGATGAAGATGAATAATAAAGGATAGATTGTGGCCGTTGATGTTGCCGTTGTTGTTGTTGTTGGCGGTGCTGCCCTTTTTTTCATAGATATAAACTGAATATTCACTTCGGTCCCGATCTAAAAACACTTTTATGGATGGCACATTAAATACAACAACAAAAAAAGAAGAAGAACAATTTAATAGATGTATTAGAATGGGTTCATATGAAGCGTTCTTTGCTGAGATTCTGTGTGTACTGTTTTCGGTTGTTTGGTGTTTGTTTGCAGTCTTTATGTGCGCTGGATGCGCATGTGTAAGTCGTTAGCTCTAGAGCATTATACACATATGACTTATGTGTGCATTGTAACACAACAAAACAAGTTTATTGTTGAAAATTTTATAAGTTTATTGTTTCGTTTCATTTCTTCTTCGTCTCTTCTCTCTGGTCTGTTGTGTGGCTGTTGGCTGGCTGGCTGGTTGGTTGGTTGGTTTGTTGTTGTTGTTGTTCGTTCCATCGGGTCCGTTCAGCTCAATTCACTTCGGTTCGTTCAATACAATTCGTTCTTTCACTTCACACACGAAATTGTGTGTTGTGCTCTCTGCGCTCACACTCTTTCGGTGTGTCATGGTGTTTGTGGTGTCTGCACCCGCTCTGTTTTCTGTAATATAATTTTATATTGATTCGTAAGTCGCACAACGTTAAAACCGCACGATATTTCAATGTTTGCCTGTTGCTGCTGCTGCTGTTGCTTTTTTTTTCATCGTCTCTACTCTCGAACGCATATATAAATAATATGTGGTGTCTTTATGCTTGTAGCAAATGAAAGTTTGTTTTTTTCTTATTCAAATGATGAATGAATCAACAGGCAAATCAACATGAAAATCCAAATGTTGGACGCATATATGTTTTTTTTTTTGCACTCATATCAAATATTTGCGCTGCTTGGTTGCTGTTTTCCCCCTCGTTTTAATCTTCTTCATAATGTTTAAATACGCACTTTTTTTTTGCTCGTCGATTTGAATTAATTCCAAAATGGCATCAAAACACACAACTGTGTGTTCAGCTTCTCTGGCTTTCTTTTCTGTTTAATTTGCACTTATCCAATTGTTTCGTTTCAAATGCGTGCCTCTAATTAAGTGCAATGTGCTCTACCCAAAGAACTTCATCTCTGAATCTTTAAACAATCTCAACAACAGCAGCAACAAAAATTACAAAAAAAACGATGCTGCAATTTAATTATTAAGCACATTGCCCCATAAATTATATGTATCGATGCATTCTTTCAACTTAATCATGAATTGTGTTGTTCTAGATACGGTACCAAGATGCATCTTCGTTTTGTTTGTTTTTTTTGTTTTGTTTTTTTTTTTTTTTTACACCGATTCAGATTGTTTGCTGTTTTTATTGTTGTTGTTGTTGGTGTTGTTCACTTATTTATATTTGTTTTCTTATTTGGTAATGTAACGTTTTTTAAATGGGCTTAAAACGTCGATTCACAGTCATGAGCACGCAATTCAATGAATGATGAGAAGAAATTGTTACCGTTTTAATAGAAAACAGTGTTCAAATCATCATTTCGTGAAATCGAACAAGCATTTCTTGGCTGTTTAGAATACAAACTCAATCAAGATTCTGAATATATATTGCTTGTTTATTTGTTGTTGTTGTTGTTTTTTTTTCAACTCGTACCAAATGTGCAGTAAACACATTTTGCTCGCTGAGATAAATTGATTACTCCGATTGTAGTGTTGTTGCCATTTGTACCGAACCAGATATATCGAATAATGTGTAGGTTGCTTGCATATTATTTACTGATATGATCGTAATTCAATAACATTAATAACAACTATTCTGTTCGTATCATCTGAATGCACACCGAATATATATATATTTATATATATCTGTTGTCTCTGTTGAATCGAATCGGTTGTGTTTGGCTTTTTGTGCTGAATGCAAAGCTCAGCAATTTTCGCATTTAGATATCGTATTCAAAGTCATCAACGTAAAATGCATTTTATTCAACTGTCAATTTCAACGACGCCAGACACATCAATATCAACAGTATTGATTTTGAATTGTGTTTTAGCAGAGAAAGATGTGCAACAACAATTTTAGCGACGTCGCTGTAACGCGACAACCGATTTTATCGAAGCCTTCATAATTTGATGATCATTCGAATGCTAGCAGCTGTAGCAGTGTTCAATATGGTGAATTTGATGTAAAATAATTGAAATATCATATATTATTGATGACGGTTCTGTTTGAATCTGATAAGGATTCTTGTCACTCGATTCGAGCCTGAACAATTCGGATATTATTATTATTTTAATTGTTTTTTTTTTATTGTGAAGTTCTGTAGGCTCAAAAAGTTGAACCAAAAAGAAAACAGATTAAATTAAAATGCCAAAATCCTACAACAATTTCCATTGTAAAGTGAGATTAAAAAAAAAACGAATGCGGAGGAAATCGCGAATTTATATTACGTCCAGTTCAGCTCTTTGCTCTTGAAATGCGATAAATGTAAATGTCATCTCACAGAGGCTTACCAAACCCAATTTCCGAGCCAGTAAAAACAATATGTTCGATTGCTGTCCGCGATATATAAAACTTAAATCAGTACTTTATTGTTGTGTTTTTGTTTTTCTTCAACTTCCGTGGTAGTGTATATAAAATTCGGTCTGCATATTTAGACTTGGCCTCTATGACATTTTTTTCAGTGAGCCATGTTTGTATGTTTTATCCGGTCGCATCTCGGACCAATCAACAAAAGATGTGTATGTTTGTGTGTGCGCTATAACTTAGATTTCTTCTCAAGCGTCCATAGCGTTGTTATTGTTAGCATAAAACACAACAAAGCCAAACAGCACTTTTGCAAATCACAGGTTTTTATGTAATATTTGCGTTTTGTTGTTTAGTTGAGTGTGTGTGTGTGTATGTGTTTTTTTTTATTACAATCGTCTTTTTTTCTTGGTTGTTCTTCATTATAGTGCGATAAAACTCGTCATGCAGCATGCAGCAAAAGAGTGCTGCCAACAGAAGAGTTAGCAAAATGAATAGACAGAGAGTAAGAGAGAGAGAGAAAGAAAAAAGAGCGAAAAAAGCAAACACACACACACACACACACAATACAGAAAAATCAATCGATTCCAAGAAAACAGTATTAAGTAGTTGATGGTTTCGTGCTGTCTTTGTCTTGTCAACGTAAGATCCTCACCGCTCTTCCTTATATTGCGCTCCACTTATGTTGTGCGCGCCTCGTATGCGTTTGTACACTGTTCGCATCTTGCGCTTGATAAACGAGACATGCTAAACATGTACCTTTTTCCATACACGATTCACTCTTTTACTCCTGCTGGTCCAATGAATGTGCATTGCATTCGCGTCGCTTTAAATGTTAAGTCATATTTAATCACTGTTAATGTCGGCCCATCATAACCTCAGTAGCCCGTTCGATGCGCACCGTATATTATACCTCTTTCGTGCGTGTGCTCGACACTTTTTTTGTTTTCGCACATAAACATTTCTCTGTAATCGCGCGTGAGCGCCCGCGCACACGTTTGCGCGCTCAACACATGTAAAAAACTGATCAGAGATACTTTTGATTGCACTGGCTGAATACCTTGGATACCGTGTGAGTGTGTCTGTCGACCGATGAGTTTTGCCATCATTTGTTTTTTTTCTTCTCTCTTATTTTTCGTGTAATGCATTTAAATACAAAAACTCTAAACGTGACTCACTCTGTTCGCAATTTTTCAAACCATTTGTTTTTTTTTTTATTCTACAAATAATAGATTTTGTTATGCCATAGTTGTGTCATCACCACAACCTATTTCCACTGGACACATTTAGCTACACTTTAAACTAGTGTGTTTTTTTTAAATTGTTTGTTGGTACTCTAATTTGTTCTGTAATTTTGATTATCACATCAAACGCACAGTATTGTTTCTCTCTCACCTTTTGTTTTTTGTTTCTCTCTGTTGTGTCTCCGTTCAGTGATAAGTTTATGCTAAGGCAAAAGTATCAATTTGAATACAAAGAAAGGAATGGATCAAATGAAACGGTCATCACTCAAAAATGTTGAGATATTTAAATTTGATTGAGATTCGTTATAAATTTTGACGTGTTTTTTTTTTTTTTGTTCATTTTAAATTGTTATAGTTTCCGAAGGCCAATCGGCTTGTTTGTTTTCGAGAAGTCGTCGTCTGTGCTTTCTCTCCGATCTGATCGCTGTTTGGCGATACAATCTTTATGTTTGAGCTCTCCTTTCCCTTTCGAAATCACTTCGTATTCCAATTTCAATTGTCATTAAATAACTCGTAAAATGTAGCATTCATTGTTTATTTGTAGTGTTGTTGTTAATTGTTGAAGTCATTGCCTTTTAAACGCAAGGAATAGACTGTGAAACTGCGATGTGTGTGCTTTTTTTGTTGTTGATGTCAATGAATCACAGAGAATTCATTTTAATTTTGGCATCACAATCAAACAGTTGTTATAATAATTTTTTTTTTTTTGTCTAAAGAGAATTTTCATATATTTAACTAATCTGTTGACACATGATAAATAGATCGGGTTATATTAACATATCATGTGTCAACAAACCAAAAACAATCATCAAAATTTAATCATGCCAAAAAAAAAATCAAACGTTAAATTTGATGTTTTCTTTCATTACAGTGTGGACCGGAACGAAAGCAATCATATCGAATAAGCTGCTGTGATTTTTTTTTTATTTGGCCTAATTCGCGTTTTCTAATGCGCAACAAAATAATATTTCAAACAAAAACAAAAAAAATTTAACCGACACGAAATTAATGAAATAAAACAGAAAACAAATAAAATAGACGAATGAACAAGAAAAAGTGCAACGAAAAATTCGAAAACGAAAATCTCAATTGCGAAAATCACATAAAAGCGACCAAAAAAAAAAAAAATATGATGGAAAAGATGAAAAATAGTGAAACAGCAAAGTCTATCTTCCATTTATTATAAGCAGAAGCTGGTTTAAAACACATTTATTTTTGTTGTTATTGTTGAAAAATAAAAATAAAGTTTCAAATCAAACAAGTTGAAAATCGAATACACAGATTAAAAAGTGTTGGTGTCGTCTTAAACGGCACACACAGTGCAGTGAAATCGAATAATAATAATAACAACAACAAAAGCAATACACGAGAAAACCGAAAAGAAAAACAAGAAATTGGCCATTACTGAAGGGCATAAAATTGTAATATTCAAGTGCAGGCAACAATTGTTGCTGTTGCCGTTGTGGTTGCTGGGTTACTGGGTGCAGTGTGACCGCTGCATATTGAGAACAGCCAAAAAGTGCATGCACGTAGTGTGTCTCTTTCGTTCGCCCCCTTTTTGTTCGTTTATTATTGTTGTTGCATACGCTCATTTTTTTGTTGTTGTCATTTTTCGACACATCGAATGAAAATGGGGTTTTCATCGGCGCTGCAAGGCAAATCAGCGCATGATGCATTGCTTTCGCGACAAGATGGCGAGCTACGATTGCTCGAAATAATGAAACGGTGTTTATTACAAAAAGTTAAATGTGATAAGGAATATGCGATCGCTTTGACGGCTGCCGCTCAACATGGTCTTAAAATTGACCGTGCCGACGATTTGCAAGGTAAGTCTCTCCACGCAACATTCATGTGTTCGGAACATTGATTTCGGTTGACCAGCAGTTAAGCGCTTCACTGGGCCCCCAAAATATGTATGTGTGTGTGTGTGTGTGCGCGTGCGCGCATTGTGCACATACACACACACACAATGCAATCCAAGTGATGCGTTTCGTTCATTTTCATCCAACAGCTAATTATCTTGATCGACAGTTTCCCGTTCATTTTGCGCACATATTCCGAAAATTTTGGTCGAATTTTTCGAAATATGGGGCCATGCAGTGTGTTTTTTTGTTTTTTGTTTTTGGTGGTCAGAGAATTGCAATCAATGTTTTCCATTCCATGGCAATTATAACACCCGATCCATCTTTTATGTGAATGTTCGTTTTTGTATCATTTCTCTCTTTCTCTCTCCCTCTCATGTGTTTTTTTGTTTTTGTTTGCATAAATCCAGGCAGCCAAATAATGAAAGTATGGCGATCATTTATGGAGGAATGGGAACAAACAGCTAAACAGCTCAAGTCGAATGCTGAATTCTTAGAATCATTGTGCCAAGATAAGCTAACACATCTCTACCAAGATAAACGGAAGGCACGTAAAAACTATCAAGAAGAACATCAGAAAATTGCGACACAATTCACAAATGTAAGTTGACTTGTTTTTAGTTGCTTGCTTTATTTTATGTGCTGAACACAGTTTTTTTGTTGTTGTCGTTTTCATCATAACAAAGAACAGCAACAGCAAAAAACTTATGTCTATCTAAAGAATGCTGTTAAATGATTACGACTTTTCTTCGGATATTTTGCACAAATCTGTTGGTTTTTTTTTTTTTTTTTGTTGCTAAGTTCGGTGGGACAATGAAAAAACCTCAATTGATTAAGATAACCCGAGACATTTGCATTCTTTGAAACAAATGACAATATTTTGTTGCATACGTGACTTTAGAAAGTGATCATAAGATTTTTAAACATTTGATGTTACTTTTAAAAGAGTTTTAAGTTGAAAGAGCTAAAGCCCAAGGAAGTTAAATTCAGTTGTTGCATTAATTTCCAAACAATTGAACCTGCACCACAACTAATAGCCATTTTCTGTATCTATTTATAAAATGCATTTTGGTCAATTATTCAAGACGATCATTACGACGTGGTATTACGACAAGCAAGATTAATGTTTTGGTGAATTTTGCTTTGGAAGAATGTAAACAAAATACCCGACAGAATTTGAAGTGAATAAATAGAGTTTTAACGAGTCAAGTGAACAACTCACATTCCAACAATGTAAAAGTGTTTCTCCTGTTTTTTTTTTTGTTTTTTTTTTTTTTAATTTTATTTTCTCTCGAAAAACAAGTGACTCTATGTCATATGAATCGGTAAACTAAAATGCACCTACCTCTGTCGCACTTGCTGACACTTCATACACAAATCGTGCCTTTGGAACGGAACACACATATACGTATTTGTTATCTCCCCCTCCCTCCTCTCACTCATTTTGCATTCCATTGACATACAATGACCAGTTATAAATTATGAACAATTCTTTTCATTCTTTTTTCTGCGTTATGCGTTCGGTTCGGTTTGTTTGTGTGTTTTTATTTTCAATTCCATAAATATTGTTGTTTTCAACACACAAAAAATCACATCCAGTACACACACGCACACGCACAGCGTACACGGTACAGCACAAAAAATACAAAAAAAAAGAAGAAGCAGCATGTGCTTATCATAAGGTGCCATCAATATATCGCTTGTTGGTTGACAAAGAGACCACATACTTTCGCATACATGAATCGTGCTGTTTACAGAATGATATTTGTACTTTTGAAATTCATGACACTGTCACAGCACTTTGCATACAAAACCGAACAACAACCAGAAAAAAAAACATCAAATCGAAAATAACAGCTTGAGTACATTCAACGGTCATTTTTGGGTATAACATTTTGAATGATTATTTTGTATCAATTGGCCATGGGCCATGAATTATTGCACGAAAATTAACACGTATAAAATTGCGAGAAAAACAGGATCAATTTGTATTTTGTTTTTGTCATCAGTTCAGCGCTTTCGTAATTCCAAACAAACAAACAAAAATACGCAAGTCCCAAAAAGTCCCTTTATTTTTCTATTGGAGCAAGTTCAATTTGTTACATTATTGAGCTAATGATCCCCTCATTCGTGCATATTTGTTCGTGAATGTGTTTGTGCATCATTTTCCAGATGAGAGAAAAATGATGTGATAATCGAAATACGCCGTGTTTTTTTTTTTTTGTTTATTTAGTTTAAACATATGTCTTAACGCCTACGATGACTTTAGTTTCGAATGAACATGTGTTTTTTTATGGTTTTTTATTTTCGCTTTTAAGAATAAATACTGATTTTAATTTGACGCCAAGAAAAATCGAAACGAGATTACGGTAAATGGGGAACAAAAACACTTTGAAACGGAAAATATATGTGACTGGTACTCATACCGATGAGTTTGGTGATGAATGTCAATAAAAACCGAATCGATTTGAAATGGGTTTGATTGAGCTGACTGCACAACAGAACCGACACACAGAAAACGTCCATTTATTTATAGAAATCTATCTGATGCCGCTACAGTGACTTCATTTAACGTTTGAATTACAATGTTTAACGTTTAGCCAGCCAAAGTGTATCAAAATTGAGTGTGTTTGTTTTTTTTTTTCTCTCACTTATGAACCGTTGTCAACTGGGCGCTCGCACGTTATATAGTGTTATGGTAACGACATTTAGCTTGAGATCTTTTATTTTCTCTCTTTATCTCTCGCTTTCTCTCTCTCTCTCACTCGATCGGTTTTATAAATCACTTTTAGTTCGAAATTTGTTCAACACATTCTTTACTCTGTATCATGTCATATTATTTCGTTCCATTTGAAATCACCAACTGAAAAATCGTCCATGCGAAAATTTGATTTGAATGTTGAATAGGCAAATTATAATTTCGAAAAATAATGGAAAATCGATAAACATTTTATTCTTCAAAGGAATATTCTAATAAAATTTAATATACCACAAAACATTGTAATGAATTTTGCATTAAATGGCTGCTAAAAAAAACAAAAATGGAATTTGTAATGGTTGTTTGTGATTTGTGATGGCCGCGACAATTGTACTTGCCTGGGAGCGCGAGAGAAAGAAAGCATATTAAATTATTGCAAATGTGTGAATTTAAATTAGGTAAGAATGGCCATTGGTTTTGGCATAAAATTCAAGACGAGTGAGAGTGGATTTGTGTTTTGTTGTTGTTGTTGTTGTTGCTGCGAATGAAAAATGTTGGTTTTATTTTTATTTCTGACAGCCGCTTCTTTCACTGTAATAAACATGAAATCATCTCTAAATATGCACACTTGTACACTCTGCTACCCCCCCTCTCTCTCTCTCTGGTTTTTGCCGGTTTCCTTTGCACTTCGTTTTGTTTTGCCGGTTATTTTTGCAAAAATGTACACACATCATTTTGTGTACAACTGTATTTTATTTTGCACAATCGACAGATTCAGTCGATTTTCCAATTGATTAGCTAGCATCGAACACCATATGGGGGGATACAGTGTGAAACAGATGCACAGGAAACCACAAAAATGCTTAATCTATTTTGAATGGTTGGGAGTTGGGAGTATTCAAATGGCGATAACAATAATTCACGGTAGTGGACTTATCCACCTATGGTGGTGGTTAAACGCTAAATTTCAATCTGAACAACCATTTCAGCGATGCAGGCGTAATATGGCGTAGCATGAACAATAAATAATCGATCGTGATCAGACATGCAATATAAAGATCAAACGACTAATTAAGTCTTCAATTTGCACCACCGTTTGAGCTTCACCATGAAATTCACACTTAAAAGAAACTTTACCGTTTGGTGTGTTTGACTAACGATTGTCTTTGTTGATGTTAACGATCAACTCAAAATTGGTTCACCATCGCCATTTTGAAGATATTTATCTATCCAATTGTTGCTACCAATATTTTTCAGTTTATTCTTATATTTCGAGTCCTTTATTTCGACCGTTTTCTTTGAATCAATTTTCTTGGAAACAGTCAATTTTGCCAGATAATTTTGCTCATATAATCAAAACAGATGCAACAGGTGAACAATAATAATTTCAAATATTCCAAATGCAAACAAAGTGTAACTAAAACTTTAGATCATTCAATAAAGGAACATTAAAAAAAACGCTGAGTGTAGTAAAAAAAGAAGTAAAAAATGCATTGTCAATTGAATATTTTCGCACGAAGTAATTAATTGATATGAACTTGATCTTTGAACCAATACATTGATTCCTATTGCATGTTATGTATGTGTCTCTTCCGTTCTCTAATTTTATTTTATTAGAAAGATGGGTTTAATTGTGGCGGCATTTGTCCATTTCATTTCTTTAATGATGTGTTTTTTTTTTCGCTCAACGGGTAAAATCGGGACGCGTAAAATGTCAACTTGAAATCTCGTTAGCACGACGTCCACAAATAAGAGAAATCGAAAATAAACAAAGTGAAATAGATGTTCATCACACAAAAAATGAAACCGAACACTGCTCTTTCTTTTCACACTCAATTGTATTGATTGTATTTAGAATCGTATTTTATGGAAATGATTTGCGTTGGTTGTCAAATGTTGGACATATTGATTTGCATAAATTGATCGTAGAAAATGTGTTTTGCTATTTTGATCGTGACACACTTGTGATTCCAAGATTGTATATATCAATTTATCGTAGCTCTCAAAGCATATCCCGTTCGCAGAATATATTCCGACATTATAATTAATGATTGAAATTCGCTCAATCGGTCAGTTTTATTTGGGAACATGAACAACAACAACAACAACAACAACAACAACAACAACAACAAAAGAAGGAAATAAAAGCGAATGAAAATATACGCGCGTTGTAATGGATTCAAAATCTATGCAAATGCTTATAATTTCGGGTGGTTTTGAGTTTGACACAAAGGTATGAGTGATTTGATTACAATCCCAAACACACCGACAGGCCGTTTATGTGTCAAAGAACTAGGTTTATTGTTAGTATTGGGGTTGGTTCATTGGCACATTTGATGGCATAATTTTCGTGTATTTGTGTTGTTTTTTCCCCGTCGCTGTCGATTCGAACCATTTACATCTCTCTTCAATGTATAACATGTATGGTTTTCTGTTCATTTTTTGTTTATTTGTTTGATCTGTTGTTATTGTATATTGTGCTTTGCTGTCGCTTCATTCTTCATCATTTCATATGATTTGTTGCGAAAAAAAAACAGAGAGAATAAAAAATGCTGTTCGCACTATGATCCGTTAGCTAAAGTTGGCAAACAAGATTTTTAAATAGCTTGCCTCATGAGAACAAATTTTGTGTTGTGTGTGTGTGTGTGTGTGTGTGTGCGTGTATATATGTGGAAGTGTACACAGCAGTGCGGCAGCAACCAGAATTTTGACGAAAACAAAAAACAGAAAATATTGAAGAGAATTCGAGTGACGGTGAATTAAATGGAAGAATATATACGAGGAAAAAAAAAACACACAACGCAAAGAATTAGCAACTGTAAATTCTTTTATAGAATTCATTCTTCATTCATTGCATTTTAATATTTAAGAAAAATAATTTCGAGAGAAAAAAAAACCGAACCGAACGCAAAGAATTGCATTCACATGCATACAAATACTTGATACATCCAATAGCCTAGCTTGACCAGGCAACAGTCCAACGCCACACACACACTCACTCTCTTTCTTTCTCCCGTGAATTCACTTATAAACTTTCAAAAAAAAAATAAAAAAAAAATGATCAAACCCAAGAAACAAATCAACTATTCTATTTTAATACACACATTGGAAATTGAATGCATCTGTGTGGTTAAAGGCCAAAACAGCTCACAACGTTTTGCTTCTGCTTATTTCCTTGGATTTCTCTCTTTCTCTCTCTCTCTCTCTCTCTCTCTCTCTGTCCGTGGCAACATTTTTCTCGCTGTTACGTTGTGCGTTTGTGTCAACAGCTTATTCCAAATGAGTAATAACACAGTGAGATCACACAACGAAATTGCACAATTCAATCTTTTACAGCATAATTTAAGAAAAACCGCTAAGCTTATCTAGAACCTACGTGCACGTATTTGGTAATGTAATTTGTTTTTTTTTCTTCTTTTGATTTTGAAACAGTATGATGGTAATGCGTGCAAAGGATGAGAAACGAAAGATGAACGGCAAATAGCGAAGAGATCTTTAAGGCAAAATGAATAATGCGAAGAATATTTAAGACAAGCAATAGTAACAACAACAACAACAACAAAAACACAACAAAATAAATAAACGTACACACTTTGGACTTCGTGCATATGATTAAACATTAATTAAATTTCTTAATCGTCAATGTATGATTCCGACCCATGTATGGGTCTCCGTTGTTCTCCCGTTTTATACACACCACTCGTACAGACACCCAGTCGATGATGTGTATTACTTTTACTGTGTACCAAAAGTGTGTGCCGTTGAATGTATGCCTGTTCTACTGTCTTTCGTGCAAATGTGCCAGCATCTAATTGAATTTAATTGGACCGGCCAAATTTCCATACACACATTACATATATTGATTGCGTTCTCATGGTTTCAAATGGGAGCATTGTATTGCGATATAAAACAATACAAGTGAATTTCACATCACTGGAATGGCTGCGTATTACTATTTCGCCATCTCGTTTTTTTCTCTATCTCTCTCTTTCGCTTGCTCTCCATCTTTCAAATAAATGTAGAAAATAATTATTGCATGACAAAGAAACAAAAAAAAAACACACACACACACACACACACTGACTGACTGGTAAAATGATTTCACAGCGCATTTTCGAAACTATGTCTTTTAATATGGGTTTTTTGTTGGTGTTCAAAGAACTTCTTTTCTTTCCTTTATTGGGCTCATTGTATAAATGTGTTTGCAGTGCGTATTTGCAGTCCATATTTTTCTGTGTTTTATTCATTCTTTGTTTGTTTCATTTACATCGAGGGGAAACGATTCTTTGTGTGCACGGTTGAATCCAACAGGTTGCAACTTCGCAATTTTTACTTGTTAGAAAGCGTTCAATGCGTTTCATTGTTGATTTGCCGTTATTCAATTGAATTTTTTTTTTTTTTTTTTTATTTTTATTTTTGTTGTTGTTCAATTCAAACATCAGAACTCGGCTCATTCCACCTTCAATATTCGCATTTTCCGTGCTATTTATCGGGCGTTATGCACCGTTTAATATGAGAACCTCTCCATTTGACTGCATTTCACAGAGATAACTGATTCGCCAACTTATTTGCTAATTAATTGTATGCAATTAGAAGTTTGCAACAAAAAAAGCAGAAGGAATAAAAAGAATCAAATGCGAATCAATGTTAAAGAGATTGAAAATAAGATAACAACCATAGAAATTAGGATGCTGCATACTTGCAAATCCAATGTGATGATGTAATCCACACGCGTAGGACGTACAAATATTTCTACTAATTTTTCAAATATGAAAGCTAGAGCTTTTTGTGTGTATGTGTGTGTGTGTGCGTGTGTATTTTTTTTCTTGGTTCAATTGATGCGGTTATTGTCTATTCATACTCCATTTGTGAAATGCAAATTGACGCTTATGACGTGCACAACTAAAACTTATTCTAGGCCAAAATCAAACAAAAATTCAATAAACAAACACACACACAAAAAAACGGTTTAATATCATTTCAAAACTGTTCAATTCCAAAGCAGAGTCTTGTTGTAAATCATAAAAAAAAGGCGCCAAAAAAGTCACTAGCATTCATTAAAATTAATGTTCTTTTGAAGCCAGTGGGTAATGCTTAGCTATTCCCGTGCACTTTCAAGTGCTCATTTTTACAATCCACATGCCAATTGAGTCGAACATTTTATAAGCAAGTGCAACACATTTCAGACCATATTTTCAATGCATTTTGCAATAGGTACAATTGCATTCTGATGCAATTTCCCCCGACTGAGAGAACAATTTCACGACAATTGACGACGCACTTCGTGCAACACTGACATCATAATTTATAGCCAACAAAACAATAGTTGGTTGGTGTGCAACATCAACTTAACTGCATCACTCTACATGAATAAATGCATAGACATGGACTCTTTTCACTGGTAATTAATTCACCTCGATCGTTAGTCGTGAGAGAATTTAAGCTTGCTTAAATGAACGCTTAAGAGGCAATGGGGGTGATAAACATATAAGTAACATTGTCATTATTTCGACTGATTATTATTATTGTTTGAACACAAACACACAACTCGCGCGCACACACACGCACACACACGCACACACACACACACACACAGTGGCACAGCGGAGATGATGGAACACACACAAATGGCATTACGACAACAATTTGAAATCGTTAATTCAATTGCTCGCGCTTAGCTCATGTCTTTCAATATCACACCCGATATGTGTTGTTGTACAATTTATGTTGAACTTCTTAATTATTCGATCGCTAGCGCTGCTTTCTTCAATTGAAATACACCTTTTTGATGTGTTTTTGAAATTGTGTGTTTGTGTTCATGTGTGAGTGACTGAGTAATTAAATTAAGCTATTTCATGTTATTTTTTTTTCTGTTTTTTTAAATTTAACTGTTCATTAATTTTTCATGTTTATTTTTTTCCATTCAATAAATCACTAATTCAAGTTTATTCTCTCTCGTTGCATTTCAGATCACAGAAGATGTCACACGGAAAAAATGTGAATACCAAAAACATTTAGAATATTACAAATTATTGCGATCAAAATTTGAAGAGCATTACATAAAAGGTATGAATTGCTTTTTGCTGATTGCCATATATATTGATTTTGATGGTTGTAAATCCGAGAGTCAATGACCGTCGTTGGCCGAACGCGGAAATCTTTGTCCCGCTATTATCTTTCTAGTGATTCATCGGTGTTGTTTGTTATTCAAAACAAAATAAATTACCGAGATTGTTTAAAAATATATTTTCATGTAATATTTTGTTGATTAATTGATCAATTAAACGAATCTGTTTAAAATTCATTTTTGTTTGTTAGCTGGTCGAGGCGGTCGAAAATTAGATGATGTTCGTGATAAATACCAAAAAGCATGTCGAAAATTACATTTAGCGCATAACGAATACGTGCTATTGATTAGCGAAGCATCCGAAGTTGAAACGGATTTCCGAACAATTTTGTTGCCCGGCTTACTAGAGCATCAACAATCCATCCAAGAAGAGTTCATCATCGTTTGGTAAATATTTGGATTATGCCTTGTTGTCTTCCATGAAGTGGGAATCGACAATATTTAATTTGATCAATTTGTTTTGTGTGTATATTTTCCATATTTGAAGGAAGAACATCTTGCAGGAAGCATCTCAATATAATGATCTTACATCGAATTCATTTCAAGACATTCAACGACGAATCGAAAGCAGCATACAAAGCATTCATCCGGCAGAGGAGTATCGAGAATTTACCGAACGCCACAAGTATGTCGCCATCAATTTTCCATCCCCATTTGATTATACTAAAACATACTCATTTATCGAGATGTCGCTGATCGTTTCTGATTATTTTGTCATTTTGTTTGTCATCAAAACAGAACATCGCCGCCCGCACCAATTGTGTTTCAATTTGATCAAGCGCTTATAGAGGACAAAGACACGTTAGGAAAACTTCAGCCAAATACGTTAACTGTAGATAACTTAACCGTTGATTGGTTACGCAATCGTCTCGCCGAACTCGAAACAACGGTCAAGGAATGCCAAGAGAAACAAACAAAAATGCAATTGGAAAATGGCACAAGTGCAACCGTATCCATTCAGTCAACATTAACAAATGGCATTGGACGAAAGGAGAGTAATAAGTGAGTAAATTGTTAAAAAAAAACGCAGTGCACCGGAATCAAATAAGATGTTGATAAATGTAAAATGTTTTGACTATAGACATACAAAAGATTTTGCTGTGTTGCGATGTCAGGAAAAGCAAATGCTCAAAATGGCCGATTTAATAAAGACTGCATTGAATGAGGTCGGTTGTGAGGAGCTTCCATCCGGATGTGATGATATTTCCGTGGATCCGAGTTTCATTGAGAATAACATTAGTAATAATGATCAACAGCCGGTAAGCTTATTCTCCTTCCGTCGCCCTCTCTAACGCTCTCTGTCAAATGAATTTTGAAACATACTTTTATTCTCACTTCTGAATGGTGCTTGGGTTTACTACCTTATATTTATTTCAATTGTTTATATTCGATTCCTTTTCGCGAATTTGTTGATAAAACCAAACGAAAAAAAAAGATGTCACATGCGGCCGCCGCATTTATTCTGCAAAAAAGTAACGAAGTGCTGTCAATGTTCAAAGCACTGAAGCGAAAAACCATCAACAGCAGTGCAAATACGGCAACCACAACACACAGTGATGCCACCGATTCAACAGTGTCACATTTGAAGCGCACATCAGCGGTAAATTGCATGAATGTGAGCTTACACGATGAGAGTGCGTCATTAGACAATAATTTTGATGCTTCTAACAGTAACATTTACACTGAGATTAATTTACACGCTGATAATTTACCTACTAAAGACCTTGTAACCCAACCAAATCACATGCCATGTGATTCAAATGAATCTAGCATATCATCCGATATTTTACGTTTTTTATTCAACGATATCAATTCAAATACATGCGATCACAATCAAACGGAAACAAAACATGTCAATAGTTACGTTAATGAATCGATCACATCACAAGCAATCGCTCAAATGGAAGTAAAACTGGTGAATGGTGAAATTGTGCACGAACAAAATCTCTATGAAATTGATAGTAGTGCGAAAAATGTTGCCAATCAAGTGTCAACATTTCGACAACAGTCAGATGAAATTGATGAATCGATTGGAGTGGCAAGCGTTTCGGAAACGGTCACACGATCAAATGATTTGGTTGCTAACGTCAGTAAATCAATTAGGCAAAAACTTAAAAAAAATAAACACATGATAACCGATGTTGAATCACTGCCCGGTGGCTTAGAAAAAGCAGCCAGCGAAAGTGAGCTAACGAAAACCGTTAGTGATAAAACTGGCTTTCGAAAGCGCTTCAAATTTAAATTGAAAGCTGGATTGCAATTTTTCAAGGATGCAAAGGTTCGTTACCCAGATAACCAATATATATATATATATGGAATGAAATATGATATATTAGCACAGTGCGCAGAATCCTTGTTAATAGATTAGAAATTTGGATGCCATTCCAAAAAGGTATACAGTCAAAACGCACCTAGAAACTCACTCGATAAACAATATTAACATAACACGGTCCCATTGACATAGTCATGGTCACCATTTAACACCATTTTACCTAGATTATGACGTGTATGAATATCAAATCCGTAAAATATGGAAATAATCATTCGTTTTGATGGTGTTTCTGATATCATTTTTTTTTTGCATTCTTCATTTTATGCATAAAACGGAATATTTGCCTTGATCAAAGGAATTAAACATTTTTTCTCGAAAATGGATTTACATTTAACACATCCAATTAAGAAATTATCATTATTAAATGATTGCACAAAAAAAAATGTATCACATAATTTCAAGCATTTGATAAAAAGAAAATCGTCTATAACATAGAATGAAAAAATCACTTTCGCTCTAAGCATATATGTATGCTGTTCGAAGTAATTGCTCGATGATAGTTCATTTTAGATCAAAGAAAATTACAAGAGTAGCCAATGATCACCTATATTTGCGCACACATGAATTGACATTCGCATGAATCGCACATATCGCACGACATCATCATCATCATCATCATCATGTATCTCACACAGCGTGAATGCGTAGTGTTCCGTTGTGCCGTATCATCGTGGTATCGAATGAACGCCTACACCGTATAATTAACAAAAACAGAGACAACACACCAAAAAAAAGGCATTCATTTCGTCAATTATGTGTACGTACATGTACATGATTTACTTCAACACCATTCTCACCGTTCTCAGTAGTAACTGAACAATTTGTTTTTTTTTTACGTGTATTTAGTCCATGTCTGACCCATTCGACAGTCCACCGTATGAATCGTTTCGTATCGCGCTCATTCAAAAAAAAAATTATATATTTTCGTAGAATTGTTCAGTTTGTGTTTATGTTTGGTGTGATTTGTTTTGCGTAAAATTTTCATTTTCAAGTGCCCGAATCAAGAGTTGAATAGCGAAAATTTTCGCTAGTTATTTTTACATAGAAGAGAGAGAGACACACATTAGATAGCAAATGATATGTCCAAATAGACAAAGGAAAATTTACTAATTGTTTTATGTGTGAAAATGAGTGTAATATCATTTGCATCCGAATTTAGTTGCTGCTCATCAGTTGACTATAATGTGCGACCAAAGCCACCGATTCGAAAAAAACGGATTCGATCCATTCTGGTAAAATATGATACGAAAGATTTTCAATTAAAATTCCGGTTTTGTTTGCGTATTTTACCATTGATGCTAGTTAAATACAAATTGAGATGCATCATATAAATTCCACCGATTTTTAATATCATTTTCATTTATTTATGTGCCGTGGCATGATCACATAACCATTACTAATGCCCATAATGACGTTGCTCATTAACATGTACAGATTTATTGACAGAAAAAAAAAATTAAATTTATACAGTTATTCATTTTATTTTCATAGAATTGCATGTAAAATAATATACTAACTGATAAATCGATTATGATTTGCTTGCGTCAAATTGTACAATTGTACTATACTATATTTAGAATATTCAAATGATATGCAACAGTGATTGCTTGAATTCAGGCGATTTTCCATTGCAATGAGTCCAAAACATCTCAATTAACATAAATGAATGAATATTTGTTGCAAGCTGGTCAAAATGATTGAATTAATAGAAAAAAAAATAATTATGTTTTAGTTCATCAGACATGAAAAAAGTGTTCATTGAACTGCTGTTTCAAAAGAATTTGGGACATTTTATCCACCCACAAATTTTACAAAAACACAATTTTTGTGCGAGATGAACTGATTTGGTCCACTTGGGATTTTTATCACTAAATTTGATTGCATTAACCAAAATTGTGTGTGTTCATTCATTTCGTTTCACTATTAGATGACAATGTCCACAAACCGGCCTCTATATGAAGAGGAATGGTTTCATGGTGTGTTACCGCGTGAGGAAGTCGTTCGATTGCTAAAGAATGAAGGTGATTTTCTGGTACGAGAAACAATTCGAAACGATGAAAGTCAAATAGTATTAAGCGTATGTTGGAATGGTCACAAGCATTTTATCGTTCAAACAACACTCGATGGACACTATCGATTTGAAGGTCCAGCATTTCCAAGCATACAAGAATTGATAATGCATCAGCATTTATCGGAATTGCCGGTAACAGGACGATCAGGTGCTGTACTCAAGCGACCTGTAACACGTGAAGTCTGGGAGTTGAGCAACGATGATGTCATTTTATTGGATAAAATTGGCCGAGTATGATCATACAGCAAAAATCCACACACAAATGTGAAATTAAATTTGTAATTACTTTTGATATTTGTTTTGTTTTGGGTTTTTTTTTTTTTGTCTTTTTTTTGTAGGGAAATTTTGGTGATGTTTACAAAGCCCGTTTAAAATCAAGTAAAAATGAAGTTGCCGTGAAAACGTGTCGCATGACATTACCCGAAGAGCAAAAGCGTAAATTTTTACAAGAAGGACGCATTTTAAAGCAATACGATCATCCGAATATAGTCAAATTGATTGGAATTTGTGTACAAAAGCAACCGATAATGATTGTAATGGAACTTGTGCCGGGTGGATCATTATTAAGTTTTTTGCGAAAAAATAACGCCACATTGAATACAAAACAGTTAATTGGAATGTGCCGAGATGCTGCAGCAGGTAAAATTACATTTTGAATGTGACCCCGGTTCTTGTCAATAGATGTGATTTGAAAAATGTTTGATCTGTTTTTAGGTATGCGATATTTGGAATCGAAGAATTGCATTCACCGAGACTTAGCCGCACGAAACTGCTTGATTGGCTACGAAAATATTGTTAAAATATCCGATTTTGGAATGTCACGTGAAGAAGAAGAATATATTGGTATGTGTTTGGAGTACATGCGAGTTCAATAACATACATAAACGGGACCCTCTCTTTTATTATAGTGTCCGATGGAATGAAACAGATCCCGATCAAATGGACAGCACCCGAAGCCTTGAACTTCGGCAAATATACATCACTATGCGATGTGTGGTCGTATGGCATTTTAATTTGGGAAATCTTTTCAAAGGGCGACACTCCTTATGCTGGTATGAGCAATTCACGAGCCAGAGAAAGAATCGATGCAGGTAAATTTATTGTATAAATGTCATTGACCGATTGTGATTATTATGAACTGATGTTGACTTAACGTTCAATGAAATAATTATTGATTTTAATTTTTATTTCAAATTTCAGGCTATCGAATGCCAGCTCCTGAATGTGCTACGCCCGAGATTTATAGACTCATGCTGAAATGTTGGGCATATGAACCAGAAGCTAGACCACATTTCGACGAAATTTATACAATAGTTGATTCGTTAGCAAATAGTTAAGTCCATTATAGAAATTACATTGTATTACCTTAAACTCACTGATTAAGATTCTCTTCGTTTTTTTTTTAATGAAAAATAAATCTAAAGAATAAAGAAAGTATCTTGGCATCATTTTTTTTCGGCTTCGTGCCATTTTGATCAATTTATAGAAAATATACCTGAAATTATAGACGCGTTATAGTCAACGTTGTTCCAAGATAATTTATCTAGATAAGATAACAAGATGAGATGAGGTAAATCTTTTCTCTCATCTAGATAACATATCTAAGCTGCAATTTTCAGATAATTTTGAGGTATTACAGGAGTTCAAAATTTCAAAAAGTAATCAAGAATGAAAAATTGTGAAAATGTGAATTCGAATATTTATAAGCAACAACAACAATGCCATTCGGCGTGTGGTATGATTTTTGATTGGCCCCTAGATCCCCTCACAATTCCCCTCCAAGTCTCCCTGTTTGCAGCCAAATCCCTAGTTTCCTGACCTCATTCATATCCTCTTTCACCCAAATCACACTCAACTGAATTGAAAAATCTTCTTGTAGGTTCCCTTACTCTTGGGCCATTCAGTTCCTCAAACAACACTTTTTTTGGCAATCGATCTTCATTCATTCGTAAAACATGCCCAAGCCATTTCAGTCTCGACTTCCTTGCCGCCTCATCAACCGTTTAAATTGGAATTATCAGTCCAGCTTTCATTTCCGTACAAAATGGTTGGCCTGAAGATTGATCCATGAATCATCATCTGAGTCTCCTTACTCAACTCCCTCTTATTGAAAACATGGGATCTAAGTTGTGGCATCACAACAATTCTGTGTTGATGATCAGGGGCCTGTTTTTCAAAGCATTTGAGATGAACAGTTCACACAATGTATTTTAAATGGGAGTTCAATTCATTTTGAACATTTGCAACAATAAAAATATTCAAGAATGTTGAACTGTTCACGAACATTAGACGTCCGTTTTGCTTACGTCAAATTCTTATGAAAAAATTCAATATCCTTGAATATTTTTGTTGTTGTAAATATTCAAAATGAATTGAACTCCCATTTGAATTGCATTGCGTGAACTGTTCATATCAAGTTATTTCAAAAACAGGATTCAATTGACAACTTTGGAACTGTCAAACCTATGGTATTCGCCCTACTGATCCGTACTGATCAGCCCAATCGGATAAAATCATTGTGAAAACCACATAAATAAATATGATTAATATACAATCAATTGTTTATTTCACGGTTTTTTTTGTAACAAAATAAAGATACAAACGCATGCGTACAAATGTGTGGTTTTGTGCTTAAATCAAAGATAGAGTTTGATGAGTTCATCGCTGACTGCTGATGGTGTTAAGATGCCAATATCAGTAAACAGCAACGTAATGTAGGCTGGTGATGTATAATCGACTAATGGATGTGCTTGAGCTAAACCTTTTGCGAGACTTTGTTTGGAAAATTTATAATCATTCGGTAGATCACGTTGATTCAGCGGATAAAGGCGTGAAAATTTCAAACTTTCAGCGAGCACATAAAATGGTTTTTTCATTTCACGTGCACACAATGCCATTGTATATGTTCCAACTCGATTGATAATGCCGCCACTCTCAACAACACCCTCGGCACCAACTAATACAATATCGATCGATTCCATTATATATCCGATGGCAGCGTCCAAAATTAACGTACATTCGATGCCAGCTTTTTTCAGTTCACCGCACATTTGCTCGCCAGTGTTGTCCGGTGAGCTTCGAGTCACATAGACATGAAACCGTTTGTTTGATTTAGCTGCCACGGTCAATGTTTCGAGTACCGCCCGTGATCGAGCATGTGTGAGTACGCGCTGTAAGATTGTAAATTGAATCGATTTAGTGAATGCGATGGGTGGCGATGCAATCTGTTTCGATGCAATAATTTATTTAAATGTCTCTAAATTCAACTTACGCAACCATCAGTAACGAACTGGGCACATTGCTTGGCAATAATATTTCTGGCTTCAAGCAATTTTTTCAAGAACATTTGGCCACGATGCAACATAAGCTCTTTACATTCGTCGGCTGTTTTATCATCGAATGTTGCGAGTGTAATGAATCGCGAAAATAGTTCACTAGCTGATACAATAGCTGTAATTGGATGATTTGATGTTCGCATTATTTTCACCGCTGACTGGATCGTTGAGTGCAACTCCTGCACGGTGTCAACTGCAATTAAGTATCAATATGATGAAATTCGGATGGTTTGTTGGAAAAAAATGAATGCATTTTTCACTTACATTTGGTTTTATCTAAAACCATTAGTAATGTTTTAATAGCTGCAATTCCAGCCGATAAACTTTTGTCTTCGCTCAGCAATTGCGAAAAATGTTTTTCCACGTCAATTCCTGAACTGGAATTGTCTGCAAATACAATAAATAAATTAGCAAATATCAAAAGACAAAACTGAATTGAATGATTTCATCGAAATTCAACGATTCAAATACTAACCGGCATTCTTTTCTTTTTTCTTATCATGTTTCCCCATGGTTTGTTCTTTGAAATAATTTCGAAAATAAGCCTCACGAAATGTTTAGAGAAAAAAATTCAGTTTTCTCCGATCTGTCTTTTCTCTTTTGTCAAGAAACTGTATTCAAGCACGACAAATGTGTGTATCGTTACGTTGTTTGACAGTTTGCCATTTTACGTAAACGTCACTGTCACCCAACATTCGAAATGGTTTTTTCGTAATTGTCAGAAAACGGTATTCGAACATTGGAACGGCATTCGAATTAGAATCTACATCGGTTACGTATCGGTTCGTCTGACGAACAACATAAAAAACCAACCAACCAATATTCTCTTATCCATTCTTATTGATTGCCAACATGCATTAAATTTATTTTGTGTTGATTTGGCTTTTGGTCGCATTTGGCCCATTTGCATCATTATTGATTTATTGAAACTTATCCATTTTTCGCAAAATGATGTAAAAATGTATGACGAAAAACAAATGGTTTCGAATGTTTATTGAATTCGAAAACAGACTGTTTTAGTGTCATTAAGTGAGGAGAGAAAAAAAAAATAACACACAACACAACACACAACAAAATGAAATAGAATTGTGTTCATTTGGACTTGAAGGCGCACCCATACACCAATAAAACACACGCACACATCGCAACTCCGCCATCGATGTGGCCTTTCCAATCGGTAAATCGACACTCGTCGTCCAATCAAAATCCACCATTTCGGTCACATGATCTTATTTTCGATGTGAACAACACTCAAAATTTATTTCATGTCATCCACAAAGCAATAACAAGACTACGGCACCAAAGGAAAATGAATCGACGAAGAAAAGGTCTCTGTGCGTTGAGTAATTGTGAGTAGTGAAAAGGTTGATCGTGTCATTTTCAATATAAAAAATATAAATGCAATTTTTGCCCTCGATTGGACTTTTTAAAACGGATATTCAAATCGAATTGAGTAAGTAAAATTAAATTTTTGTTAAATTTTCAGCTAAAAAAAAATGCCAACCCGATGCAAAATATATAATGAAACGAAAATAAAAATCGTACGAGACTCACAGTGAATGAGTATTAAAAATGAAACGTATAGAGTGTATGTGCACTGTAACCAGTTTGTTTTGTTCGTAATGGCAGCCATTTTTACATTGTGGATATTCGTCGTCGTGTAATTAAACTTCACACAATGGCTTCAACCAAATTCATTCAAAATGAATCATAAAAATGAGAAAAACCAACTAATTTCCACATAATTATGAAGCGATTTTGTGGATAAAAATTTGGAAAATATCCCCAATTTTAATGCACCTACAAAAGCTCATTATCTCCAGATTTCGTATGAGAAAAAAAAAAACGAAACACACATACAGTGGAAGAAAAGTCAATTTGAAACAACTATGTCAGCAAGTAATCAATTGTGTTGAATTTTATTGAAATTCGTGGCTCGAAATTTACATCGTTTAACAAAGTAAATCGCATTAATTCCATGTGCATTGAGAACTCATTAGCAATAATAGTCAATTTGCATTAGTTCCTATCATATTCGACAAATAAATAACACACACACACACACAGCAGAAATGACAGAGATGATGAAATATCATAATTATGCATCCTTTGTTCGTGAAGAAATCAAAAGTCATAGAAAATGGATTGCCGTTGCATTTATTCAACTGATCTAATTAACATAGTGGTAAACTAAACACTGAATGCATTGTGTTTTTATCTGGTTGTTTGATTTTTGATCTTGGGTGAAATGAAAACTAATGCCGTTTGTGTATTTGATCAACGTCATCGTTGAAATATTCAAACAAAATCATCACAACAATTACGGTAACCGAATGATCAGTGGCTTCCTTCGCCGTACAGTGTTCGGTGACATCAAATCATCATTGAACTATAATTTCTCTTTATTTTCGGCAACAATCGATTATTTTTGAATATGTCCTTTATACGAATGACTACTTCACTCAGCTGCAGCTAAAGGTGTGTTCCGTGTTTGTGTTTTTTTTCCTCTTCTTTTTCTCCATAAACCTTTTATTCAATTGAATAAAAAACATTATTTTAATTGAATTGGAAGCAGATACAAAAATAAGAAATGATTTAAAAGCGATGAAAGCAGGTGCAATATGATACTATTTTAGTGTAGACAATGTTTTCATATTCGTACCCTCCATTTAATATTTGCAATGTGTGTTGAACATACAAAAACAATACACTATTTGTTTTTCAGCTGACAACTGAAACTACTCGAAGCGATAAAGTTGACAGCATTTAGTTTTGTCATGTGGATAAATGGACAGTGTGCATACAAAATCGAGTTTATCATCGCACACAATCGCGATTACATTTTAATGGAATGAAAAATTATTATTTTCGTATCGTTTGGGCTGCCCCCGTGTAACAGCTAAAACATCTATAGAGTCAAAGGAATGACAACGATTGGCAAAATCACGTATAGAAATTCGAATTTGCGTAGTTTCATACGCAAATTTGAATATGACATTAATTGAATTCAAATCAGGCAGTTCATGGAGCGTTGTAGTGTCTAGCGAACAATTAAAGCAATGGCCCAAGATATGCAAAGCGTTCTCATTTCAAATGTTTTCCCAATGCTTAGAATACGCATGGAATTACTTCACAATGAGATCGTGTGGTGGTGCAATTTATTATACTATACTTATTTGAAGGCGCGCACTTTGTATTCACTTCTTCACATCTCGCGATGACAATTCTCATGGTTGCTATTGTTTGGATTTTATTTTAACACATCTGTCAGTGTGTTTGTGTGCGTGAGAGTGTTTTTTTGTTTCTTTCTACATTGACGTAACAAAATATGTGAATACATTCGATTCAATAAGTTGTCATTTTTGTAGTAAAACTAGACCAGCAGCAATAAAATAAAAAAAAGACCACAAACAGACTAAAAACAAAAACAACAAATCAGTTCACTTCGATTTTTGTGCTATTATTTATTGGTGGATATTAGATCGAATTGTCGGTTTTTTTCCTCACATTTCCTGAAAAACACACAAGTAGAAAGCAACAGCGAAATTTTGTGTAGCCTTAAAAATGTTCGCTACACAAATCAAAAAAAAAAAACTGTTTCGATTTTATCATGTGCCATTTTGACAGTGGCTGAATGGATGCTTTTGTTTGTACACTCTCGACACGTTTTTTCAAATGCGTGCCAGCTTGCGTGCTGTCTCCGTCAGCAGTCAAACTCTAATATCAATTCCCGCTACACAAATATACATATTCTCTCTATATATACAGTTACAACGCACACAAACATTGTGCATTGAAAGCAATAAAACGAGGGATTCGCAAATGATAAAAGTGTGGAAAAAGTATAGATATATTTATGATGTATATATAAATTGTTAAACCAGTATATAATGCCATGGCCCACATATTTTGGCTAAGCATTTAAAATCAGCACCAATTCACACGCAGCCCGCCGTATTCTTATTTTGATTTAGAAAACGCACACATTTGTTCCCTGTCACATTGATTTTTCGAATTTATGAGTGTATTCTAAAAGCGAAGCTAATTTTCCATTTCCTTGATCAGTTTTGTGTGTGTGTGTGTGTGTGTGCTATAGTTTCGTCACTTGCACACTGTTCTCATAAAATAAACGTTCTTGCTCTATTACAGCTAATTTCTCCGACTAAAGTGTTTCGAATCATTTTCGATTCGAGCACATTAGAAAAAAAAACAATAGCCTCTATTGCTTGAAATTAAATATTGAAATCGTGGCACATTTGAACTTCTATGTATTTATTCGTTTTCATGTTCAATTTATGATGTAACGACTTCTAAATCAAGGAGGAGAAAAAAATAAACACAACAAAATCAATATTGACATTTATGGGTTATAATCAATTCAAACGACACAATCAATCTTAATTTCAAGCTGCAATTTCAAATAACAAAACGTCTCATTCTTCGAACGAAGATTTTGTTTTTTTTTCCATGCATTTCGAAAACGTTTAATGTAAAATCTCTTAAAATCTAAAGCTATTTCAATGTTCAATACAAAAATCATTGTATTTTTTTTTTCAAACAAAAGTTTGGTTCGTTTGGGTTGCGATCTGAGACACATTGCCGAAAAATGTGAGCCATCAATGACTTTTCTGATCATTAAAAAGAGAACAAGTTGAGGGCGTAACAAATTCGTATCTCTGAAAGTGGAATGAAGCACGCACGAGAGGCAAACACCGAAAATATCAAAAAGTTGGGAAAAAAGACTCCTTTTGGCAATCTGAACACACACACACACACACACACACACACATGCACGTGCAGAAAACGGAAATTGAGTCTAATTTATTGATAGTGTGCGTTGGCACGTACACATCAACATTAATAACGGAATCAAAATGAATTCGCCGAATGGAATTTGTTGCATGGGAAAATATTATTGTTTGGGATGTTATTCACGGGTGTGTTCACGTGCATCCACAATTCGATCAAACACAATTCCAAATCAAGCAATATATGCTTCATCGCAAAGCAATCAATGCAAATCGGTTGGACGATGAAAAAGTGGTGTGGCACTTTTGCTGATAAAATTCAAGGTTAAAACATGTAAGGCAATAAAGGCATATATGCCTGTCCGAGTTCGAGATACATGTTACAATTGTATTTTGTAAATACAGTTTCAAGCTCACAAATCAAATTGGACTTTATGAAAAGGTTTCATGTGAACTCATAATTCCTAAGCGCTAACACGCTTTCAATTTCTCCATTTCCTTGGTGTTCTGTTGGCGGTGTTGTTGTTATTGTTGTTATTTTGTTATGGTTATGTTTATATATAAACACCTATCGAATATAATGTTGATGGTAAGGTGCGGCAAATGCAACAGCCTATATTGCACATGGCAAACAATGATGAAGACCATTTAAATTTTATAAGCACGTTGCGCGACAGAAAAACTGCATTCATTCATTCAAATATAACAACAACGACAACAAAAACGCCACCCAAACACACAGAGAAGAAATGTTCCACGTGATAATAATCGACATTCTGATCTACATTTGCTCTCCTGGATTCATGTATTCATGAAAGGGGAAAAGAGTAAACAACAAACAACCAAACCCATGCACTTTTTTTTATTCAGCTATAGATAAAGAGATGAAAGTTACACACACTCAAAAAAAAAAGAAAAAAAAAACATGTTGGCCTATCAACTGGAATGGCAACGAAACGCAAATAAATCGATATTCACTTGTGTACACGAATTTGGGTCACGATGTTCACCTATTTGTTGTAACTTCAATGTTCCGTTCTCAAAACCGATACCACCGATTGTGGGGCAACATTTGATCTCATTCTTTCATCTAAGGATTCATCTTGGATTCATTTAAACCGTTGTGGCGTTTCAATGTAAACGATTTACATTTGACATACAGTTTTTTTTTTTCTTCCAATAAGTGCAAAAATTGTTTGCTTGAAGTCATTCAATTCGTATTTTTTTTTTAATTCTCTTAAGCGTGATCTGTGATTGGAAATTCTACGATTTGGCCTTTAATTTTCCTAGAAAATGGCAATTTGTACAAAAATCCATTGAAGCACAGAGCTCTAGGTTGTCCTCTTTCTCTTTCTCTCTCTCTCTCTCTCTTTCTAAAAACTTGAAGTGCTTCAATTCCAATCATTTCTGTTATGGCTTTGAGAATTCGAATATCTGCAAGTGTCAATTTTTCTGTTGGTATTTTCAAAATATTCAAATCGTTCAATCATATTTTCATCGTTCACTTTTCACGGCATGACACTTTATGTTGTTGTTGTTGCTATATTCGTAGAAAAAATGTTATGGCGCATTACTGTGATAGCAACCGAACACGAGCCGCAATTTATTGCGCCTTTGGCTTATTTCATTATTGCAACACTCTCTTTTTCTTCTTATTTCTGTGATTTCGTTACTGTTTTCGTGTTGCTGCTTTTATTCGTTTTATTTTTTCATATGAATATTTTATGTATATATATTTTTATTTTATATATATATATATATATATATTTTCCAATAATAATTTGCTTTTATCGTGCATCGTGCGTTTTTCACATTGCTCATTGTCATTCGATAACAAAACAAGCTAAACACGGTCTGTTACCTATAAATTTAATGATATTGAATACCAATACATCAAAACACACGCGTCGCTATTACTGTATGGCCGCACAGATGAAAATTCAACAAATGTTATTCCGTTCGTATGTGTGTGATAACATGCTTTAGATTATAAATGAGCTGTCATCGTTTTGCATTGTACATTTTGTGTATATGTTGAATATGCAATTTGTTTCGAATATTTGTGTGTTTTTTTGTCTGTTTGTTTTGTTTTGTTTTGTGCTGTGTGATTGACAGACAGCAAAAATGACAACATCTAAATCAAAAACTAACATTAATTAATGCATCCTTTTAATGCTCGGTAATCGTTTTGCTCGATATGGTTTTCCTGTTGAGTTACACACCGAAGTGTGATAATGAATCGAATATTTGTGTAAGCGCTTTCAAATGCGCACTTCAATTGACCTTCGAGCAAGAAATTAGCACGAAATATGGATGTGTGTGTGTGTTTATATACAATATACATATATTTCTGTGGAAACACGTTTTTCGATTCAGAAACGGGATCCAGTGAAAATGAAGAACGATGATAAAGAGAGCATTTGGAAGAGAGAAAAAAAATAGCAAAAACAAAAGAAAAACAACCGAAACCACGATGAGCACGCGGTACTCAATAGTCTCGCTCTCCTCGGAACATTAAATTGCCTTAATTGCGACGTTTGTATACTGCTTGTAAGTGCTTTTATTTTACGTTTCGTTTCTTGTTTTTGTTTTTTTTTTTTCATTCTTCTTCTGTCGAGTCGTCGCCTTTTTGCGTTGTCCAAATTACGTGGCTCGTTGATTCCATTGACCCTGTTTAGGATTTAAGCTCGGCTCATTTAAAGAATAGTGAATCGTGTGTGTATGTGGACGTTGACTTCTTGTGATTCGGTGATTCGTTTTTTTCACCGAACGATGAATGGGAAAACAATACACAAATTAGAGCACATGGGATAATGTCCAAAAAAAAAACAAAAAAACACCCGAGTTGGCATTTTAGGCGCTTCAAAGCGCCTACAGGCGCTCATCTAGGCGCTTGATACAAAATCATTATATTAATATGGGACGAAAGCCTAGGCGCTCATGAAAAACAACACGAGAGTATAGAAGTTCTAGTGAATTGCAAGCGCCTAAGCTCTTTGTTGTGTGATAACGCATTGTATTTGGATGAGCGCCTAAATTAGCGTCCTATATTAATACACTGATTTTATACGGAGCGCCTAGATGAGCGCCTGTAGGCGCTTTCAAGCGCCTAATATGCAAACTCGGGCAGAGCATTGAAATTCAATACAAATCTTTGCCTCCTATCAATAAATTTCTGTTCACACTGTAATGATGATTTGTGTGCCGAGTTCTGGATTTCAATTGAACATTGCGAATACAACAACAACAACCTCCAAAAAAACATCCAGCAAGCATTCAGCATACGATGGCAACAGATAATGTGTCGAGTTTGTTTGCATTTGAATTGATTTGATTTTTTTTTGTGCTTTTTCCGTTCTTTGTTCAATTTCGAGCAATTTCATGTGTATGCACGGCGTATATGTGTACATGGTGTGCATATATATTCGTTTGTTCTTTCATTCTTTCCATGAAGGCCACTGACCTTGTAGAGAGGGTCTGCAGTTTTCATTTTACACACAGCTACACACAACAACCGATTCACCGATTTTGATACATGTGCATAGGCACCAGAGAGGATAAGCGTGCGCCACGCTACATTCAAACAGATACACACTCACTGTCTCTTACACATATACACATCAAACACAGGCACACAGCATACGAATGGTTGTCTCATTCGTATGCGCTTTTATATAGAACTAGATATAAACAAAGAGCGAAGTACTGCAAATGGCTGGCTGCAAACGTGTGTTCATATATCAATTTATGTATACATATGTGGCAATGCCTTTCAATGTAGACTGGTGGCCATGTTCAATACAAGGCGTTTTGCTTGGTGTTCGATGCTCGATGCTCGGTGCGCTATCATTGAATTCACTTGAAATGTGCAAAGAGCTTTGCGGTTTGGATCCGTAGAACACGCACATATTTCACATATTATGGTTGTTGTTGTTGTTGTTGTTATTGTTGTTGCATTCTGCAATAAATTCAACAATACAATTGATAGTGTTTTATTTTATGCATTTATGAGGAGAAAAAAAAAACTATACCACACGCAAATCGTGTGACGAAATCAAAATCGAACAGTACCCAGTCAAATGGAGCTGAGTGACCGTATACTTACATTTGCTATTTCTTTCTTTTATACGTTCGATTGGTGGATTTGTCTTATTTTCAATTCAATTTCACATTCTAATGACAGCTATCCATTTGGCGGGTGCACCCTGCAACATATTGCACACACTTATATGTGCGTGATCCGCATTGCATTATCGCTCCGATTTGTTTACTTACCCGCTCGTTTGCTGCTGCTGCTGCTGGTGCTGCTGCCTGCTACATTCTATTTACATATTAATGCAATGCTTTTATTTATTTTAATTGTGATATTTGATCCATACGGAATAAACGACGGTACGATATGCAAAATTGAAACTAAATTCTTTGATACGCAATAACTGCACGAAACGAATGTGAATTGTTTTATGATGAACAAAAAAAAAATGTAAAAGAAGCGGACAAATAGAAAAGCGATCCTCTGTTGAAATAATGACGTTAAACTACGATCTAAAAATGTGTGAATGAAAACAACAACAAAAATCGTTATAGCCGTGAAGTAATGGAAAGAATGGTGAGACTAAAGTTGATTCTGACCGGTGTACGGTGCATGTGATTGAACCATGAAAAAGGATTTTTTTTTTTTTTTTTTTTTGTATCTTTTGTTTGGTTGATATTGGCAAACAGTGAATCTAACCCCCTTCCCCGAATCCTCTGTCCATTGTTCATATTTCAATGTATGCAATTGTTGTGGTATCGTTAATTCATGCCATTGTACCATGCCATGAATCCTTTGGCCGTAAAAAAAGAAAGAAAATATACAATAATGAAATTTGATGTGTGTCGTTAGTGAGTAGGTAACGTGCGATAATACGCGATCGCGCGATTGTACTATTTTGGCATTTGTTGAAGTTTTTTTTTTGTTGTTGTTTCTGAATGCACAGACAATAAAATCACTTGATTTATATATGTTGAAATTGGCAGCAAAATGTTGTTACTCATTTCGAATGATGTGAAACAATGAATGCGTGCGTGTACTATTGATGCAAGATTTTAAGAGGCAGAAAAGATTGTTGCCAATATGCTGTTGGTTTGAATGATGGAAACATTTCAAAGAAATGCAAATGAAATAAAACCATTCAAATAACAATTTCAATGCAATGCAACAACGAAAATTGCTATCGAGAAATTGAGCTCAGTGAATTTTGTTTTTTTCTTTCTTAAATGCACAATGTGAACGTTGCAATGCAAGCGAAAAGTTAAATTATACTATGGGTTGTTTTCATAGGGATTCGATCGGACTGCGTTCGCTGCGAATGCGTTCAAAACTGTTTTCATGCCACCCGAATGGATATGATCATTCAAATATACGTTCATTTGATGCTAACTGCTTAGTCATTGTTTTAAGAATTTTCCGTTGAAATATCTTGCAGCAATGTAAACTGATTGCGAATGCACAGAGCACATGGAATATGCATTCCATGCTCTCCGGGAGCGAATAAGTGACAGTCAACCCAAGTCTAAGTTAGCAAAATAAAATGGAAAATAAGCAACCAAACTAAAAAAAAAAGAAAGAAAGAAATAAATGGAATGGCCTTTGTTGTATACAAAGCCACCACTGACAGCGCAGACATTTGCGAAATTACGCGTGCATTTAGTCACTTGGGCGAGTAGTTCGATACTTCCTCTTTGCTCGTCTTTGTTTCGTTTTGTTTTAAAAAATGAAATCGAGCTCAAGTCTGTGCGCAAAATATGCTATGGAATAAATGGATCTGTATGCTGTGCGCTACACTGCATTTTGTGTGCGCTATGTCTGCACAATGACATATACTTTTGTAGACAACAACAACAACAACAACAAAAATAATTCCACAATAAATAGGTTTCATTTCAACTTCTTAACTAATTTATAAACACTTTTTTTTATTGTCCTACGCTGCTGTGATGGTTGAGCCAAAACCTTCGCAACACAACTCCAACCTATCAAACCAATGAAAATGAACACTGAATTCTACAGATATGCAAAAACTGCATGTGCAACACAATTTTAAAACACTGCATATCAAAAATCGAACAAATAAATTCAACAGTACCGAGATTAAGACTCTCTCGGAGAGGATCCATCGTTTTTTCAGATGTACAAATAGATGTGAAAACTCGAGGTCATTTTTATTATGTTTCGCTTGGCAAAAAAAAAAAAATATTTTTCGCTCATCTAGTAAAAAAATATATAATAAAATAATGGTGAAACTAAAATGATATTAAACGAAGAGCACATCGCAGGATAAAAATGATGGGCGTTTAAGTCGAACACATTTTTACACAAAGAACATTTGTTGCCGAGAATCAGATTTATTGCACATACACCACACAAACCAGTCTCGATATGTGTCTACAATCCAACAACGGCTAGTAAATGCGCTTCATTTTTTTTTTGGTGCGAGTTCTCTCTTTGTCGAAAAGGAAAATACAAACGAATGTAGTGCCTCTTTGTTCAGCATCCTGTGATGCACGTGCTCATTCGCAAACGACGAAGATTGTCGAAGAGTCAATAATAAATTCGATAAAATATTCGGCCGCAATTATTGTACATTTCCGAATACGAATCCCAAACAAAAACCTTACACATTTATAATTTTAGCGTTAAAATCTGAATTAAGATTGTTGACATCGATATTAATTAAAAAAATGGAATATTCTGTTTGCTAGGTTGAATATATTCCATGACTTTTATTAGCATAGCAATTTTAGACTGTGATTTGTTGCATTTAAATTTCGTAAATATACATTGAAATATCAAAACACCGACGAGAACAAAAAAAAAAAAAAAAAAAAAAAACAAACAAATTAAAAACCAGGAAGAAATCTTACGAATAAAAACAGAATTCGTATTCTGTTTTGGGTGCTGCTTAAAAAAAACTGCGCCGAAAATTGCAAATGAACAAAGAACCTTGTTTTGTTTCTTTGTTTAAGAAAACAATCACGAGATCTAGTGTTTTGTCAATTAGATAGCATTTTTTGGAATTCAAGCATGAATTCAACACATATAAACATAAGCATTACATGTCTAGCTCTAATCAACGGATGAGCAAAGATCTATTTAAATAAAAATTTTCAAGTAATTCCGCAGCTATTCACTATTCAGTCATATGGAAAAAAAACACACACATATACACACACACACACACACACACATCAGAATGATTAGAGCTTACAAAAACCAAACCCCAACTGATAGTGTATTCAATCGTATAATCGTTGGCTAGATGTGCTTGAGCATGTCATTTGATGGTCACGCAAATGATACGCAGAATTTTATATGTTCAGAAAACCCAGTCAATAGCGACGAAGAAATGACGATTGTGAACGAGAGAAAAAGCCTTTTTATTTGTACACATCATGCGGGCTCAATTGATATTATTTTTTGTTTTTTTTTTTTTTTCTAGAAAAATTGACTTGAGATTTATTGTGCGTGTGGCGACATTCAAATTGAATGCTCTCATGATATATTGCTGTTCCATATGTTCATCAAATTTAGATTTGACAATTTGGTGTGATTTGTGCATTTCAATACCGATTTTCTTCTAGTTAAATATGTCTATTGTGATTTTGTTGCTTAGTTGTGCGTAACATGTGACATCAGATGGGAACATGTATCATTTGTGGAACATACAAAAGTCTAAATGTAATATGTGAATCGAGTGTTAATAATAATTGTTACACAGCCACGAAATTTCATTCGAAGAAATTGAAATGCCTTGCGATTATTGTTGTCGTTGATATGAAAATTGAATGACGAATAAAAACATCAGCAACAACAACAACAAAAACAGCAGCCGATTAATAAGCTGAAATGACAATTTCTGAATATTATCGCTGAAACGGGGCAAAAACGGTAACTGATTGTTGCTTGAATATATCAATCGATCACTGCAATGAATTCAGAATAGACCAAGCGCGCTTGTATGGTTGTATATCGCTCGGTCAGAACGTCATTAATTCAATGATTGAAAACGTTTTCAAAGCGATAAGCGTAGTTAAATATTACCCCCGGTATGAAAGCGCTGAAGATCCAACAGAAAATGAAAAGGCGTCACACATTGTCACGTAACGTTCACATGGTATTTGAAATAGCTATTCTTCGTCTATCGATGAGAACCCGAAGTCAAACTGGAACAACGAGAATAAAGTGTGGTCATTGACAAACCAAATGTTTGCTTCCTAGTATTTTGTTTTTAGAAACAAAACAAAAACACATACACACACACACACACGCACACAAAAAATAAGGCGGAAATCGACTTGATTTCTATGTATTTAATATAGATTTGATTTTTGTTCAAGTCGTTTGAACGCAATCCGTTGAGCTTGGCTCAAGATGTTATTGTTTGCTCATTGAAAGTGCAACAAAGAAAAACCTCTAAAGTGAAATGTCCAAAAATAGACAGTTTCGAAACGGGGGGAAAAACAACGCCACAATGAATTGTTGAATTGAATCTTCGTGCGCACAGTTAAACAACAACGAAAAAAAAAATCTGCTATGTTATAAGTGTGCAAAGTGCGAATACACAGCGAGAACACAACGAACGAACGAACGAACGAACAAACGAATGGAAAAAATTGCTTTATGTAAGCGCTATTTCGACAAAATGCGATCGCTAGTTATTATTTATCGCAGAAATACGCGATTCTCTTCTTTATGCTTACTTGTCCGGTTCATGTCTGTTGGTTGTTGCTGTTGTTGTTGTTTTTATTTCGCATGTTTCGCTAGCTGTTTTGCGTTGTGTGTTTGTGTGTGTGTCGATTCAATTTTCTCAAGTGTTATTTGTGCTGCTGTTTAGTTTTTATATGGATAGATCGTCTGTGGATCCATGTGAAAACGTGCGGAAATGGAGTGTAGGCTATGAATATCTGTGTTGTTGATTCACAATTTGATATCGTATGTGTTCGGTGTTATCCACCCTTTCGCCAACCAAAAAAAAGAAAAAAACATCGACGCATTTCACAATATCAAACGCATTTTCATCATGTTTTTTTTTTATTCATCGCTCGAATCATTCTTCTGATATTTTTGTTCTGATCTCATTCACCACGAATATAATCGTCTGTATCGCGTTTGACAGCGTTGTTGACTAAGCTTAAGCATATAGCTCGTATACACACTCTTTGTTAGTCTCTTGAGTCGGGCTCTGCACACGCTCGGTTCCATACAGCTCTCAGTCACACACACACACACGCACACACACATAAACACATCAAAACCCCATACGATTTTATTTGCGGACTATATAGAATATTATACATCGATAAACTCAGAAAGTGCGTTCGCTTGAATATGAATATTTAGTCATTGCCATTGTGCCGCTGTAATATGAACAGCCCAGATAGAAAAAAAAATCCAACACCACACAAACCGATTCAATTACATATACATGCGACGTAGCACTCGATGTAGACAATGGCAATGTCGCGTTTTGCCTGCATGTTCAATATATTGGGTTTGCGTCTTTCAATGTGCTATCGCACATTGCATCGATCTATGCACATATACATAAAGCGAACACCAACCACAAAATGAAACGAACAGAGGAAAAAAAAGGCCAGCATGACGAAATCACAATAATTTGTGACTTACAAGCAAAGCACCGCGACGTGTCTGCTGGCATTTACTGTGTTCCAATGGGTTTTGTTTGTATTGAAGTAGCAAGCAGCGGCGGCTATGACTGGCTTGTGTAGCTCGAATAGATATTCATTTCCATGTAGTTTTTTTTTATGGTTGAGCACTTAGCTTATGGTGGATATCCAATCCAATTTGTATATCGAAATCAACGATCGAAGAAGACTAAAGAAGACGAAAGAAAAAATAAAAATAAAAATAAAAAACAAAAATAGCAGGCGATATATAAGCGATGAAACAAATAAAATCAACTGAGTGAAGTTCCATACTGAAACTCGTCTGCACTGTGTGTCGATCAAAAGAAATAAAGCGCAATCATTCGGACCTATTACTAGTTTGGGATGTAGCCGAAACAAAGTAAATTGTGTGGAGAATCAGAGAGTCAAATGACTTGACGGATACGGTTTATTGTAACAAATACATGTGCCATAGCATGCGATCGGTTGACGGCCACAAATACTGAATCAATGCGCACCTGTGTTTTCCATGTAACACAAATAAATGTGTGACATGCTTACGCTCACACACACACACACACACACACACACACATACACACACATCGCAATCGTCATCGCCACCGCCACTCATCGCATATTCTTCTGGCTAGTGAAACATGTCAACGCCGTAACAGCACAGCAACATCGTTTCGTATTTGTCTACTTTACGAAATGCGATCCGTAACGTCTTTAGCCTATCTTATAGTTTTGATGGTTTTTGTTGTTGTTGTTGTTGTTGCTATTCCTCAACGAAAATTCCGATCGACCTCATTCACGTTGATTGTGTTCATGTATTGCACGTCATTTGGAATTATATATGACTCAATTCCTCAATATGAAAAGACGCAAAAGACGAAAACACAAAGAATTCGCTGAGCAGCGAACGAGCTGGCAAGCCGAACAAAGCTGAGAGAGAGAGGAACCAAGTGGAACGAAGCAGAGCAGAGCAAAACAGCTATGGCAAACATGGCCATAAAACATGACGTACATACATTTTCATGATGAAAACTTTGTATACGGTTGTTGGCGTAGTATGAATGTGTTGGTTGTGAGCCGTTGACGGGGTGTCCGTGTGTCAGTGCATAACAGTTCACAACTCCGAGAATTCCTTTCTCTCATGCTGACTTTTGTTGATTTTTCTTTATGTGACTCAAACTACGTCTCATACATAGCAGTGGATAAACGTTGTGTGTATATCGCTTTATGGGTTTGGGTTTTCGATTTATGTCTGTATGCGCGTGTGCTCATGTGCTCGTGTGTATGCGATTCTGTGTTCGTGTGTGTGTGTGTGTGTGTGTGTGTGTGTGTGTGTGTGTGTGTGTGTGTGTGTGAAAGAGAACATGCGAACAAAGAAAACTCAACTGAGTGTGTTGATTGAATGAGTGTGTTAAAGAATAATACGCTGCAGGAATTCGAGAAATTGGAATTTCATTTGATGTGTAATACGTTTCAGTCGCGATTCAGTGCTCGCAGAGCAAAGAGCTCCAAAAAAGCTAATTTCAAAGAGAGTAACCAAAATCTGAAGTGAACAAATTCAACGAAAAACACACAACAAATTCTCATCTAGAAAGCGAATTGTAGATATTATATTTAAAAGAAACAGAAAACAAAATAAAAAACAAAAAAAAAACAAAGAGAACAGATGAAACGAAATCAATTGAAAGAATTATTTTGGTGATTATTTTGTCAGTGCGAATAAAGGTAAAGGCAAAGACAGATTTATTAAGTAGAATTAACCAATCAGTTTGTTGTTGTTTGTTGTTTTTTTTGGCTATTGTTGTTGTTCGACTGTGAACATTTCGTGATTTTTAAAACGACGAAAAATCCTCCCAAAATAAAAAGAAAATTATTTTCTTTCTTCTCTTCATTGAACACTTTAAAACAAAGAAAAAAAAACCGAACAACATTTAAATGATAAGTTCGCACTAATGTGTGCATGTGATACATCAAATTCCGTATATATACATCATATTATTATTTTTTTTTTGTTGGTCGTATATGTACTTACGAAACAAGTCTTGTGATACAAAAAGATTTGACGTATAGGAAAAGAATCCGAAGAGGAACGAAGAGAAAGAGAAAATTACAGTTACATTTTGTCATTAATACGACGTGTTTGTATGGGTTTTGTCGTTAGTGAAATTTCGTAATAAACATCGTAATTCACAACATTGATTTTCCGAACCACGAAACTACTTCTAAAAGCGTCTCGAAATTTAAAAAAAAAGCAAATTGAAAAAAAAAATACAAATCTTCAATTTTTTGTTGTTGCTGTTGTAATTGTTAATGTTTTGTGTGCATTGTTTGCTGGGATTTATTTCGTTTTTTTGTTTGTGTATTGAGGATATTGACATCGACAATCGTTTGCGTTGAATTCACCGTGAAACGAATCTCAAACGTATAAAACAAAAAAATGTTTGATGAAAATTAAAATTGAAACGAAATTTAAAAAAAAAAGTCAGTTTTGTGCCTGTCGCCGCAAGTTAACGTGGCGATCGAATAAAATTTAAATATAACAACAAAAATATATGAAATAACAAAAAAAAAAAAAAAAACAACCGAAAGGCAGACTGAAAAATAGCAAATAAAAACGAGCAGCAGAAAGGAGAAGAAAAATATTGTTATTTTTGTTCGAATAATAGATTCCATATACAATTTATTTCGTGTTGTTGTTTCCTTTTTGGCTCTTTCTCTATACGTGGATATATAAAAATTTTTTTTGTTTCCATATGAATATTATCACAACGACATAACACAAAATCGTAAGTATTGAATTTCATCCAGCTGTAAAATCTCACCAACACATGCTCGAACCCGAAATTGCGCGTGCTTGTGTGAGTGTGTGCGGTGTACACATACATGTGTTTGAGTGTTTTTCGTGTGTATTCAATGGAATATAATCAAATGGAAAGAGGTCTGTTCGACGCTTACAGTGTACATGGTACACAAATAACGCGCACATTTATGCATCACTGTCACTGTTGTGACGTTGTGTCGACTGTTTCGTACGTTCGTAATGCCTTTGCACACAATCGAAAAAAAATCGAAAACAAACAAATAAGATGAGGCAACGAATTTGAAGGAAGAAACAAAAAAAAAACAGCGAAGCAATTTAGAAGAAACTCAAGTGAATTGAGAGCGAAAGATAAAAAAATAAAATAGAAAGAAATGAAGAAAAAAAAAACGAGCGATAGATTAAAATGAAATATATATTTGAAATCAACAATAACCAAAAAAAAAAGAATCCTTCGATTCGAATTCATGACAAAAATGGACAATTTCATTTATGATTCCGTGAACAATTTGAAGTGAAGCGATAACAATTTATACGAAACGTCATCACAAACAAATTTACTGCACAGTTTTTTAAGAAATGACGAACAAAATAGAAACAGAACAATAAATAACCACCAAGAAGATATCACAGTCACAAATTAATGGGGAAAAAACACACACACATACAAGAATAAAAACAAAACCATGTAAATTGCGAGAGATATAACCACAGGCCAAAACGAAATCTATGAAGAAAACAACAACCAATTTGGCCCGTGCGTATGCGTGCTTTAATGCCACAAAGACGATATGAAAAGCAGGAAGCGAAACAGCACAGCATATTATTGCGGTATTAAATACAGAGCCGCACCATCATGTGAAAATAAAGTGTATTTGTGCACTATACTCACATAGATTACATGATTAACCAGCACTGTTGCTCGTTCGATGCGTGCTCAAGCCGTGTACCGTGATCGCTATATGTGTGTCTGGTATTTTGTATTTATTTCGTATGAAATAAAACATAAAACAAAAAACAAAAAAATGATTTTTACAATATTTTCTACGGCAAAGAAAACAAAGACCGAAAGTGCAACAAACAATGAAAGCAACGACAACGACCAACAACTTGAAGTGAGATCGGGGAAGAGAGAGAGAGAGAGAGACTGATCCAGAAAAGCAACACCTTTGCCATATATTTCAAAGCAGCGAAATTTTTATTTATTACTCATTTTATTCTTGTGGTGCCTATCTAGGCGGCCTGTGAATCTTACCATTCACACAGCTACAACACGGCCGAATATACTATATATATATATATATCTATCCGCCCGTATTCACGCGCGTTGCAAAGCTCTCTTGCTCACTATTTCTGCCGCGTGTTTTTTTTTCTCTCGATTTGATTTTTATTCATTTCATAAATTTCATTCCAACACCTATTCTATATCGCTTTCGAGACAATCATACTAGTTTATCAAAGTGTTTGTATTGTACTTTATTATATTTAAAAGAAAAATATTTATATATACATTATTATTATTATTATTTTTTTTTATATGTTCGCTTGAAGCATAGCTTATTTTATTCGGATTCGAATAGCGAATAATCGCAAATTCACTGTCTGCTGATACATCATGGACAATCGAACCACTCTATAAACAATGTGCATTATTATAGTTGTTGTTGTTGTTTTATTGTGGTGCTCTTAAATCTGATTAAGTGTGCTGAATCGCGTGCTCCCTTTCTCTCTGTATCGCTGTCTCTCTGTTTCTGGCTCGTTCAGTGTGCATGTGAGTGTTTATGCTTCATAATTTCTGTACTGTACAAAGAATTGCGAATTGTTTATTGCGAAAATATATTTATTGCAATTCTCAGCTCTTGGGAGATCATGAATAACAACAGCAAAACGTATACGTACGTGCGCGCACTTGCAATATACCAAATACATGAAATCATTGGGTGAGAAAGATGAGACAAGAGTAAAATGAACATTCGCAAATATTGACGAGAATGGCGAAAAAACGAAGAGAAAACAAGATTAATCATACACGATGAATGTGACAATCGAAAAATCTAGGTCCTATACCCCATTACGATCGTCTATGAATTCGGTCGAATGGAATGAAATCATAAGTGTTCAATTCGTTAAGAATTCGCGAATCAAGACAGGCACGGGATTGCGGGAACAAGAGAATGTGAAAGAGTGAAGAAGAAATGAACAAAACCACACAATAACATGACACACAGCAACTGATATGAGAATGAGAAGAATTGTTCAGCAAATGATAAATATAATGTAGTGGTGCGTGTTTTTTGTTTGTTTTTTTTTTTCTTGTTTCTGGTCATAATCTTTGGATTACAATACACTTTGGAATCGAAAACCGCTTACTTTGAATTGTTGTCATTTCCACTGAACACAACAACAACAACAACAACAAAAACGTTTATTCATTCACACTCATTGTGAGCTGTTGTGCGACTGTTTGATTAAATTGGATGACTCGATGAATTGTTTCATGCGCGACATATTATCATCATTCTTCGGTCAGCCTAGTATCATCATTTCCTTTAGACTCGTGGCATTTTCAATCGTTTCCAATGCATATTCATTTGCAGCAAACATTAGTAAAAACTCCCAAAATGCTTTGCATTGATGATGCATTGCATGTGCATGATGTGAGTGTGTGTACCTGGCCTGGAAAAATATTTAAAATGTGAAACAATTATATACAATAAGTGGTGTGCGCACACACACACTCACACACACATATTGAACGCAATAAATTTTATGCGGTGACAGTTCAAAGTTTCTAGACTTTTGAACTTTCTCTTGTACTCTTCATATTTTCGGGTATATGTGTGTGTGTGTGTGAGTGTGTAAATGTGTACGTTGCATGTGAGCAAAATAAATAATATAATGCAAACAAAGTTCAAATACCCCGTCTGTGGCTGTGAAAACATGACACAGACACCACGACCTAATGCATTTATACCGATAAGAAGGGAAATATATATATGCTGAAAACATTGACCGAAATGTCATAGTTCATTCATTTCAATGTGATTATATGAATCAGTAAACGTAAATTTACAACAACAAAAAAAGAAAAAAATATAACAAACTCTTCTCTCATCGTTCAGCTATTTACTGTCTTTGTTATTTATTTATTTGTTTTTTTTTTTTTTTTCTTTTTGCACACAATTCAACGCAATATCATTTCCACTGAAATCAATGAATCAACGACAAAATGTAATTATGTATAGAACCACAAATTGCAATTAAGACTGAAATCGTTGAACGTAACCAATTGTTTGTGTTATCAACAACGAAATTCAGTTTGATACATGCCACATACACAAGCGATTCAATTGCGAGCATATTTTTGTGTCTATTCGTCATCAATATTTACACAAAATGAATACGAATTTTCAAAAAAAAAAAAACAGAAGAACGGAGCAAAATGAACGCAACACCAACAACAAACGAAATGATTACACGAAACGCTTCGAAGCGTCAAATATCTGCACAATTTCGTGTGACATACACTTAACTAAAAAGCATCAATGTGATAAGCACAAGCACATAGAATTCATATAAAAAATGAGAATGTTTATATTATGATGGCCTTGGTTACATTTATGTATTTGAGCCAGTTTGACCTTTACATGCTTGACGTGTGTTTTTTTTCTCTCTCTCTCTCTCTCTCTCTCTCTCTCTCTTTCTCTCTCTCTCTCTTTCTCTCTCATTCTGTCTTCAATCGCATTCTCGCCGAAGCACAACACAACACACCACACAAAAATAAAACATATGATTTTTTATTTCTGTTGATTCGGCTGTTGGTCGGTTGGTTGTATTTGGCTGGCATTCATTTATGTTCGAATCGCCTCGAATAAGACGGCATATATAGAAAATGAACGAAACGATGTACATAACATCGAAATCGAAACAAAATTTTGCACACGACCGAATATGTGATTTCGAGATTATATTATTTTTTCGAAGTTTCCGTGTGTGTTAATTTACATGCAACACATTGTTTTGTACTGTGAACGGGCGAACATTGGAGAAGGCGTTTGCTTTGCTCATATATATATTTGTTATTTTTTTTTTCTCTATAAAATATTATTTAAATTTATATTTTATAGCCATTTGCTCATTCCGATGTGTGTTGTTTTCGTATGGTTGCTCTGTTATGAGTTTTTTTTTCTCTTTTTTTTGTTGTTGCCCGTTTGTGAGTGCATGTGATTAAAATTTGCTTGAATATATGAACAAACAAAAGTCATCGCGTACTTTCCCGAAATCGTCCATGCTCAACCGCATTTTATCAAACGAATGGACTCAACGAAACAACGTATGTTTTCAAAACTGTTATTCATTATTAGTTGTTTCTTATTCGGTTGTTGTTTTTTTTTCATTTCATTTTTTTCCGCTCAATTTTTCGATTGTTTTTTTTTTTCATTTTGCTTGATTTGCCATTATTTACCGCATGGTGTTCTATGCATTGTTATGGCCATAATCAGTATAATGGATGAATAACAGAAAGGGCGAGAGAGAGAGAGAGAGAGAGAGAGAGAGAGAGAGAAACAATGGAGCTCAAATTGAATATTGTGTCTGCTTACGATATAAATGAGCTGTGGTAAAAAACACACTCACATACACGCACATCAGGCAATGAATTGAATTGGCAATAATAACATATGGAATTTCGTGGAATGGTATGCGTGTCCATCGTTCATCTAAAACATTGATTTTATTTGATTCAAGCAGTTATTTGTTTTGTTGGTTTCTTCTCAAGTGTTCATATATGCGACAGGCACATTCGTTCAATATGTTCGTTGTCGTTCAATTCAGTGTATGTGTTTGTGTATACAACAGCACAGTTCGGGACAGTTGATCGGTCATTTAGTTCGAAGACATTCCTTGAACGTCAAAATTCTTTTGACTCAGCACCGAATCCGTAACGCAACACCCCAGTGAAGACAAATGACCGCAACAAGACAACATGCAAAAGCGATAAAATAAAAACAACATCTACAACGAAAATATAAAAATAAAAACCTTGAGTCGATACAAAGTCATTTCGATTAGAATGACGTTTTCCGAGCATGAGAATTCTTGTTTTTTGTTTTTTCTTGTCTTGACTTGTAAATCATACGCATGCCATTGATTGTGCTTTCGCAAATATTCTAATAGATGACAATAGCATTTGAGGTCGGATGCATAGACGAACAATGCCATACGCTCGAATAATCACTTTTTTTCGTCGTCGTTGTTGTTGTTGTTCATCTAAATGATCTATCAATTGAAACCGAAACTCACTAGTCATCGATTGAATGAGACACAATACGGTTCAGCAATACGGGATGAATACAACCGCAAAAATGAAATTGAACCACGGAATTCGATGTGTTAACGCTTTTAAGCAGCAACCAATTTCCTAGCAGCTTATTGGGATTTTATTTCGTTAGCAGCGTTGAATAGCCTTGGACGCGTATTTTGCTTAGAGCTCGTATTCACATTGAGCGACATTGATTTGAAAGAAGAAGAAGAAGAAAAAACAAAACGGCAGTAGCAAAAGGCACACACGCATACACAACAAAGACATAACTAACAAACAGTACAACAAAGAAAATACGAAATGTGTTTTTTTTCACGTTGCCTGATTTTCGCATACAGAAAACAAAACAGAAATATGCACGAACACAGCGAATCGAATAAAGTTTTCAATGTGTTGTCGAAATTAGGAAGCCAAACGAGCTTGTTTTGCACAACAACAACAACAAAAAAACATACGAAATATTTTTGTACGGTTATTTGTTGTAAAATGATTGAAATGATTAATATTTCACCTGCCATCAACACTATACACTACCTGGATACGAAATCATTCATGGACACGTGCTGTACTAACGCAAATCGCCTTTGTTTTATCTAACATCTCGATCCACTCAAGAAAAAAACACACACAGACACACACAAATATAAATATGTTTGCAGGAAAACGAAATGAACTAAAAAGACTGGATTTAATAGTGCGATTGATTATGCTTGAGATTTTGTTGAATCCAGGAAGAACTTGATTCTCTCAGCTCTTCCTCATTCCACCGGAAACTGTGCACGAGAATCTCTCAGCTCATTCCAAAAAAAAAAAAAAAAAATAAGAAGATGAAGAAAAAAAAAAGCAAAACATAGAATAATTTAATTACAATGAGCAAACATTTGCTTGTATGAGTAGAAAACTTGTCATGACAAAACCAATTTGAATGGCAAAAATACACAAATAGATGAGTGAGATTATTGAACAAGCAGCATCACACACAGCTAACGAAATATTAAAAAAAAAACAACAACAACAACAGAGCGGCATTGTTGTCGTCATTTCAAATCATTGCCGTCATTTTATGCTTTGGCTAATGAACGCTAGTTTTACAGACCTGTCTTACAATCTGATCGACAATCGCGTGCTGTTCTCTGTACAAAGTGTGTGTGTGTGTGTGTGTGTGTGTGTGTGTGTGTGTGTGTGTGTGTGTGTGTGTGTGTGTGTGTGTGTGTGTGTGTATGTGCTCATACAATAGTCACGGGAACGGTTATAGTGCACAAACAAAGGCAATGTGAAATTTAAATAAAAAACAAACAAAAAACGAAACTAACAAGAACAACAATCTATATATATTCAAACAGTGCTAAATATTCGCTACGAAAATTTCTATCCCAACTGCCAATTTCTCGTTGTTGCTTCTTGTAACAAAAGGGAATTCGAACACATTCAATAATGGCCCATAAATGTTGTGCTCTAATTCACTGTCGATAAATTTGAAAAAAAGAAGAAAAAAAAAAACAAATGTGCAAGACCATTTAATGGGTGTTCAGTTTTAAATACCGAATTTTATGGAGTGCACACAAGTGAGCGCCGCACATACAGACACCAAAATTTACAGCTATACACGAACGAGCTGTGTTGAAATTGTCGATTTACAGTTCATTCGATCAGGTGCACTTTGATTCAAGGTTATCGACCTTGATTATATGAGGTCGTCATGATGTTTTTTCTAACGCAAGCGCTCCAATCTCGCCCTAAAAGCAAATGCATTTGTGTACTAGTGAAATCGTTGAAATTGACTATGAAAATCACATTTGCATGCGCTCATATACATGTACGGTGTGTGTACAATATACAAAATACATTTGTACATGTTATCATGAGTTGTGTTGCACTGAAAACTGAACAACAACAACAACAAAAATAGTCAAATGGCATCAAGCTATAGCGAGTGTGTTTGCCATCAAGAGAGCAATAAAATAATGCGGATGGTTGCCATCCAATTCGGTTGATATTATACTAGTATGTAATGAGATGCAATCGTCATTCGAGGCATTTTCAGTGTGTTTGTGCCGTTTTACATCACCATACGTATTCGGGTTAACCAAACAAATTGGCGATAATTGCATTTGATTTGCTTTCGAAAATGATATTCCTATCGTTTGCATTCTTTTAAATACCACGTTGTGATGTCTTTCCTTTGTTTTAAATTGTTGCGTTCGCCTGCAATCACAATTGCACAAAGGTTTGCAAAATGTATTGAAATATAACACGAATCGATAGACTCAATTTCATTGTAGATTTTTTTCGTTGAATTTATCTCCAAAACGTTGACAGACTACACGTAGAATTTCACAAATAGCATGTACATTGTCGTTGTGATTTTGGTTGCGGTGCGCAACATGCAAACGATCTGGTAAAATGTTGAACAAAACAAAACAAAAAAAAAAATCTTTCACAACCTAAAACATCTGTTTTTTTTCCCATTCATGGCATTGTTCTTTATCGGATGCTTGCTTTTTCCGATGACATTTTTCTTCTCCATTTGTATGTGCGTCTCATTTTGAGTGAACGTGCTTGTGTTTGTGTTTGATATGGATGCTGGATTTTTTAGGCCTTTTTGTTCGTTACACGTTTTTTCTTTTTTTTTTTTCTTTTTTTCACCCAAGTCATTTGGTGATTTCACACTCTCGACTGTCTCTGACGGCATGTGTACGTGTTTGTGTTGAACGAAACCAACTACAAACCAAAAGTACACGTCCAAAATCATTCAAAGAAATCACTTTACAGAGCATGAAACGCTTTAGTGCGTATAAAATATCAATATAGACAAAAAAAAAGTGTACCGTACAGTATATTTAACACACCGACCCGTCTCGCATTGGATTGAATCGAACTAGCAAAATGAAAATCGATAAAATGTGTCTGGTTCGGTTATGTGGTGCGTATATAAATCGCATTACATTCGGTGTGTGTGCATCTACGCGCTTGGATTAGCGTGCTGCATGCTTTAAAAGATATGCCAAAATATACAAACACATAAACTCATACGAACAATGTACGCAACGCAAGTGAGCGGCTGCGACACGAAAAATGGCTTTTTATATATTAATGCCAACGCACAACGTGATGGATTTTCTCTTGCGTTTTGTCACTCTTTGCATTCTATTTTCCGTTTTATTATGCGTGTGTGTGTGTGTGTGTGTGCGCTTCTTTTCGGGGAAAATGTCGAGGCTAGTCACTCGTTTGCTGCTCGCACAAACACGCAACACCGAAAATTCATTTGTATAACAATTTTCAACTGCACTGATTCGTCAAGCTTTAAGTGTGTTTTTTTTCTTCAACTATACAAAAAAAAAAAAAAAAAAAAAATTAATCAAATGCAAAAATGAAATGTTATGCCCATTTTACCCATGAACATTTCCACAGCTTTAAATGACCATGTAGCCATTGCGAAAATTGGTGTGCGCGAGCGCATTTTACGTTGAAAGTTGAAACTGCTAGAAATTGGACTCAACACCGATTAAGAGAGTTTTTCAAATAACACACACAACAGCGACCAAGAAAAATGAATCTGTGAAATAACTAGATTATTAGATTGGCATCGATGGAATGTTTGTGGCTGTGTGTCTCAGTGACACATTAACCTTAATGCCTGTCCGCAACTATTCAAGATGAAAAAAAAAAATGCGCACCATGAGTTGGCTTTGAGCAAAACAAATCGATTTTCCATACATATTTTCTATCCATAAAAAGCGCTGAGACGCTGGAAAGTAAAAGAGAGAGAGAGAGAGAGAGAGAGAGAGAGAGAGAGAGAGCAAAAAAAATGAAATACATTTACTTCAAATGACAATTGTCGCGCAAATTGCGAACAAAAACCATACACTAACAAAACATTCAATAATGCGCGACGTCGAAATAGACTTGTGCATTATGCATGCTTCGGTATAGATTTGTTGGGTGGTTTTGTTGCTGTTATTCGACAGCCTTTGCCTCCGACACTTAGGCTCATTTTGAAATGGCTTAGGTGTGATTCGTTAGTTCACACTCATACAATTTTTCCTCTAGCATTTGTTGTTCCGCTGTTGTTATGCTGTCACCGATGTAAAATGATCAAAAGCAGCCACATTGCTGAAAGCAACTGATTTCGATGTTTGCAATGTTACTATGCGCTATGATGTTATAGAGTAAATCAAAGCATATAGTATGGTTTTAATGGCAAGGCGATTACATAAAATGCTATATTGTTTGTTGCTGTTGCTTTTGCTATTCAACGTGTGTATGTGTATATATATCATGCACCGCATGTATCGGCATATCATCAAAACCAGCCAAAATGTGCTATATTTCACGTACCTTAACCGAAATATTGTGAAATCGACCGCGCGAAACACACACACAAAAATACCGCCTCGCACTCTTTACAATAATATTATATACATTCTTATAATTTATATTATATTGTTTTATTGGAACAAAACAAAAACAAATGGCAACAAAATTTACTTCACAAGAGACAAATGACGGTGTGTAGCATTGAGCATTGCTCATCATCACATTGGTGTTGCCATGAACAGCATTCAGTTCGAAGCTGAATTTTAATTTCAAATAGTCAATGCAGATTCTCTCATCTTCTGCAGCTTAGTTTTTGTGCCAAATCAATCGGTACTGTTGCGACTTTCTATATATTTTATAAAACGATTGCTTGAACGATGCGATGCGATTCATTAACATTCAATCTGTTTTGCGAAGGAGATATTTAATCATCTCTCATTCACTCCCCCAGTTCTTGATTCCACAAAATCAGCTGCAAAGCTGCGGTTGACGTCAAAAATAGAAAGAGAAAATAAACATTTCGCTTTGACGAAAAAAAAAAACAGCATCCATCAAAAAAATATATGGGTTCACTTCAGCTTACCGACAAACAACTCATACCGATTTTTTAAATGCAAAACCAGCACATTTTCAGACGCAAAACGCCGGAACCAAAAATAAATTTGCACCGCGTGACAGTGCCGCCTCATTATAAAAAAGCGAATGTGAATTGAAGTCACCGCATATGGCCGTATTATACACGGTCGAATACAATATATGTATTCGAAAAATGAAGAAAAAAAAAAAAAACAAATGAAAATCGCTTGCTCAGTTGTTCAATATTTTTACGCGTAAAATCGCATCACAGTCAAAATACTGAGCAGTTACGCAGTATCCTCTAGGCACGAAATAACAACATTACACTATTTACTAAATAGTTTGGATTGGTGACTTAAACCAGTCGATTTTTTTGGTGTGAACGATCTCTGGCGGTAGAGATGCGTCATTGATCCGTTTAGCCAGAAAACAGATGTGTCTTAGAAATCAGCGTTGCAATGGTTTTGAGATCGTAAAAGCAAAATACTTGCTTTGATGGCTCTCTTACTGCGGCAATCATGGTTTATCATAACAAATCTCAAGCTTAGATTGAGTATTTTTTTCAATATTTTTTTTTTCTTCAAATTTTATAGCTCAATTTCATGAGTCAGTACAACTGAGTCTTAAAAATGTTTCGCGATATATAAATATTTCGACATTCGTGTGTGCATCATTCTTGACCAGATAGATTTACGATATATTAAGCAACCGGAAAAATCAGCACAAACGATTTTTATTATCACACGCATTCAAGCAAAAAAGAAGAGCATGCATTTTTACACATTCCAAATCCAATTTGATGATGAAAAATTTCATGTACTGTAAACGATTGAGAGAAATTTCCACAAAACAAAAACACAAATCGGTGCTAACAAATTCCCATTTTCACTCTATCGAAAAAGAAATTTTCTCTGCTGTAATAATTACAGTAATATTGACGGCGTTTGCCATCGTTTTTTTTTTAAGTCCATCGTGGTATTTCGCTTCCTTTTTTTTGTTTGTTTTGTTTTGCTTCAAATTTCAAATGAAAATAAAAGCAATTTTCAAAGCGAAAATTACTTTCATCAATTTCGTCGACGAAGAGATGAAGCGATGGAAACGGTTGCACTTGAATGATGGATTATTAAATTTATCGCAACAACAACAACACAACCATGTAAGCCAGCTAACGGCAAATGAAAAGATGCAATAAGCAATGCACGGGTTTTTTTTTTCCTCTCTCGTTAGTTTGTTTTTATCCATAGAGAAAATACAATGGTAGAAGAATTGCCTGTTGCCAAGAACGTTTGCTCTTTGGTTGCAGTTAATTGTGTCTCTTCAGTTCACACAAAGAAAATTGAATGCAATTTTAAAGCCAAGAGAGTGAGCATAAAATAAAAATCTAAACTGGTTGAATTACCATTACCATCGTATATGAAATGTTCTATATTTCTTTTATGTTCACCCGAATTACGTTCGAAGTACATAAAAACAAACCGCGCAAAATAATAATAAAAAAAAAACAAATATCTAGGACACTGAAAGCTTTTGATATTCATTATGTGTAAACAATTTTGCGACTCACATTCAGAATATATTGTTTTTGCTTTTTCGTTGGCTGTGTGTGTGTGTAAGAGATGACACAAGACTCATGCCACCAACACCGTATAATGATGTCAAAATAAATAAGTGTATTTCGTTGTTAAGCTTGAATTGCGAATAATCCATGCAAACTGGATCAAATTAATTCTGAAGTATCCATTGCCGTCACGCTTTTGTCATCTCACAATTCTGTATTTCAATATACACAACATTAATAAAGCACATACTCAGTTGATGATTCAATCATTATTGTGCATACGGAAGAGCTTCAAACAACACAAAAATTGACTCATTGCTCTGGAAAATTGAATAAAAGAATGGAAGAAAAAACACACACTCAGCAATTAAACTGGAAACTATAAAAAAAAGAGAGCGCACACATTGAAAATGCAATAAAAAATCGATGGTGACGAAAAGAAGAAAAAACAAAACGAATTGAATAATTCCAACGATAAGCAGTCTAATTTTATTCCAAATAATCAAATTCTCTAGTGCCATTTCATAGCATTTCATTTCATGGAATTCACAGCAAGCCAGAATAAAAACTGAAATGAATAACAAGAATGAGACATTCACAGAACACACATGCACACAATCAAAACTGATTTGGTATACGGTATTACTGTACACGCGCTTCCAACTCACAGTCAGCGGTATAAAAGTTCCACAAGATATGTGTGTGTGTGTGTGTGTGTGTGTGTGTGTGTGTGTGTGTGTGTGTGTGTGTGTGTGTGTGTGTGTGTGTGTGTGTGTGTGTGTGTGTGTGTGTGTGTGTGAATAACTGCTGTAGTTTATGGGCCATACTGAATTCTGGTTATTCCACATACAACCAAATAATCATTGATACGATGAGAGTTGTATTATGCCCAATCGTGCATTTGCTTGATGTATTTTAATTTGACAAAAGGAACGCGTTTTTGGTTTTGTTGGTGTGTAATCGCCGTTTGGCGCTACGAAATCATCGAAAAATTAACGTGACGTCAGTCCCTTTCAAATATTCATCGCTGTTTGCAATCATTTCTTTTGATCGAAACCTCACGTTCAGTGAGAAATCGTATGTTTTTTTTTTTTTTTTTTGAATTTGAATTTGAATCGTCTTTCACCATTCTTCTGTTTCATTCGATCATCTTCGAAAAGTGAGTAGTTGCGCGAATATTCGGGAACTCTTCGATGTGACGTTGTCAACGTCGTATGAAAATTTAGATTCTTTTTTTTTTCCTCCCGATAATATATATTTCACATTCACCTTTTTCTTTTTGCGCAAATTCTGTTTTACCTATCGAAAGGTACAATCTGTCAAGTAAATGACAAACCATATGAGGTGACTTGCTGTGCTGTTATATTTATGGTTGTTTCGTTCTCACCGTCATTAATATCCAGGTCTTTCAATGACCTTAAAATGCATTTTGCAAATTGCAATAGCAAATTCGTAATATTTAGCGTGCAGAAGCAGGATAGTCTACAGAATAGTCATTTGGAAATGGGTTGTTGGCCTTTACTCTTTCACATTCATTTCATTAAAATTGTTCAACGAAAAGTATTTTCAAGTGACATTAATGATTGCTGATGAAATCATCAACCCTTACTCAAGTCCATTTCAATTCCAGTTGAAAAAAGAAAAAATGAAAACAAAAAATACCGATGCCATGAAATCATCATTGAAATCACCCTAAAAACTGTAAAATGACAAGCATATGTGAAAATGGTTGGGTGTCGTCTGAGTATTGCTTTTGTTCTTGTTGCATTGAAAGTCATTATCCCCTCATCGTGTGAGTCATTTTGAAATTCCACAAAAACCGAGACGTCTCACACTCGATCAATAAATATGCTTTGGTCGATATGGTGGTTTGCTCTGCTCGCAAACTCACGCAACTCAATGGAATCTCAAACAGACGGACTGAAGCATATGTCTTTAAAAAAAAAATGGTCGAAAACGATTTCTAGAACGATAATAACAACAACAGCAACAACAACAACAACACAAATTCGTTTTACACGCAGCTAATCAATTTAATTCTGCTAATATTTCGTCATCTCTTATAAAATTGTTGACAATCTCACAAAAATCGGGCGATTTCTTTCGTGTTCGATGGTGTTTCTTGGTCTTATTAATCGATGTGCCATATGAAGAAAAAAAATGTAAGACGCTCAATGTTGGCACATTTCAATGATAATAACAATTAGCAATCCAATAGCATTGCGTCAAAAGTGCTTCAAACAATTTAAATAGGCATGACATTATGTAAATGCCAAGCTTGTTTTAAAAACGTGCCCACGACGCAGATGTTAATTGCACCCAGACCCAGACGACTTGGATTTTGAAATAATATATATATAAAAAAAAAAAAAAAATGTTCAAACCAAATTACTTGTGACTTATTCATAATTCTTGTACACGAAACAAACCGAATCGACTAAAGACCATACAATTTTTTGTTTTTCTGTCGCTAGCAACGACGTCCGAGGCAATTTGGTGTTTGCTATTTGTCGAATGCGTAATAAAATGTGGATCAAGTTTAGCCTACAAACAAATCAGCTGTTTTTTCGTTCGATTGTAGCGCTAGAGGCTCTCGGTGTTTGTGTACGTGTGTGTGTGTGTGGAACAGAACCAGTATTCTCCATCTCTATCATTTTTCGATTGTGCGCAGTAGCACAAGTAATGACAGTTAAATGAATATACAAAATATACATACATAATTCTATCCAATTTAGTGAATTTGTATGTGTCGTGAACGTGTTTGTGTATGCCCAATAGACCATCAATATGAGCACAAATTGTGACACAAAGTGTATTGTCATTTGAAATGTTAATTCGTTCGAGGAATAAAAAAAAAAGAAAAAAGAAAATTAAAACTTGACTGCAAATTGGTTTCCATACGTATAATTCGGTTGATGGTCGGTGTTTTAAAAAAAATGATCGGTAAAAATGAGCTGGGATGGAAGCCAAATTTTCGATGAAACTTTCTTTTGTGTTGCAAATTTGTTGTTTATTTCATTTTTTTTCTACATCGAAATTGCACTTTTGTATGTATTGCATGTGCATTAGTCGTGTAGTTGTGTTCGTAGTACGGTTCAGGTGCCAATATAAAAATATATATATTCACAGCTGAGGCTGTCATGATCACTGCTACGATCGTGCATTTACTACACTTGTGTGGCAGTTCGAGCAATTTTTTTTTTGTTTCTTTCTTTTGAATGTCGACACATCAAAAATATTTTGTTGTATTTTAGCTCTTACATACGGCAACACCACTTTTCAATCAAGCAAATGGAATGAGAAAGAAACAAACAAAAAAACACCAGCAAACTATTTTCATTTTTGTATCGCACACACGCACACAAGCCAAAACATAACCACAAAATAGATCATCACCGACAAAAATGCGATTCTCAGTGTTGGTTTTTTTTTTTTGTTCTCGTTGCGGTTGAAAATTAAGATATCGATATACATATGCGTGTGCAGCTCAATGTAGCGCATATGGTTCAACATTCATTTCACAGGCATTAAGAACGTTGCGTTACAAATATACGTATATTTTCGTTTGTGTGACCTGATTTTTATATCTTCCACTTCGTCGCCGCATATAAACTGTTATGTATATCTCTGTTCGGGTTCATTTTTTTTTTTAAAGCTAATATTGGTTATACCTTTGGGTTGTATGTTGAACACATAGAATAGTTTCTTGGCATTTGCATCATCTCCCCTAGCGGTGAAGTGATGATGATTTTGTTGTTTTTTTTTTTATTGAGTAAATTAATAAATTGTCGTTTTTCGTCATCTCTTGGTGATGCCTGGCAATCGCCTAAACTCGCTTGCCGTACATACGAAAATATTTCATGATTGATTGAAATTTGTCTTATTTGTTGTAGCATTCAAAAAAATGAAACGTAGTTACGGCTTCAGTAATAGCTCCATCAAATCAAATAAATCAACCAATACTTGTGGCAACGAATGACATTCGCTAGTTTTGTTAAGTAAGATAAAAAGAAAACAAACAACAAACAATAAAAAAAAACACTACATTTAAGCAAGGAAAAAAAAATTAAAGTCTCAGTAATCGTTTCATTTGCAATTATTTTGCATCGGATTGATATTTATGTCGTTTTACTGTAGAATGAATCAAAATTTTCTGTAAATTTGTATGCAACAAAATCAAAAGTAACGATAAAACCATCTAATTGTGTGTGTTTATTTGTCAATTCTTCTATTTGCAGGCTAAAAATTGAAATAATTCAGCGAGCTCCACTTACAGTGAAGTGAATTTGACACGGCCTTCTTTGCTTACTCGTAACAGTTCAACTTGGTGACTGCCGCTGGTAGGAGAGATTCCAGCTGAAAATTTAAAATAAATAGCAGAAAAATAAACAAAAAACAACCCCAATTGATCCAGTGCATATAGACTTTTAAAAGTGCAACCATAAAGACAAATTAATTTGCAATTTTAACGAAATCTGGCTTTGCGTAGTGAATATAAAAAAAAAAGAATCGTCGTTAAACCAAAATAAGAATACAACACACTCACAAACACACTACAAAGAAACAAAGAAAAAAAAGAAACAACAAATTTAAAAAATATCAACACGAAATTCAAAAACTGTGATTCAACTTAGATACCTAATTATCAATCGTACACGAAACGTTGTCGGCAAAAAAAAAAATACGTGTGTCAAGTGTATACAATTGAAAGGAGTTACAACACAAGAACAAAACAAAACACTTTAGTTCCCGTTTAACAAACAACTCATACAGTTAAACGCCAATAAACTAATAACAACAAACCAACAGTCAATTTGATTTAAATCGTCGCATTAAGCAAAACACACGTCAAACTGATTTTTCACGAGTCTTGACTATTGTGTGTTGACTTACTGAACTGTTTTAAGCAACATCTCTTATCAACGCAAACAAAAAACAAACCGATTTAAAACCCAAAACAAAACTTAGACAAAATGGAGCGCGAATCAAATCCAATGCAACCCATGTGCCGTTCTGGATGCGGTTTCTATGGTAATCCAGCTCAAGACGGTCTATGTTCTGTATGCTATAAAGTAAGTCGTTATTTATTCAATCTTGACGAAAAAAAAAAAAAAAAACAACAAAAAAAAATCTAGTGGCATTTTGATAATGGGCGTAGTCGAACGTGTTTCTTGTCGTTAATAACTGAGATCGATGTTGTCCATAGTGCATTATTCCATTTTCTATTCATTCAAATTTGCTCTGTTCTTGAAACTCATTTACCAAAAAAAAAAAAAAAAACACTCAAATTAAATATTTCCACATTTGTCATTTGTTTTCCAAATTAAAGGACTCACTTAGAAAGAAACAGCAACCTCCCGTTAGTAGTACACCTGTAGCAGTTTCAAGTCCGCAACAGCAAACACAAAATTTCAGCTCTCCTGCATCGGTAACTCACACAGCACAGCCAACAGTACAGAGTTTGCAACAACCACACATTGAAACCAACAAAGAAGTAGGTGGAATTTACTCGATCACCGCCTCGAGTTGTTTGCATTTTAAAATATGTTAAATTCATGCTCCGTAAATAATTTGCCTGGCTAAATAATATGTTTTACTTTCTTTTTAACCCTGTGTTTGTCCTCGGATATACAGAAACTACCTGAAGCCAGCGCAAGCGCAACTAGTGAAATAGCCGGAACTTCCATTAGTGATGAACAAGAGGACAAAGATGGCGACAAGGATTCAAAGAAAAAGAAAAACCGCTGTGGCATTTGCCGCAAGAAGGTTGGATTAACAGGTAAATACAAAGAGAAAACAAGTTCGAAAGAGAAAGAGAGAGAGAGAGAGAGAAGGAGTGAGAGAGAGATGACCATGGCCCAATTTCCGGACCAACACACACGAACCAAATTTGTTGTCGTTGTTGTTGTTGATACCAGTCGATGATGCAATCTTGTTGCATTTGATGATCCAATTGAAAATCATAGACAACCAACCAAATTTATTCGATTTTTTTTTTTTTTTGCTTGTTACTTTTTCACCATCAACATTTTCTATTCAAATCTATTTCAGGTTTTGAATGCCGATGCGGTGGTCTCTTTTGCGCCGTGCACAGATACAGCGACGAACACAATTGCACGTACGACTATCGAGAACATGGTGCCCAAGAAATTAGACGCAATAATCCCGTGGTTGTCGGCGAAAAAATTCAAAAGATTTGAACTCTTGTGCGGATCGAGCTGGGGCTGAGTTCAGTTGTTGGGGGTGTATCATGTGGTGGTGGATTAGTCGATCATGAGTCTAAAAATAAGAAAAGAAAAACACAATCACACAACAGAAATAAAAAATTATCTGAAAAACAAAACATATGACTAATACAATTTACATTATACACTATGCAGGAGAGGTACAAAAAAATGTAAAAATATATATTAGATATTGACAAAATTTCATTGGCATCTAAAAAATGTTATTGTTAAATCTACACGAGATTGAATTAAGGTATGAAATATAATATTAATAAAAAGGATAAAGTGTAAAAGCATAGCTTTTAATGGTCTATCATTATAATATTTGTAAACTAACTAATCTAGTATTTATAATTATTAATTCCATGGCATTGGGATACACGCGGTGATCTAAAATGAACTATCGAAAATGAAAAGATTTGAAGCCTTAATGCGAATGAAACAAATGATTAAGAGGGTGTGTGGGTTTAAGACATTAATGGTCTCATCAACCACTCGGGCGCCGATTATAATTTTTAGTGTGTTGTTGGGATTATTGGTGGGCTTTTTTGAGCGGTTGGTGGGTCTTTTTTTTTTTTTTTATGGTATTTGGTTTTTAGGTTACAATAATACACTATGTAAAATTTGAATTGAGTTTGAAGTGAATGTAGATTAATTGGTGGTGGGAGGTGGGTGTGTTTTTGGATGCTTATATTAGGGAAGGTGAATTATCTAATACAATAAATATTACCTTTACAGCTATAGGTTGGTACGATCGAAGGCATGTTTATTTTTCAATATTGTTGGTGATGGGGATGATGCTTGCGCACTATTTAATTCTTGGGGTGTCGTTTGGGGGCTAGGATTGAGGTCGGGGGGGAGTCTTAGTTAGCACGGTAGGGCGGGGTTATCTTTATATTCGTGCATGGTTTTATGACATAGAGTTAAAGATATAGTTGGTAGATGGCGGTTTGTGAGCTTTGTGTAGTTGTGTGAGTGTGGGTGGGTGGGTTGGGGGGGGTGGGGGGGGGATTTTTTCGTATTGATTATTTATTTCTTTATTCTTATTATTATTATATTTCATTGTGATATTTTATTTAATCTGAACTAGATTGTGGGCGCACTTTTTTAGTTATATTGTCTTGCTGGGTAGGAGGGAGGAGGCAGGGGTTGTTGTTGAGGTGCGGGAGTCATTTTGGTAGGTTGGGCGGATTTGGGATGTGTGGTGCGGGAGTCTCGACGGGTACAGGAAGGTGGGGGTTGGTGTGGTGTACTGCAGTGTATGTTGTGGCGTAGTTGTTTACGTGGTGGGATGAGTTTTTGTATTTGAGCGCAAAGTGCGTCAACCCGTATCCTATGCATGAGAGATATTGCATACGGTTGAGATCAGTGGTATTCACTAATAAAAAAAAATTATAAATTTAATAAATAAAATTGTGAAGAAATAACAACATTTAAATTGGTGCTAATTAACGATAGCTCACAACTGTTAATGATATTTCTTATTTGGATAGTTATGGATTTTTAAATTGGGTGGAGGATAATACTAAATAACGGATAGAAACACTTTCTTATTGTAGGAAATAAAAATTGGATAAGGTTTAAACAAACAAAAATAAGCAACAAACTAAGAAAAAAAAACTTTGAAGAAGTTTTTCGAAGCAGATTTTCAATTCAGAAAATAGAAAGGCAAATTAAATTATACAACTTACCGACATGTTTGATTTTAGACACAAAACACAAACAAGCACACTCTCATGTTGATACAGCCCCCCCCCCACACATACAGCTGACATAAAAAAAACCATACAGAAAATTAGCCAGAAATGCGGCAATACTTTCTCCTTCTTACATTCGCGATTTACACATTGTGTAACTTTACAATGCATTCTTCATCGATGACGTTCAAGCATTTGGTTGATTCGAAATTCTCAAACAAATTGATTTTCCTCGTTCCCAAACGAAACGGTTCTCTTGATGTCTTTTGTAAACAGAAATAAAATAAAAATAAAGCAAGAAGTTAGAAAGAAACAAAAAAAAAACTAACACTTAAGGGTCTCGTTGTAGATCGTTACCAATTTGTCCGCCCAATTTCATTCTATTTCTTCTCTATACCAATCTGTACCCCAGTCCTCCTTCATCCCTTCCCGCTCCTCCTCCCCCCCCATTCGAGTTATTGTTCGTTTTGAAATTCCTGCAAATCGCAACCAATCAGGTATTATTGTACATAGAGAGAGAGAATTTTCGTATTAACCCTAGTCTGATTATATCGCCGACATAATTACACAGCAGCTCCATTTATATATTTTTTAATTGTGTGTGTATATCGTTCGCGCAAACAGAGCCTGATATCGTGTTTGCTTTGTATGGGATTATCAAAATATTGCAACAATGGAAATTCTAAATTTAAACAAAAGGAAATGAAGAGAAACAACCACATAAAAAAACAAACAAACACAATAATAACCGATACCGACGACAGTTCACAATCCAGTTGACATCACCGAATTACGACGACATTTTCATCTGACGCGAAGAGAAGAAACGCACAGAAAATCGTTCACGTTTCCAAATACCAAAGTGGCTGAAACAACAAACAAATAAACAAATGAATATTTAAAAAAGAAAAAAAAATACAAAAACAAACAAACAATTAGTGTGAACTATGGGCTACTTAGCGTTAACACAAATTACGAATTAAATAGTTATTTATTCGTCAGAAGAAAGAAAAAAAAAACAACAACCAGAAACTTACACTCACACAGATTTTATTTGCAGCAACAAAGAAAACAAAATTCAAATTCACAAGCTAAATTCAAATTACTTCGGAGTACAGAAAGACAACAAAATACCTACATTATAAATATTATGATAAACGACTAGAATTATAATGATAAGGAGGAAATCAATGCCATAATTATCGATGCTGGTTCGGATGCGAGGCAAAATATATTGTTGCTGGTCGCACATTCAGTCAATCAACCTCGTTCCGAAACGCATCGAGAGAGGGAGAGGGAGCGATAGGGTTTTTATCATTCATTTATTATTCACGTTGGGGTTTTATTTTTTTCTTGTTTTTTTTTTTTTTTTGCTGTATTAGGGTTGGGGGCAACGGCCAATTCGTTTGTCGTGATTCGTGGTCGTCGGGAACATGTGGGTTGCGGGGGGCGATGATGTGCTGATGCGGGTAGGTGGGATTATATGTGTGGGTTTTTAATACAACAGGGTTAGTTTTTTTTTGGTTGGCCCTTGATTGAGGTGGGGTTTATATGGAAAGTAAACGGGAAGCCAGTGGGTTAGATGGGATGGGTAGATGGGCGATCTCTGGAGGGGGACTGGGGGATGGGGGGATGCTCGGGGGGAGGAGGGCGGTGGTGGAGGCGTAGAGTGGGGCGGGGCGGCGGACCGTGGTTTGGTGTGTGAGTCGGGTGGGGGTGCGGGGTTGCAGAATTGGGGAGGTGAGGACTCAGGGGGGGGGGGGGTGTGGGGGGGGCGAGATGGAGGTGGGAATTTGCTTTTGAATCATAAGTTTTAGATTCATACAAAGAATTAAACAAAACAAAACAATTGAGACGCTGACAGTAGTAACCGAACTAAATACCCCCATATAAAAGGAAACTAATTGGTCATTTTTGTATTTTGACTTTTGCTTTTGCTATATTTCACTAAACTTTAGTTGTTTTCTTTTCTTTTTTGTTTTTGATGGACGCACATTGACGAGCGTGAGCACGAATACACACATTTTATGAAGTTTAAATTATAAACAACAAAATATGCAATATTTAATTTAAAACAAAAGTTATATTTTTCTTCTTTTTTTTGTGTCCTTTTTTTTGTTTTTGTATGTGAAGAGAGAAACAAAAAAAAAACAACTCCAAGTAATCGAAATAGCTAAAAAAAAATGAGAGAGAAAAACAAATTATGGAATCAATTTTCATTGTAATTGTCTTTTTGCAATTAAATACCCAACAAAAAAAAAAAAACAACACGTATGTATCTTTGTTACTAGTTATAATCATCACACGGGGCAGTGAGGCAACAAATTTAAACGAAGAATATTAATAAAAAAACAAAAAATCAAAAATAAAACCAAAACCAATATGTAGTTTTTTCCCCTCCCAAAAAACAACAACAACAAAGCAAATGATTCTTGCATTACTCCTCTGTCCACTTTATATGTATTATTCTGCTCTGGACTTAGATTCAATTTTCAACACAGAACAAAAAAAAAAAAACAAACAAACAAATCAGAAATTTAAGCCACTTTCGATTTTACCAACGTTTGTGCAACATTTGTCGTTTAGTTCTATTTTTTGTTTGTGTGTGTTTTCGTTTCCATTTTACTTATGAACAATTTCCAAAATAAAACACACCTACATCAATATAACACACGAGTTTAAAACGAATGAATTAATCAGATTATGATTACGAGTTTAATTATTGAATAAAATATCATCATTTTTATTTTGTTTCTCGTTTAGAGTTTTACTACTTAGGACGTACTATTACAAGATTAACAATTTAAACAAAACAACAACAACAAAAAAACTATTTGTGTATAGGGATTTCTTTCTTTATTATTAAAAACAAAACAAAAAACACATTTTATTTTCTTGGTTGTTTGAATTTGAATTTAATTAGTGAGCAAATCAATAAAATTGAGAAAATGAAAATAAATGACAAAATGCAAATAAAAAAAAAAAAAAAATCACAAAAAATATTGATATAAATGCATATAAATTTATTGAATAAAAACACGTAAATGCAAAACATTTTTGGTGTATTCATTTTCGTTACCCGACTCCCTTTTCCCGCAAGAAAGCTAAAGTTTTTTTTTTGTTTGGATTAGTTGCTTTCGTTAATAAGTAGAATTATGGTAAAATAAAATGTGACGATCAAATTGATTAAAATATTGATTTCTTGCTTTTTTTTTCCTCCTGATCAAGAATTGTACAAGCCTTCCTAGAACTGGTAACAGTTGCCAAAGCCTATATATGCCAAAGCATAATAATAATAATTTAAAAAAAAAAAAAATAATAATCATCGTTCGATCAACGTTCAAGTTCACATACTATTGTCATGTGACACGGCGTATTGAAAATGTAAATACGCTTCGTAAAAAGATGTAATCATTGAACCGAATGATAGAAATTAAATGCAATAAATTGAATGAATAAATGAACAGTGTTAAATGAACACTAATCATAATGCGACTGCAATTGCCAGTCTGCAAATTACTTTATTTGATGCAAACGATACATTGCAATCAATATTAAAAATATCTTCCCGAAGTAAACACCGGTGGATAATAATAAATTGTCAGAAATGTGCCTGTAATGCGGAAAAATTGCATTCAACCTTGAAAAATCGAGGTTGCATTTCATTTGCGTTTTTTTTTTTTTTCATTTTTATAAATAAATTGTAAGATGATCACAGAATTTTTTATTTTAGTTAAAATTCTATTTCCTTTTTTTGTGTGTATAAAACCATGTCCAAAATTGCGGCGAAAAGCTCAAATTGACAGAAGCTAAATGTTTTGCTAGTTGTTCAAAGATGGCGCTATATTATTTCGGATATTTGAATTCTTCGCACTCAATCAATTCGCTTGACTTTTGAAATCACACCGCGATTGTATGCGTTCGACATATTACAGTAAATATCTGAGGTGAACTTACATAAAAGTGAGAATAAAACATTTGCATGCAATAATTCAGGATGAGGAGAATATTCTGTTTCAAAATTGGCATCTGAGATTTAATATGTCAAATATTCATTTATTTGATGTTTTGGAATGTAATGAGTTGAATTCAAAATCTTTGTTTTCTAATTTGTTTGCCAATTTCGAGCACATTCCGAATCAAAGAATTCAAAGAATAAATCACTTTCTCTCTCGTTTCAACTTGCACATGGTTGTTTTAACTTTGTATTTAAGTAAACTTGAGTAAAAACGCTTGAAATGAATAAAATCATTTCAATATTCATTCAGCTAATCAAATCATTGATAATAATTCATAGACAACAAAACTCTGCTAATTTATCTTCGATACTTTTTTCTAAATAGTTTTCTGTCCGAATTTGAATCTAAAAAAATAAATTTCTGTGTGCCGTCAATAACAACGTTAATCCGATAATCATATGCAAATCATAGAAAAAGTCAATATCCTTCATGGAGTTCAGTTGGATCTATCACGGATGAGTTTAATGTATTTGATGATCGTTTTGACGTGTATTTTATTTCGGTTTTTGATTGTTGTAACATTTCTTTTTTTCTCTATATAAAAAAATATTCATCTTTTAGAGGTGAAAATTTCAAAATCTTTATTCAAAAGAAAAAGCGAAACGCGTCATAAACAAAGCAACAACCGAAAAAGCGCCAAACAAATCCCGGAGAGAACAATAAGAAAATTCATTGGTAAAACATGTTCGGGATTGTTTAACGTCAATGTAGTGATTTAAGAACGCATGTCAAGTTTGATCGACAAAATTGACAAATGATGATGTTTTAACAAACGGGTTGAATGAATAGTAAGTAGTATCGAATGTAGATTTACGTTGAAAACGTGACAAATGAAGAACATGAGCAAACTGTAAAATGTAAAAAAAAAACAAAAATGTAAAAATGCGCGCATGGTATAAACAGAGCAGAAGAAAATCGATCACGATGAAATGGAATCGAAATTGCCAAATCCAAAAAGCAGCCACTGATGTGTCAGTGGCAGGTATGTAATTGATGGCAAAAGGATCAATCTTTTGGTTCGTGTTCAAACCACCAAAACAACAACACAAAAATTATGTGTGCGCTTAATTTAGACTATACATTATTATGGGTTTGAGCATCAAGGAGTAACTTGATTGACATTCAACGAAATATATTTAATTGTGAAATGAAAAAAAAAAAAAAAAAAATAAAACCACTACCGATTTGATGAGGGGCGAATAACACTATTATGTAAGACTATGTTCGGACACTTTATAACCGTTTTCATCAAATAATAATGTGTTGCCTTGACAATTTTGCAAAATATTCAATCGAAATTTATATGATAATTGTAATTTATATTTGAATGGAATCGAAAATTAGCAACATTTTGATTGATTTTACAGTATTTGCCCGGAAATAAACTGAAGCCAAAACTTTACTTGAGCTGAACAATAAAAAGAAAATGTGCTCAGAATGTGGCTATGTGATCGATTGAAATGACGCAATCTTGAAGCAGAAGAATTTGAATGGTTGTTGAAAATGTTGATGTCAAATGCGTATGCAAGAGATAGTTTTTACCGCGAAAAAGGAGGCCATTGATCTTGCCATGTATTGTTCGGATGGCATATCGATCATGTGGCTGTTTTTGGGTGAAATGAACGCCGAACGTATCAATGGAAGCAGATGCAAATTACCAGCCAAAAACAATGCCAATAGTCTTCGACGATGCACACAGTCAATAAATGGATTGGCCAAAGTGCGGTTGATATGCAAATTATTTGGTTTGGTGCACCAAATAAAAAAATCGACCGTACACACCATTCAACATCAAGCTTGTATGTTATGTGCAATGTGCACTGTGTGCGTGTGTGTGTATCCTATCGAATTGTTTCGATCCTTTCTTATTTTCTTCTCTTTCAAGCATCTCACAGCTTCAACGCGATGAACTACATTTCATTTGACTATCAATTTGGCTCTTGCGATGTATACTGAAAATGGCAATTTACATACAATAGCCATTTTTTGAAGAGTACAAATACGTGCAGTATTTGATGTACAATCAACGTCTACACCGATGGACCGGTAGACAATTACCCAATGCTCTTTCGTAGATGCTACAGCGCATTGTATATTGATTTCTTTTCTTGGAAATATCAATTTCAATAGGCATTTTCATTTGAATTGTTATTTGTACGCGGTCAAAACTATAAACTCCAAAACGTTCCGGCATTTACTATACGTGTGTAGTATGCACCACTCACACACACACACACACACATGCACACACAAACTGCACACATTTCGGTCGATCTGATGAATACTGGTCGAGAAATCAACCAAAACGTATACAAAAGTGCGTGAATATATTTTGCATACACGCATTCGGCTCATCAAAACAATCCCACAAGCCAAACACAAAATTTGTGTTGTTTTTGTTGTTGTTGTTGTTGTTGTTGATTACATTACCATCAATCGCGATCAATTCTGGGCTGTAAAAGCAAGGCCATTAGCCTGATTTACCTGATTTCGTAAATAAATCGGGACAATCGGTCTGCCGACATATTGTGCCATACGCCGATCATATTGTTTGTCTGTTTGGCTTTGGTGGTTTTTGGCCTTTGTGCGCGCTCTCGCTCACACATGTTATGCTGTTCGTGTGTATGTTGGTTTGTTGTTATTGCATCCTTTTTGAGTTTCGTTTTATGCAGATTTTCTTAGCGCTTAGCGTCGATAAGTAGGTAAAATGCAAGTTTTTCAGTTCCAATCAATGAACAGAAGATGATCATTCGTGTATGTTTAGTTTTTGTCAATCTTTTTGGTATGTTTTTTTTTTCTCTCTCTTACTACAGCCTCCATTCGTGTGTGTTGTTGATGCTGCTGCTGGTGTTTCTGCTGCTGCAGCAACAGGCAATAATCTTTTGATCAAAATGCTAAATCTACAATTGTCGAATGCATTTTAATGAATGCAAAACGTCAATGGGAATAGGACAACCGCTACGAAAAAACCCTTCATTGAACTATTAAGCGACCATTTTTCTCACGATCGCCAGCCGAGCTGAAAGTAATGAATTGCTTCTTTGTTGATATTTCGCTTTGATTTTCCGCGGCTCAGTGACATCGGGTGACAACCATAGATAAACGGTTGATTTTTTTTTGTTTTGTTTTTGAAATTTTGCCGACTCGATCGGCATCAATTTTAAAATGCACAATCCTAGGCACCAATTCTGTCTTTATATACCATCACACACTACACATTCCATAGTTGCGAATGGATTTTTGGGTTGCCATGATTTTATATCAACAATCAATTTCAAAACAATTAATTTTACATGAGATCAAATGGAGATTCTGGATTCTGCAATTAGTATTAAACAGGCGAACCTACATCAAAGCGTGCAAAATCGTTTAACTGATCTGTTATGTTAACTATCATCATTTTTTCGTGTGCAATGTACTCACATGAGTAAAGTTGTTGTTATTGTTTTGTGTGTGTGTATAAAATTTTATATCTGCTTGTCATGTGCCGTATATGCATCATGTTTACCTCCTTCTAAGCTCATTATGCATCTTTTGCACAATGTTAGGAAGTTCAATGTCAGTTGTATTCATGTTATAATTGCTTCAAATTGTAGTTCATATACATTTTGCTAGTATTCTCATGGTGTGTAGTGGAATGTCGTGTTGGTTTGGTGTCTATCGTTGGTCATACACAACACACAAACACTTACGCGTACAATGAGTAATTATGAAATTGTGAATCTTTGGCTCGATCTATGGACAACGAGTGGATGGTTTACAAAAATGAGCAGATTGCAAAACCAAAAACCACATTTTCAAAGTGTTCTCTCTCTCTCACTCTCAGTTCTCTAAATGCAATAACAATAATTTTATCGATCACTTCAGTGTGTCTGATTTCTATTCTGTTGGATTTAGTTTCGTTGGCATCTTTTTGCATCGTCTTATGGGATTTTTTTTTTTAACGTTAACATCTACTTTGCTCACTGCTGGCACATTACTGCATCAATATCTATGTTGGTTTTTTTGCATTTTTCCTCTCGTTCAATGCTTTTTTCGGTCTTTTGCTTGGGCCTAGAAGAAGCCATACATGTAGCGCACCAGAAAATCGTGATGTATGCTTGCTCGTTTAACTAATTAGCCTGCAGCAACGGAATCTTGCATATAATAGGATACATCTTGAAAAAACAACAACAACAACAACAACAACAACAAAATAATAAATGTTTGGAAAACTCTCTTGCAATTACCCAGTTTCAACGCTAATTAAGCGCTGATTAATTTTTTGTTTACTCTTCGCTACACCGCTTAAAAATGTACTAATTTTCAAATGTTTATTCAACTTCAAATGCAATTTGCATTAACTGAATCCGACACACAACCACACACACACATACGCACGCACGCACACATCATGTGGTGGCTTTCAATTCATCGGAGAAGAAAAACAAATGCAATGCACAAATAAGTTTGAACTTGCGTAGGCGATATGATGTTTAATTCATGACATTGTCGACTAATTAAATAAACACTGGCCTATTCACATTTCTAGTGGATCACTTGTCTTCACATTTGCTAAATTCGTTTCGAAGATCGTTCTAACATTTCAGTGTTGTACAAGATTTTACAGATCTCTCTCTCTCTCTTTGTTTCTTCAATTTATCTTGAGAAATGCCAACCGAGAAGAAGTGGAATGCACGAGAGCCCTTTCAACGGCAATGTTATTACCTGGCTTGTCTCCCACTTTCTTGTTGATTTACGGAAATATTGTTGTTTTTTTTTTTAAATCCCATGTGAAACAGCAATTTAAAATGAGCTCCATTATTTGACTGCATACTTTTGAAATGAGTTATTTGTTTATTATTATTAACATTATTAACATTATTAATATATTAAAATATTAATAAACCGGTCAAAGATGGGTACCATTGTGTCTCATTTAAGACATTGGAATTAGCTCAATACCAAGAATTATGAAGAGTTTGAGCTATTTGCTTAAATTGCAAATCCTATGAATTTTCACAGTAAAAGTCCATTTTCCCAGAAGAGCGAAATTACATGAGATCTGAATGAATTAAGTGCTCTCTTACTTAATTGTTTACTGTTTATTTTGCATGAATCCTAACTGTGCGAAATTAGTCATATATTCCAATTGAATTTCCATAAATTGTTTCGCTGAATTCAAAGCATTTGCTTAAGAACTGATTTTTTTTTTATTTTATTTATTATTCAATGTTTTCCTAATACAGGCTGACAGTTCAAGCTTGGAAAAGAGTAGATATACAAATATCCCTCGTTAAAAACCAAGATCTTTTCGATCTGAGGTCCATTGTCTCAAAATAGTTAAAAAATTAATTGAATAAAAAAAAAAAACAAATAGCAAAACAATATAAAACAATATTAATTGGAAATTATTTTAGAGAGACGCAAAGCGACGCCAAATCATTCAATTAATACAAGAGCTCAGAAAGACCTCAGTAAATCAAATAATTAACAAAATAAATTCAAATGAATTCTCAAACAGTTCTCATTAAGTAATAGTTAGGAGTTCTCATTTTAAGAGTTTGATAGATTTGATTGGAGCCGTTTCCCGATCAGTGTTTGGGATCTGTGAATGTATCGTTTTTATTAAAATCGTGCAAGATTATTCTGTTACTATTACTTGCAAAACCTATAGTTCATATTTCTCTATAAAGAGCACAAATTGAAATGATTGTAATTAACGAATGAACCGGTTTGGAATGTGTGATTTCAAACAAAGCATCAGTAATAAGTAATGCTAAACAATAAGTAAGGATAGATTGTCAAACGAATCATTTACGTCCGAATACGTACAATTTATTGGTTACACTTGGACTCTGTATTTGTTCATTCAAAATGGTATTTGAAGTCAGATTACGACAATGTAACACAAAATTCAATAAGATTGAGGTGGCCATCAATTAAGGAGACAATTTTTGATGAAAACTGTATGAATGGATTGCATCTCTCTGGTGGATGATGAAATATAATGAAGCGACAACATAGCAATAATCAGCATTAAATATCATCAACTATTCAACTGGTTGGAAAAAGAGAGACAACAACAACAAAAATGCATGAAGAAAGATTCAAAATGCAAACAACATCATCGGCGGCATCTTTTGAAATCATATTGAATAATTTACTTCGGGTTTGTGTGCGGCTGACAAAGCCATTGTTGAAAGTATATATCTGTGTAAATTTTGCATTGAAATCAACCCGTATAAATTGGCTGAGACTTGGTAATTTATAATCAAGTTGTTTATGGGAGTATGTGGAAAAGAGGCAAAGTCAAACACAAACACAAGCACACACACACATACACACAACATAAATTTTAAAGCGGAGCAAATGATATTAGTTGTTAAAATGTTTCGCTTCGATTTTGACACTTTTCAAATTGAAATGGTGTGCTGCTTCTCGTTTTTTCTCTGTGTATTTCACTTCTCGCCGTTTTTTTTTCTTTTTTTTTGAATTTTGAGTAAAGAACAGTTTGCAATTGTAAAAGGAAGCATAAAACGTAGATTTGTTTGACTTATACGACACCGCCACGCGGTTGCGAAAAATTTATTGGATGGAGTATTTCAACCGGATACTCGAGAGACATAATCAAAGTAGTTAAAAATTGGATTTTGAAGTAGATTTGTTCATTTCTTCAAATGAAATGGCATTTAAATGTGTTTATTAACATACAATAAATTATTAAAGTTCATTGTTGATAATGCCAAAGAATCGGCCTCACGAAACGGACCAGCTGAGAGAGGAATGAAGAGAAAAAAAAAATTGACGAAAGACAACAACAACAACTGGATGGAAAATATATTAAGTTCGAGGAAAACGCAATAACGTAACGAATGAACAAAGTACTTGCCATTGTGTTGATGGTGCATAAATAAGAAAAATGAAATGGTTTTTCTTCCAAAATTAGATTGCATGCAATTGATTCTAGCAACCTTTCACTCCCTCTCTATGGTAAAGTGACTCCACGTCACTAAGCTCATTTGCTTTGCATTTATGATAATAAAGCATTTCGTGTGTGTGTTTGTTTTTTTTTTTCTTTAACTTTTATTCGTTCGGTTTCGTTTGGTTCGTTTATTTCGTGTTTTTTTTTTCAATTTTTTTTATTTTTATTTTTCGTTTTAGTGAGATTTTTCAACATTTGCAATTGTATTCGCAATTGCTTGGATATTTGCATTCGATTCCGAATATTTGCCAATGAATCAAGCACACTTTTGTCGGCACAAACAATTGAAGCACTAGCTCTCTGCACCGCACACCATTCGCTCGCGCTCGCGCGCTCGCCATTTTGAAATTACAAATAAAATTTATTTTATTCGGTGAATGACATACGTCAAGTATGTGCAGTCGATTTATTGTGCAGTGTTCCTTCAGTGTTGTTGCGGTTCGTATATGTTTTTCTCTCGCTTTCGCGTGCATCGCGAAATGACATGAACTAGCTCCGCCCGTCTGTTTGCCATTCATTCGTAAGTACGTAATAATCTTTCTGTGTTGCCCGTTTTTAGTTTTGTTGTTGTTGCTTCTCGGTTTATGCTTATTGTTACTGTAACTGTGCTCCTTCTTCTTTCAATCGTTTTGTACAACCAAACACATTGGTGGATATTTTCTGTTTTTGTCATCTACTCCTTAAAATTGAAGAGCGTAAAAACAAGGAAATGCAGCGCTACCGAAAGACATTTGTGAAAAACAATGATGACAATGGCATACAGGAGAGAGCCACCAAAGCTACTGTGAACAACCATGTACCGACTGTTTAGCGAACGCGAAGAAAGAAAAAGTAAAAAAAAAAAAATGTTTTTAAAAAAAACAACAGACACGAAGCCAACGATCAACCATATCTGACAAAAGACGGCCGATTCTTTGACTTTTCGCAAACGTTGAAAGCTTCCTTTCATTGAATTCAACATAAATCGCAATTAATCTTTCGCGTTCGCTGGAATTCTGCACGGCGCATACATGCAAATGCTAGAATCCGAATTACGTTATTAGTAATTCGTTGTGGTGTATTTTTTTTTTTTTTCGTTTGTTTGCATGAAGCATTACAGTTTGGTTGTGCCCTTTTTTCGGTTACAATTTTGCATATGAGAGCAAGAGAAAGAGCCAGAGCTGGCAGCAGCCGCAGCCGCAGCCGCAGCAGCGGTGGCAACAGCAACCATCCACGATGACTACAATATTTGCAACATCTTGAGCTTTCCACAATAGTCGCCAAAGATAAAAGACTGCAATGAGCTGAGTGGATTTACATACAAGTGCATTGTTCTTTTTGGCGGCTGGCCTTTTATTTCACAACAGTTGAAATGTAACAGCGACATTCATCCAACCGTCCAAATGCACAAACAAACAAACAAACAAACAAAAAAAAAATAAAAGAAATTACTTTAGATGATCTCATATTGATTTGAATAAAAAACCAATCTTCAAATGATTTAAATAAAATAATCTACATTTGGATCGATTCAAATCAATTTACTGTCAAGGATAATTTTCTCTTTCAACTATATAGTGGTTAATTGCGTAATTTTTTTTTTTCCGTGTCCACTACAATTGACAATCGTCATTTAAATCGAAACCCTCGAATAAAAATACCAATCAAATTTGTTTATGATCAACAAGTCGTTTCGATCTAATACATCTTTGGATGCGCGTATTGTGTGCAAGGTAAATGGTTACCACGCCTTTTCATTTCATTGTCGTGTAACAGCCAATCAAATGTTTCGCCATGTTGTGCAGGCGTTACCTAGCCATCCATCAAGCTTGTGATGACTGACAACAATTCAAAAGTTCCGCTATTTTCCGTTACGAGCGCTCACATCGTGACGGTTTTTAAAATTCGTACAATTTTAATCTTCAATTGCAACATGTTCACCAATCGCATAACTCAAACTGACCCGATTGATTTACCGAAACAGTTGAAATAAATGCGATGGAACCGGCAAAAAGGAGCTAGATGTTTAAATATCACTATTCACAAATGGATCGAAAATAAACGATTGAAATACATATAAATAGTTTGCAAAACGGAATATCACTGCAATTGCTTTGATCTCTTGGTTTGACGATGTAACAGATTTTGGTGATCGAAATACATTCAATGCGAATAATGGCCAAGTGAAATCAATAAAATCGCAAAATAATATCGCCAGTGCACCAGTGTGTTGATGGTGTGCGGCTCCAGCTGAGCGAAACAACAACTGCACCAGCAGTCGAGATCAAGCAAATTGAAGAAAACGTAAAATTGCAACATCGACCCGGTGACCATTGATTTGGAATGTTGCATTGAAAATGTGCCTCCTGTTTAAATTGACAATTATGTTTCGACTGACAATATAAATTTATTGTCAACTTTCAAGTCACTCGCTCGTAATGTTGTTTGTGCTTCGTGTGCCACATCGTTGGCTTTTCAGTTGAGCTTTGTGGGATTCTGGCAACATTACCACCAATTGTTATCTGAATTGTAAGAGGGTTTTATCATTTTTTGTCCATGTCCTCTACACTCATTGGCATAATGACTAATTTTTTGTGTTGATCATTGTCACGAATGTCCCAAACTATATTGATTTCTTTAGATTCTAGTGGATACATCATCCACTGAATATATTTACCCATAATGATCCAAATGTGTCCTCAAATGAATTTAAAAACAGCCCCAACGAAATCCAGCACACAAAAAAAAATGTGCTCGTCACTTTTTCCACTTCATTTTGCGTGGTTTCTAAACCAAATACGCTTAATTTGAAATACGATTCGCCTTTTCGTTATGCCTGTTGATTTGACAGACTCTTTTCTATTGCTGCGTCAATGTGTTGATTTTGTTAAATGCGTTACAAATGTATGAAAACTCACAATTCAACTCAATTGTTGATGCTTAGCATTTTCTATTCGAATGCAATCTAGAGTGACGTAGCCAATCACATGAGCATGAACAAAATAAAAATAAATGTATAATTGAACAAGCTGAAAATACACAGCAATGGTGATGGGTGTAGAAATCATCTTTTGTGAGAAAACATTAGGCATTTGAGCTTATGGCGTGGAAGAGACGAATCGGGAAAAAATGATGAGCACACATCACAAATACACACACACACACACACACACACACATGGAGCACAAACATCCAGACAGACGGCATACAGGTGGGAAAAACACAACGTTGAAACATTACAACGACATTATACACAAAAGAAAAAAGGAGCACAAAAACAACCAACTACGCATCATTTACACGGAAATTGTGCAAGGATTATGTTTAACATAAAGGGCCGCCTATGAATAAGCAACCGCTTCAAATCGCTGTTGGAATGTAAAGTTATGCGAAGCGCGATCAAAGTGTAAAAAAGATCATGGCCTTTTGCTAAAGCACCGGCTTCATCATGGAATGAGAGAGAGAGAGAGAAAGAGAGAGAAAAGAATAGCGAAAATATCCGCATAAATACGAAAGGCCCAGATTGAGAGTGAGAAAAAGACGATGAACGAAAATTGTGTATTATTGCATAGCACACAACAAATACATTTACGGGAGAGCAAAAAAAAAAGGAAAAACCAAATCAAAATGTATGGCATGAAGATACAAGATGAAACCAACACTTGGAGAAAGGGATGGTGCAAAATGGAAATATACTGCAAAATCGAATAAAAACGAATCGAACACAAATAGAGAAGCGAAGCACAAAAGAGCGATAGAGAAAGAGAGAGAGAGAGAGAGAGGGGGGGATGAAGGCACACTGGAGAAACAGAGAAACAGCGACGAAGAGCGTCAAACTGTCAGTCAAAGTATCTGACAGTTTCAAACGTAGGTATAAAATGCTATACGGAAAATTAAAGTAGAATTGTATCTAATAAAGCGGTTAAATGATGTATTTGTATATTTTTGTCGGCATTATATATATTATAATATCAATGATGTTGAGAGAATTGGATAGGGACCGAATGAGAGTGAGAACGAGAGAAGAAATCGAGGCGAAGCGATAAACTGTACCGAAAATAATCGGCGGCAATAGCGGCATCAAAATGAAAACGGCACGGCACACACATAGCCACACACACACACATAGCCACACACACACATACACACACACACAATACGTATGAATTACAATTTAGTTATTCAATGCAATACACGAGAGGAAGAGTTTATGTATTTATATTCATCCACTATCCAAATCTTCGTGGAGATATGCAGTGTGCGTGCTTATTTGCCATATATGTTGTGTGTATTTCTATCGCCTATTTGGTTTTTCTTCGGTGTTGGCCAATGTTACGCTCTCTATTTCGCTCATTCGATGTGCTCCGCTCATTTATTGTTATTATTTTTAGCTGCTGCTTATAAAATTAGAGCTCAGCCAATTCGATTGATTCGAGATGTGAATATTTTTCACTGGGGAAATCCAGTTCGGTTGGCTCGTGGTGTGTAACCACGTTGTATTTGATGAGAGGACCGAAGAACGTATCACATGTGGATGGCGTTGAATCTGGGATATGACATGCCATGTATATGATATGTTAGACTCCGTTTTCTGGCCTGATTAAATTGGCCATTCCAATCGAAATAGCTAGATATGCCAAACGAACGGAGCAGAAAAAGACCAAACAAAAAAAAACCAACAACAACAACACACATCATGCTTAATAACATGTTATTAAAGCCAAACGTTTAAGTTGTATGTATGCCTTCGATACGCTTTCTGTTTGCATTCGGAACGCGACGTTTTTATGCGATTATCACAGATATCATTTTCTCGATTCATTGTTAATTTTCTATGGCATTTTGTTTGTTTGTTGGATGTGTGTGTTTTTGTTTTATTTTCTGGCTCACTCTCTTTCCTGCTCTCGTTCTATTTCATTATTTCCCATTTCATCTCTTTCTAAAGATATCTGATTTGTGACGATTATTGTTGTTTGCTTGTGTGTGTGTGTGTGTGTGTTCTCTTTTCAATTTTCCTCCAATGATGTAGCGTAGCTGCATTTTTCATACGTAGCAAATTCTATGAATAGAATTACAATTAATTTAAGCACTTCAACACCGACAGAATCCACATGAAGTGTATTCAAGCAGCAATAATAACAATAAATACAATGCATATTGAATTTTATTTGAATTGAATAAATATACAACGGACGAAGATGCTGGAAGAACCAACGAACAAAATAAAAATTAAAAAAACAAATAAGTGAAAACGAATTTCACACAAATGGAACACTTTGATGGAATTTAATTTCAAATTAAAAGGATCAAAATTAGATTTGGTGTTTTCGCCGTTTGATGAAGCGGCGTTGGAAATGAAATGGTGAGACGAGTAGTTCCACTTCGCAGTAGTTGGTATTTTATTCGAATCAATTTCGACACAGCTTCTATCTAAAACGGCAATAAATTAAACTTGTTTTGCTGAAAATGTAAGCTATCTATTGCTTTTGTTCGAGCAAATTCCATAATCTCAGCCACAACCGAAGAAAGTCATTTAACCCACCAAAGCGATGAGCATCAAGCGTTTACAAAATGCAGCACTGCGGTACCGCGTACCGATTAGTTTGTGTTAGCTAATTACATGACGATTTGTAAAGAAACAATTTGCTCATAAATATATAAGATATCAACGTAAAGTGTACGCTGCCGTATGCCGTGTACAATACACTGTTTTCACTGTTAAATAGAAGAAAAAAAAAATAAACGGTAAAAAAAGCGCGCCGATGACAGCCACAATAAAAGGAATAAAAGAAAGAAAAAATCGTGATGACTAATGATGTCACCTAAGCAATGATTTTATTTCACAATCACCAAATGAGACAAACAAAAAAATTGCGAATTTTATGTGTCATGACATTTTTTTTTCCGTTTGGATTTCGTTCGGTGCGTCCATAAACCATTAAATCTTTAATGAGTGTGAGCGCGCACAATCTTAGACAAAAAAGTTTTATCATTGAAAAAAAACCGCTACTCTTCCGTTTATTTAACTCACTCGCTCTCAGCCACTTTATTTGCAATTCTATTTCTTTCGTTTATTTTGTTGGTTTTTGGAATCGTTTAATCCAAATACTGTGCATTTTGATTTATGGCCATCATTAAAGTCGTGTATCGTTTAGTTGTCGCTTTTGCTTTTTATCCACTCTTATCTCTCTCTCTCTCTCTCTCTCTCTCTCTCTCTCTCTCTCTCTGTCTGTCTTTTACTCCGTTAATTTTTATCTCTAACGATATTTGTGCGTTAAGCTATTTGAGATAATCTGATGAACACGTCTGTAAAAATAAACTAATTTGAATAAAAACAAATTTTATGAAGCAAATTGTTATAACCGTGTGTAGAAAAATGTTGCCAACCATTTGGACTTTGGAACGGAATTTATGCATTAAAATTGTAAATGTCCTCTCTGTCTCTCTCTTCTGGTTCGAGTTTTGTGAATTGTTGTTGGGGTATTTTTTTTGCACATTTTGCCTATGAATTTCATAGAAGTGCCTTTTTGATTCCCGCCCATTCTATTTAACTGACTCTTAGCTCAACTAAATCTCGTGCACACACATTGTTTATCTGTATCTCACTCACTGCGAAGGAGGCCAAGCAGATTGAAACTTATAATGCCAAAGAAAACAAAACAATTTTTTTTTCTTCTTCTTCAAAAGACAACAACAAATCGTATTAAAGATTTACACAAACTCAATGCGCTTTTGTTTTTGTTGTTGGTCTTCATTTGAAGTTTTTGTTGTTGTTGTTGTTGTTTTTTGGTTCAATTCTCCCTTCATCGTTTGCTCACTATCATTGTGCTTATATCTGTGTCTCAGTCGTTATTTTTATTTGCTTAAAAATTTTACAAAATACAATGATTAATAAATTTTCTGAACACAGGTTTTAGCTACCGTTTGACAAACAATGTCATATTATTGTGTACATTGGTTGAACGTACACGAGCCGGTTGATTGTGAATATGAAATCAAGCCACGGAATGCTATCTCACTAAAAATACACAGAAGAGAGAACGAAAAAAAAAACTTGAACAATGAACCATTCGACGTAATTCATTGTATTCCGTCGATTTTAAGTCACTTTTTAGACCGCAAAATTGTAATTCTTGAATTGGAATCGCAGCACTTGCATTTTGATTAGAAGATTGCATTCCATCTCATTTCGTACGCGATCAATATTTCGAATGAAATTTTCAAAAAATAAAAACAATTCCAACTGCCAAAATCTATCGGCAGCAACAATTCACTAAAAGCATGACATATTCCAACGCATTTACATATTTGATTAAAATATAGTTTTCTATACAAATGGTTTCAGTTCATTTGATTTCGGTTTGAACGGTGCAAAAAAAAAACACTACCCGCTCCTGTCTCTTCCTGGGGCCCAATTTTTATTTCGATTGATAAATTTTGTAGCACATAATTAATCACAATTTGTACGATAAATTAGTTAATTTATTTTCAATGTGTACACGATTGAATGCGAGTGTCTGCGTCTGGTCCATTATGTGATTGCCATTTTATGTGAAAGTCCGAATATTTTTTGTTGTTTGTTAATATTTCGAAAATTGCTGTCCATAATCTCTGGATGACAATCGCCAAATTACGGATGTTTATCAACATTTCGATTTAGAGTTAATTTTGTGATTGTGTTAATTTCTCTGCGATTGAGTTTTTGGTGGTGGTGGTGGTGCTGCTGCTAGCTGTTGGCTGTTTGATTGTTGGTGCAAATCAACCTTGCCAAATATCAGCCATTCCATACACAGATGTTATAATAGCTCTATGATGGTCGGATCAACAGCTAAAAAGGTAAAAAAAAAAAATAACCAAAAACAACAACAACAAAAAATGACACAAAATGAAGAAAAATGAATCAATGGTCAAATTTGAAATGGCAAAAATTGAAAAATTGCGAGCGAATGAGGGAACCGTGTGTTCACATATCATTCGAAAATACACTGAAATGAGTTGAAGCAGGATGGACACCACATAAAAATGTGGTATGAAACTGGGACTGCCACACAATCATCATGAAAAATGACATGCATAATAATTAAATTAACATTTTGAATTACGTGTATGGACAAATGTTGAACAAATGTTAAGTGATAATTAACAAATTAATATAATTTGAGTGAAATCGAAGCGAATGTGGATGAATAACATGACAAACACACACACACATTGGAATAATACGCTTCGGCGAATAGAATGGCGTCTACGATTCCGAATTATTAATTCATACAAATTTTGCACTTCTAAACCTTTTTTTTTTTGTTTCATCATAAGACTCTCCACGTGTGAAATGACGATTCGATATGATTATAATGCGTTTGCCTTGATTTTTTTCATCAACGTGGTTGTCGTTGTTTGCTGCTCGATCACAATCTCTTTAATCCGAAAGATTGATTGAAAATCACAATTCATTGAAAACTATCGAAATACACATTTCGAGGTGAAGTGATTGTTTTTTTGTTGTTGTTGCTGTTGGGTCGGCGGGTGAAGAGCTATACAATTTGGCAAATGACTCATTTGAAATGAGTTGACCGATCTATCAACCAATTTGACAGTTGCAATCGAATCGATTTTCCAAATTTAGCCCATTTATGAAAATGGTTATTATTTTTTTTTTTTTTTCAGGTAGAAACCAAAAATCACCATAGCAATAAATCCATGTAATGTCTCTGTCTCTCTATTTTTGTCTGTTTGATTGCGTCGCATGAATATGCAGGCTCATTTCCAATAAAAGAGATACATTTCATTTTAATTTTACAATAATTTGTGTGAATAACATTTTCTGTTGCGGGATGCATCGCATTGATGCAATGAAGTGATTTTAATCGATCGAACGATAATCTAAATGGCTAAGCTTAACAGGTTAAGGTTAAGATTCACTTTTAATATTTTTATTGAAAATGTTTTGTGTGTGTGCGTGTGACGAAAATGTGTGTGAGAGGGAGAGAGAGAGAAAGAAATAGCCGAGAAAAAGAGAATTGAAATCGTTTCGTGGAATTAGTAGATAAAGCAATATTTTCACACAGTCAATGGAAATGCACGCACTAAGTGCAATGCTTTCAAAAACTGTTTCTTTTCTCTTTCGATTTCTTTTTTGTGTGTGTGTGTGTGTGTGTGTCTTCTTTATTTTGATCCATAGCACCAGCCATATACTGCTTAAGTTTTAGTAAGTTTTCAACGATGATGCGATTACATTGTATGATAAATAGAATGAAATGAAAGACTAATTGAAATCATTTTAAGAGAAACGAAAAGAATAAAAACACACAAACACCAAACCGGCGAATAAGAAGAAACGAACGACAAACTGAATATACACACACCGAAAGAGCGCTGAGAGATAGAAATAAGCGATAACCTTACTTCATCAAGATTAAGGTGTCTAAATACACTGTTTTTACATATGACCGCAGCCAAATAGCGAGAGACACAGATTCTACAAAATGTTTTTAAAAATATTTGAGAGAAAGAGAGAGAGAGAGAGATAAAATACACACAACATTTTGAAAAGATCGAAAATCAAGATGTGGGACAAAGCGAGTGAGAGCGACAGATGATGAATGCACGAGTAAGGGAGCGAAAAAAATCAGCCACAACCTACCCACAAAAAGTGTAGCGTATAAAAAAAAAACATAACATCGAAACGAATGAAACACATCATACGGATTTTAATTTTCCAATGAGCTTATGGCAGGTACTGTATTCATCACTAATAGTTTAATACGCACACCGTTGACGGTGGTGTGTATCATTTTTATGGTGTCATGCATGCTCACCCAATGAATGGCCGATAGTGGTGTGATTGATATGACGTTTAGATTGTGTGTTTGGCTCGTTTTTTCATTCTTTCTTTCTCTCTCTCTCTCTCTCTCTCGCTCTGATTTTTTTTGTTCGATCTCTTGTTTTCTTTGAAACTTCTTCGATCAGGCCATTTTTGTCTTTTGCTTGATGTATTACATCATTTCAGACTGAAATATCTGGAAAATATATATTTTTATTTATTCGAAATTCCGTCATGTAGGAATACCTCCAGTTTTTCCATTTTCTACATTTTTCATCGAAAAGTCGCACATTTTCGATCATAACATATTAACAATTTTTTTGACAATTGACGATCGAATTGGAATTAGTTTTCTCTACATGTAGTTCATGGTGTATGATGGCTTCTTACCGATTCCTCTTCGGTCTGACTGCAAACCCATTAACCATCAATACATCAAGCACTAACACCAAACCAGCTAGGCAGTGTATTTTTTTTTGTTCGATGTTCTCAAGTTCGTTTCGTACCTTGGATTTGGAGATGGTTTGGTTTGGTTTCGATTTCGGCAGCTATAGCCGTAACAGACATATTTTGTATTGTTATTAATCTCAAACATTTTCATTTCGTTTTGTTTTTCTTACCGATAGTTATGGTGGATGACGTATCGCGTATTAAATTCTTTCTAAATACTTCATTATGTTCGCGCATTCAGTGGCTTTTGACAAGATCATAAAGAATTTATGGAATTTTACTTTTGATTCTTCTCCTGGGTGTTTCATTCTTTTTTTTTTGTTTCTTTGGTTTTTCTTCGATTGTCCTTTTCTCGCCCATATATTCTATCGGTGTTGTGTTTAATTCTCTCGTCAAATGTCGTATCTCAAAGATAATATTCGATTGAAAAAAAAAAAAAAAATAAAACAAGTAAAAGAAGAAGAGCGAACATGTTAAAACGGCTTGCCAAGCAATAACGCATATATCCTCTATATTTAAGAGAATAAGATGAATGTGCGATGAAAAAAAAACAACAACAACCGAAAAGAAGAAATCAAATTTTAATCGAAATCGAAAGAAAATGCATTTGAAATGCTGAAGCTATGGCTACGCTAGATCAAAGTAGCGTAAACATTTCAATATCTCATTTTTATATCTACACATTGGTCTGCCAATGAATGTTTCATGCACGTTAAATGGAATATCGTGTCTGAATCTCGTCATCGTTGATCGTGTGTCTCTTTCTCAGCCCCGTCATACGCTAATGCCAGATAAATTAATTTGATTTTGAAAAAAAAAAAAAAAAAAAAAATTCAGACGGAATACCTGAAATGGCACCTCATAAACCGAAAGTCTACACGAGCCCGTTTCTCTTCAGATTTAAAACAATTCCATTTCTTTCATTTGCGCCGATCATTTTTCAAGCTTTTTAGGTTTTTATTTTCAACGCAATTGTTGACTGTATTGCCACCTGATTGTTACTCATTTTCACTTGTAGCTTGCTATTTATATTGCCCTTTATACCATGCTCTTTAATATTTATTTTGTTTACATACTAGTTTTATTTTCGGGTGCATTGTGCATTTGAATGATGCCATCGATGCGGATGTGTGAATGCGGAAGGGTGCGATTATTGGCCGATATTGTACACGAATTCATGCATGTGCTGATTGTGTTGTGAGCCAACAGAGACCCACACATACCACGGAGAGAGAGAGAGAGAGAGAGAGACTACTCTCTCGTCAATGTCACATCTTGACATGCATGTCACATATCAGTGACATGCCGGCAATAATCAACATGCTTAGAATTGCTTTATGTTGGTGTAAATTTCATTTATTACATTCACAGGCAAACGGGCAAACGGACCATCCTAAACTCACTTTATATAAATATATATATAAATGGATGTACCCAACACATATATTAAAATAAAAAAAAAATTAGCAATCCCTCTGCAACTTGCAAACTCACTTCAATCGCACTGAAATACTTCTAACAGCAATTTCTCAATTGGAAACAGAGAAAGAATGTGCAATTTTTAAAGAATGTTTCGACTTCAATTACCAAACAATTTTTCATGTTTTTTTTTTTTTTAAATTATAACTAAACTGTTTGTCTATTTGTATGAAACAAGTAGCTGCTAGACATTCACATTAAAATCGAAGACACAATTGGTTTTCTTGGGTCTTTCTGTCAGAAAATGTATAATTAAGGAATTATACCAATAAAAAAAAATAATTGTCAACTGCTTGTTAAATGTGTAAATGATCGCAATTTTCGTGTATATTCTAACCACCTGTTAGAATGATGACAAAGAAACCATAATAACCTTAAAAACAAGGTATGCATAATTGCGATAAAAACTTTTGGCTAACAATGGTCATGTCAACTCAAAAATGACAAACACATATTAAATACCAAAATGTATTTCCAATTTGTGAATATAAAAGGAAAATAAAAACCAACAACCGAATAATCTTACGTTTTCATCCGATTACTTTTCAAATCAAATAAAATAGTTGATATTTAAATATTTCAGCTTAAATTTTGAGCTTAGTTAATTCAGAACGGTCAAGTGATCGCATGCGTAAATCAACTTTACTCGATTCCATGTCAGATGTTTGATTACCTGTCATATAATCATCATTTTGGATGTACAGCCAGTGAGCTCTTGGATGTGTGCCGATATTTGAATCTATTTGAGCGACTGCGCAATGGTCAGCATTCAAAAACGGATTGACATGCATCGGTTTAAAATAAAAACATACAAGAGAGAGAGAGAGAGCGAGAAATAAAAGAAAAAAATCAAATCAAAATAAAAATCGAACTAACGAAAGAATGCCATATTTAAATAAACATACCCAAATGCCGGTTGGTCCACCAATCACGAGCCAAACCAACCAGAAAAGAGCAACGGAAATGTTTGTACAAATTGAGCAACGGAGAGTAACAAAGAAAAAGGCAAGCTATTAGCTGTGAAGAGCTAATGGCACGACATCGTTTTTAATCAAGTAATTCATTGAATTGTGCTTGTGCTCACTGTTTATGTTCACCCTCACTTAGGGAGCAAGACAGACCGAGAGAGAGAGAGAGAGAGCGGGAGTTTGATCTTTATCGCCGTTTGATCGGTACAGGCTTTGCCTTTCCAGCACCATCAACCGCGTCGGCACAGTGCACTGCATTTTAGCTGAGTATGTGTTTTTTTTTCTTGCTCTCTGTAACCAACTGTCACATAATCATGTTTCATTTCATTCATGTGATACGGTCTTTTTGGCACGGTGGCAGCAAATTTCGTAATTTTCGAGATGGATTTCTCATTTGATGTTATTGAATCGTCTCACCACAACATATAACAGAAAAAAAACACACACACACAGTGAAACATGCACCATCAAAACGTGTTGGTGGGGTTCGTGGCTTGATTCCATTTTACGATATTCAATTATGGTAAATTTATCAAATGAAGGACAATTTCTATTTACTTTTTATTTCTATTGGGCTTTTTTATTAGCGTTAGCTCACTGTAGTCTCTGGTATTTAATCAAATGTTCCCAAACCATTGACGACGATTTATTTCCATTTTGATGGTTTGGCACATTGAATTTTCATATACTCTGATGAGCGATGTCAAATTGGAAGAAAACTTTAAAAGCAACGTAAAAAATACAATTTGTGAAAAAAAAAACAAACAAATGAATCACACTGTAAACACATTTGAAATGATCACATAAAATATTTTTTGTCAGATGATACGCGGTAGTCGGTCGGCGGTTTGTAGTTAGTTTTCATAGCATGACAAAACCCATAAAAAAAAAATGGTACTTCTATTTTGTGCAGTCTGTGGTCCATGTCATTTGTATATTTGAATCGCTTGGATGATAATAAGGAAAATGCAATGCAGTAGATTCTTGTAAAATTCGTAAAGCATGCACAATGTGCGTTTTCTACTGCACAGATAATACTTACCGAAAGCACAGCAGATTTCAGATTTAACGATTGCAATTTTGCATCGATTCGAAAAGTGCACCGCATGAATGAGATAGAAGAGCGAGAGAAGAAGAGACAGAGACAGAGAAACAACATTTATAATATGTGACCACCAAAGCGAGAATCGTTTCGCTCGTACCTGTAACATGACAACAATTATAACGGCTGGATAATAATAATAAAAGTCAGCCCAACAAACCAAGTTGTTTGTAATAAGTCAAGTTGGCACTATGAATTCATGTTCGATTCGTTTGCATACAAGTGAAGATACCAATAAACTCGGAGAAAACGAAAGAAAAAAAAAAAACAACACACGAAGACAAACCGTTTCAAAAATGTTGTAACTTTGCCAAAGATAATTTTTGTTTTGTTTTGTTCCAGTGGTGTGTTCCATATGCGCAATGAACGTGGTGAATGTGTTCCGCGGGCAACAACAAAAATTACCGCGAAACAGTGGAAAAGATGTAAACGAACGAGATTAAAACATGAACGACAGAAAAAATGTGTATATTATGGAGGTCCTTCGATTGATCGCGATAACCGTTAGGGGTCTCTCAAAATCTTTGGGTCACATCAGTAATACATATATTACAATATTATATGTTGTTGTTGGTGGTGTTTTTTTCTCTCTTTCTCTCTCTCTCTCTCTCTCTCTCTCTCTCTCTCTCTCTCTCTCTCTCTCTCTCTCTCTCGGTTCGCTTCATATTTTCTCTGGCAGTGTTCACTCAGTGTGCTGTTGCTTGTGTTTTCTTTATTCGCACTTTTTGCCAAGCCCAGCGAAGGCAAAGCGAAAAAAAACAATAACAAAATAAGAATACCAATAAATTCAATTATTTATTGCTACTCTTATTGCATTTTGATTTTTAAGCAATCATCTGGGAATGAACTGGGAACTGAAATGAGCAACCACAGTTCAAAGCAAAATATGCGGTCGATTCTACGTATTTTTCTTTTTTTTTGCTGTCTCGCTGTCTCTCTCTCGCTCTCTCGCTTGGATCCTCATGCTCATTTAACCGCAAAGTGTTCGAACGCTTTAATGCACATACATATTTATTTTGTACCGTAATTTAGTTCGCTGCTTGCCTCCTGTTTACACCAATCCGTGCACACACACACATACATTGACCGAACATGAAATGCACATCACAACTCACTGCTATAGCCGATTAAAGTGATTATAATGACTAAGTTGTAGTTTCATGAGGCTCAAGTGAATTTAACTCCAGTCCAATAATACACTTTATATTTTACGTGCAATTCATTGAAAGGTGAAATTATGCAGTTTCTTTGTACTTGTATGACTGAAGCACGAAATGCGAAAATGAGATTAAACATTTATGTGTGTGTGTTTGTGTGTGCGTATTTGTGTGACGTGAAAATGCAGTCCATGCACTGGATTTGCTTAATATCATCGAATTTGACGAACCTCATCTGACCAAATAAATACTGGTTAATCGCTCAAAAATGGTGAACGATCAATAAAAGCGATTATTTAAATCATTATTTTGTTGTATTCCCGTATGCACAAAAAAAAAGAGACCGGATTGCACAATTTGTATGAATTTAACCATTGAAATTTGTAACTTTGTCGTGCCAATGTAATGAACATTAATCGCTTATGGTCAATTTGAGAAAATTGAAAGTCATTATTATGTTATTCAGACATTGGAACGTTTGTATGGGCTATTGGGCGATTTTCTAATTTATATTCACATTTATTTATTTGTTTGTTTCGTCTACTTGATTCGTTTCATTCGTTTGAAGTTGCACTTTTATCTGTAAAGTAAAATTTATGATTTGTTGCTTGATACAAGTTACTTTGATCACATCAAAATATAATTATTATTTTTTTCGTTCATCTGCACTTTTTTGTTGTTGTCGCCGTACTCAATCCAATATGTCCGATGTTAAAACTGGCGTATAAACAAACAATTAGGAGAAAATCACGTGAAATGTCACTGGACATTTATATAGAGATTGTGCGTATGATCTACTGACATTTAAAATTATTCTGTCATGAAATTGAACATTTTACGAGGCACAACTACTGATAACATGTATTACATTTTATTATACGGATTGAATCGAGACAGAGAGAGAGAGAGAGAGAGAGAGAGAGAGAGAGAGAGAGAGAGAGAGAGAGAGAGAGAGAGAGAGAGAGAGAGAGAGAGAGAGTTTAATATGGAAACGTGAATTTCACTGTACAACACACATGGGTATCGTTGTCGATTACCTTAAAAACTGAAAACATGCAATAATAACAGTAATAACAATAGGAACACACAAAAAAAAACCGATAAAACTTTTAAAACGTCATACAAAAATGTATCCAGGGACTTTTTCATCATGATATGTTGAATTTCTTTTGAATTTGGCAAAACCAATTCCAACAGTTGTATTTTCCGCACACAAAAAAATTATCTAACTATGGCTGTTGTTCGCATGACTTGATGAACAAAACTATTTGATTAGTCAAATTTACAAGTTCGGTTTAAATTTCAAAACATTCCACCACCATTCATTTTACCATTAATTCACATTGTTTCCGGCTTGATATTGATACTCGTTCCGCATTTCAATATGTTGTTGTAACAAATTAAATTCAAAGAAACCAGAGAGAGAGAGAGCGAAAAAAAGGAACATGGATGGGGTAAAAAAAGCCCACACAAAATCCTTTTATCGCGCGTATAAAAGTCAATATAACAATAAAAATTTAATAAAATCTCGAGCGTTGTGTATACACACACATGTGAATGAGAGATCGACAGAGGGGTTGGAATGCAGGCTGCACACACAGCAGCCAACACAACAACAGTCAAACGAGCAACGCTAATGAATTATTCGTTTGATTGATTTGTTAAAAACTCAGTGTTGTTTCTCACTCCGAAACTAGTAAAAATCGCAACAGTATCGTGGTTGCGAGTGTTAAAAAAAAAAAAAACAACGAACAGAGGCGACCGAGAGAATGAGAGCTCGGGTGCTGGAAATTATGAATTATGCGTCGCGTCACATGTGTTGAATATCATAAGAAATTTATCACCCCAATATTAACATCGTAAATTTTATTATTCGTCAATTTTCACTTGGTGGTGCGCATTGTTATGTGAACACACATTGTGCGCTTGTGTGTGCAGTTTTTTTTTTGCCGCCGCTCTTTTGTTTGCGCATTGAATGTACTACAGGAATATGCATTTAAAATAACAGTTTAAATTGAACAAATGGAATAATTATATTTATACGCCGTGTAAGAGAAAAATTCAGCAAACCAGAGAGAGAGAGGGAGAGAGAGAGAGAGAGAGATTGCGTGAAAAGCACCCTCTGCTTGTAGCTGCATATAGTTTTCCTCATTTGGGTGCTCGACACAAGTCAACACACTGAACTGCTGCAGCCCAAAAAATAAAAAGAAAAAACAACAACAACATTGAAAAGAGCAACAAAAGTCAAACGAATAATTCGAATTCATCATCATCGAAACATGAAACACGTTCGCACACACCGGGTCCGATGCAAAAGAAGATGGAAAAGGCCACAACTAATAACACTAACAATGCATGTTTTAAAATCGCATAGTTACATCTACATTATGATTTTTATCGCACGGTACGGAAAACAACATTCTCGTTTACTGCAACACCAATTTTCTCTCGTGTATTGAACAAAAAAAAAAAGAACAAACAAAAATACAGGAATAGAAAACCAAAACTAGTTTGTCGTTCGCTGACAAACGTTAAACGAGTGAACATAAAAAGTACACGCATCCACTGAGTGTATTACGCTCACGTGAAAATCATCGTTGCGTTGCGAGTGTGAAAATTAGACAAAAGCATCCGCAGACAAAATGATCCTCCCGGCTAACATTTCCAATGTGAATGAAAATATTTAATTGGACTTTGTTTTTTCAAGCGTTTCGAGTGCGTTTCGTACGCCAATGCTATTTTTGTTTTGAAAATTAATTCGCCTTTTGTTCACCAATTTGTAACTGTTCTATTATTATTAGTGATTGCCATTGTTGTTCCGGTCTTTATTCATTTCGGTTCGGCTCAGCTCTCTGCACTTACAACATTGATGCTTATTTGATTTGTTATTTTTATCTCTTAAATTCTATTTATCCCGGTTAATGTTTGTTGCATTTCATGCCATCAACGAAAGCGCATCATAACCGAAAAACGTAAGTGCTTATCGGGTGTGTTTTTGTTCACTTTTCGACGATGAACCGGCGTGTAAGAAGTCGTTTATTTGAAAAGGGATTTATGTGCTCCGTATGTCAAATGGAAAGCAACGTGTTGTTTAGGTCGAATCACTTGTGCAAAACAGTATAAATAATTATGCCAAACAAAATGAATGGCCAAATCGGCAGTGATGAACACCCGATAGAGAGACAGAGACAGAAAGAGACAGGGAAACGGAAAAAGAGAGCATCCGAGATATATAAAAAAAAGATGGCATTAAAATGAAAATGAAATAAGTCAATCAAACTAACACCCGTAAATTGAATGAATGCGCCTCATGCATTGTTACACAATAAGCTCCTTTGACATAAGGCTACCGGTCGCTGTTAGGTAACCGCACCACTATTCCAAGTGGTAGTTCGTGTTTGTGTGCATTAGCACATAACACTGCACATTGCTGTACCGTTCAACCAAATATGTGATATGAATACTTCTGTGTTGGATGCAACACCATCGGCATCAAATCGCTTTTTCGATGTGATCAAATTGAAGGCACATGATATGATGATCTCTGGTCGGTTCTTGTTGGTCTCTCTCTCTCTCTCTCTCTCTCTCTCTCTCTCTCTCTCTCTCTCTCTCTCTCTCTCTCTCTCTCCCTCTATCTTCTCACATGCACTATCTGATGCTCTAATGCGAATTCATTGATGTCACATCATCCGATGCATTCAAGGATTAAATCAGCCCGTGAGATGCATTGACAAAAAGGACAGAAACAAACCCAAATAGTCAAGGATCGGATGTACTTGTGTGTGCCTCAGTGTTTCGCTTGTATACACACAAAACACAAGCAATCAAGCACTGCACGTAACACATTTATAATGAGCAAAATGTTTTTCAAGCTTGTGCCCGAAAATTGTCGGCTGATGTGATTGAGCCGCTTACGTTATTCTGTCGACTTTCGATGCACACACAACGCAAGTGATATACAATTGGCACTTTTTTTGGGCAATATACGGCAGTTTGTCAATGTTTTCTTTCCATGTCCTTTCATTGTCAATTCTTATAACATCATATATTTATTTACTTGTTTTTTTTTTCTTCGACGATATTTGCACACGCGCTATTGACGCTTTCGTCTCTTTATTTCGTATTCCTTTCGGAATTTGGCACACATGTGCAAATGAGACAGTTTTTGGTTGTTGTTGCTGTTTGATGTTCAAGGTAAAATGTTCAGAGCCGAAAAAAAGAAAACGGCCAGAAAATGGTTTGCCATTACAGAAATGCCATTTTTCGAGCCCATTTGCTTTATGTTTGTTTTGTTAAATTTTTTGTTTTTTTTTTTAATCTTTTCATCTGCTTTGCCAAGAATTTCAATCTTCTTCAAATGTTATTTGCTAGGCATATTTCTGCCACACAATTCCTTTCATTGTAAAATCAGCTTTCTGATCCGAAAATACAATCCGATTTACTAATCCTATTTCATGACCAGGTGATAATTAAAATCCTATTGTTTATGAAATTAACTTGAAATCAAATAAGTGCTTTAGCTTTTAGCAAAATTGCCCCCATCCACCCAACTATACAAACTACACACGTGCACACACACACACATACACAACAACAACAACAAAATGCACAATCAATGGCAGCTTGAATTGTTCGTAATTGAAGCGTAAGCTTCGATTGCAAATTATTGGTTGAAATGTAATTTTCGATAAATTTCCAACGGCCGAGAGTTTCCTGCACGAAATAAGAAATGTGCAGAAGGCGAATCCATGTAAAGTGTGAATTGAATGAGAACGAGACGAGGGAAAAAGGTGAGTGAGAGAGAGAGAGAGAGATGCACTACAATCATTTGGACTAAAATCATTTCAAATCGCAAGTGGTAATGATAATGCATGTTGTTGTAATACTGACAAAGCCTTTTGGCTAGTTTATGTTCATCTTATGATTTTCTCCGGCAAAACCAGAAGACTAACCAAAAGCATCGAAGCTCACTCGATGCATGTGTGTGTGTGCATGGTGTCGAAAGAGGAAAATTGCAATTATTGTTGCACAGGCGAAACAACTAGGCTAGAAAAGACTTGATTGCTTGATCGGTGAGCATGTACGCCAGAGGTATACACACATCTCGGGTAATACCATACTACACAACAGGCACAATGTGCAAGTGCTTGCAAAATATTTTCGGCCTATCCGAAAGGAATAGATATCACAGCATCGCACATGTTATTAGTGGCTAGATGTCTTTCATTTGTGTGTTTTCCTGGTTATAATAACACCCAACAATAGCAATATGGCAACAGCAACAGCATCACCATCACCATAATTGTGAATGCTGTTTTGTATATACTTCGGCTAGCCGCTCGTTCGAGCAAACGATATTCGACTCGATTACATTTAGCCAAAAATACATTTACATTTAGCATAGGCTTAGCATGGTATAGGAGTATAATATGCAGATGCATTCATGGTGCGCATAAAATACGCTCATACCACCGATGCCTTGTAACGAGATTATTTCATCATATTAAATGTGAGTGGAAGAGAAAATCTTAAAATCGGATTAATCCTTTTATTCACAAACCATTTGACATATTTGTAAGCCCGGCTAGTCAACCAAAATAAGAAAGACACCATATAAATAAATCCAGCAACACATATGTTGCCCAAGCCCCAGCCCGAATCCGGTACTCGGAATGGAGGGATAGAGAGGGATTGAGGTAAAGAGAGTTAACTCAAACTCCTGGCCCAAAATACAAGCAAACACAAACACACACACACACAAGCGGCACATTGTTGTGCATTTTGCACAAGTTGCAATGCGGCCGATGAATGTGCGATCGCACAGACAATGGACATCGATGACCGTTGTATACTGTAAAGGGCGTATGCAGTACAACTGCATTGAATACATTTAATCAAATCATTCATTCGGTTCATTATCAGGTTTTGTGAGTAGATTTTTCAAAAATAATCACCGTGGATATTTTCCGTCTCGTCGACACAATCGCGTTCCATTTTTCTGATTATGCGATTAGCTTCGATCCTCTATAAATCATATCGATGTTCGAAATCAACTTGATCAAATTGCATTTGTTTTGGTTTTTCTGTCTCTTTTTCACGTTTCATGCAATTCATCGATGGAAAGCCTAGTTAATGGCCATTGGATTTTGCCTTTATATTTTTACCGACATTCGTTTTGTGTGTGTATGTGTTTGTGTGTATGTCCCTGCACTGTTCCCAATCACAAAATTACAGGTAAATATTGTCATGTCGTCGCTGTGATTTGAATTGTTTGAGCCTCAAGACGATTTCAAATCTCTTTTCAGTTGCTAAAAATCAGACTTTGGATGTACAGCAAACAAAGTTAAAATACATTGAAGTCTACGAAAAGAGAGAAAAAAGAGCAGCACCAAACAACAACAACAACGGCAACGTAAGAATTGTATCCCATTTGTCTATTCGAGTTCGGGGCGAGTGAGTGTGAGAACGAAAATTATTATAAATATGAGAAACCACATTTAGACCTGCTATTATTCGGTTTGAAGTCAAAGTGCTTAAAGTTGATATCAATGCCTCATTCTGGCATTTCGCTTCCAATTCTTTTAAGACTTTTTGGTGCACAAAATGAAATAATCTTTTAGAGGATCGCAACCATTTTTTTCTTGACTAAACACACGCACACACTCTCTCTCTCTATCCTTCTCTCATATCGAATGCGCTCTCATTCCGTTTTCCGAGCTTCTCTTTTCATTTTTGTTGTTGTTGTTGTTGTTGTTTTCACATAGAGAAAGACAGAAGAAAACTGAACAACGGCACAGCACCAGAACCTTTCCTCAGAAAGCGAGAAAAAGTGTTCAAGACAAGATACAAAAATGAAAAGACAATTTCAAATCGATCTTCTGAATTGTGTCTGAATTGTGTGTGTTTGTTTCATTCTGCATTTTTTTTTTTCTTTCGGGCCGAGTGGTTGCCGGCCCAGTTGGCTTTCTGTTGCTCTTTCTCTCAATCTCATGCCATGCCTGTATGTTGTTGTTGTTGTCGTCGTCGTCGTCGTCTTTTAAGGCCTAGATGACCGCGACCGGCGTGACGACTTGACCTTATCTACTTGGATCGCATCGCAGGGGTTCACCGCAGGAGGTGCCAAAGCACATTTCAATGGAGGATATGTGTCCACAATATGGAATGGAAACAACAACAAAAAACACACACACTCTCACACACAACTGAGAAGAAATCCGAAGCGCTCGATATATTGAGATCGTATTCTACTCTATCGCTGGTGCCCGAGCCATATGTAATTATTCTTGATATTTTTGTGTGTTCGCATGCATATGTGTTGTGTACGCACATTCCTATTCGGACACACATCCATAACGATAATTTGAATTTGGTGCTCTTTGACGAAATCAAACTCTCTACGGGAAAGGAACATAAAACGTTTCTTCTCTTCGTTTCGAATGAGAGTGAGAGATACCAAAAAAAAAGAAGCGACAGAAAAAACAGCAAATAACAAAAATACAACCGAACAAAAAAATCTAAATACAAATGTTATTCATCGAACCGAATGGAGAGCGAGAGTGAGAGAGAGAGAGAGAAAGAGAGAGAGGGAGAGGGAGAGATAGAGCGGGGAGAAGAAGAAAGAAACGAGTCAAAAATCTAAGTTTTAAGTCAATTATTTACATTATATGCATAAATTCTCAATGAGAAAATACTTCGAATGGAATCGAGAGAATTAAATCTGGTGCTGAGAAAAATTTAACAACATTTTTTTTTTTATATTTTCGCTCTTTTTCCCCCCAGAAAATTTCGGTTTTTTTCTGTTTAAATTAAAGCGAATATGATTTATTGAATCGATAAAGAAAACAGTTTCTTAAGCAAGTGCATCAAATGAGATTCTTGTGTTGATTTATTTGATAAAATGTAGCGACAAATTGACCGCTTTTTTCATTTAATTCTTTCAGACATCATTTTAGTTTTGCGATTTGAATTGATTTACTTTCACAACATATAACGCACACAATAAATATAATAAATTCAAAACAATAATTTCTTCTGACATTTTTTTGCCAGATGGAAGAGAAATCTTACCCATATAATCGAAATGATGTGTGAGATTGTCCAATGAATGACAGTCGCTCAAATGAAATTCCATGTGTCATAACGGATGATCGTGAGGTAAAATCATCAATTTGTCTTCTAATGTTGAATTTTCACACTAAAATTGTTTGGCATGTTATTTGGGATTCGGCATGAAATTTGGCACGATCAATTAAAATTGATTGTTTTTTTTTTTTTTTCGTTTAAAGTGTAGTGCCGTTCACGCCGTTCCGAACTGGCGCACGTCTATTCTATTGGCTTCAAATTTTACAAAGATGCTTGAACATTTGATTGTTGCCCGTTTTGTGTTACCATTTTTGCTGGCTTGTGTGTTGAGAATCGGGTGAATTAAGTGATTTTCTAAAATTGGCCATTTGACTTTTTATGTCGCAACATAAATTTTCTAAAATGTTTTAGTTCTATCAATTCTATCGTTTCCATTGATCGTTTCTCTCACAATCTTGTGCTAAAAATTAAATTTATTTATTCAAATGTTGCGTTCCATGTGAATGATCAATTAGGAGAAACAACAAAAAAAAAAAAGAACGAGCGAACTGATCGAAATCATGTTCATCTTTTTGGCTGAATGACTTATTACTAAATAAAAAGCTGTCAAAATTGAAATACAAATTGATCTATCGCCTTAAGAAAAATGAAAAAAAAAAACAACAACAACAAAACTGAAGTGAACTAGGCACACAACGCGGCTCAAAGGTGGAGAAGAAATGATATCAAATAATCTAAATGCCGTAGAGAACCACTAGATAGAATCCACATTAGTACGTAATATGTTACGTGTGTCTATCTATGCCTCTGATGCGATATTATATTTTACTATATAAATTTTTTTTTATTAGCTGCGTGTGTCTTTTCCACGAATCAATTTTCATCGCTTTTCGGAAGAAATGTGGTTTTCTCTCTCTCTCTCTCCCGAATGAGCTACAAAAACTGTCTAATCATTTGGCAGCAGGTTGTTTTATAATGGTTATTTAAATTGCTGTTAGAAAATCATAACTTTTTCTTCTTCTGATCATTGTTGTTATTATCGTTTGGTTTGACTCTCTTTCTCTATGCTCCGCGTGATTGTGTGTGTGTGTGTGTGTGCGTGTGAGCGTGTGATTCGCTGGAAAATTGAAGATGCTACAAAGTATTCATATTTCATCGATTAAATCAATGTAGTTTTGTTAAACAGTGCATAAATGGCACGAAAACACCTGTTTGAATGCGATTAAAAATTACTTAAATACGTTAAGAGTGAGCGATTGAATTGGATGGTGAGTACGGTCGTGCTGGGTTTTGATCTTGATCTTGGTTTGGCCATTGCATGGCAATAAAATTCCAATGATCACTGATCGCTGATCATCGGTAATTGAATAAATAGCCATTTGGAATTTAAATATACAAAAGAGCAGATCGCCGAAATGATCGGCTGTGTATGAGGCGAACACCATTTTTAGATCAAATGAAATGATCTTTAGCCGATATCTTCATAGCTAATTGCATACACGTATTGGAATTGAAAATAGACGAAAAACGTTTTAAATTACATAAAAGTGACTGAAATTAAACTGTTGATGTCACGAAAACCCTCAAAAAAAAGACTAGTGCTAAAATGGTCTTCAAACGCTTTACATGATTAGAGGATGTTAACTGCCGCCTATAATAAACCATGAAAATAGATGAAATTGTTTTTTGTTGTTGTTCCAAATAAAACATTGAAGAAAAAAAAAAAACCTCAAACAATTTATTATAAACAAATCTATGGATGTCTCCCGTGTGCCTCTTCATTATTACTTGGAGTGTTCAACAATCAATTTATTATTTTCGAAACGAGATAGATTCATGCCCATTGTCTTGGACCAACCACATAAATTGCATTGAACGATTGTGCAAAGGAGTGAGGGCAAATCCAAACTCACAATATATACCTCTCTCTCTTCTTTTCCAGTGCATCTTTTGATTGTATGTGCCGATGAGAATGCAAGTATTTATATAACTGTTAATTATCGTTTTATAAGGCAATAAGAATAAAAGTGTGAGTAGATAAAAAAAAAAGAAGTAACAAATTGTATTTTTCCGTTGGTGTTTACCAACAAGGAGACAGTAGCGACGGCTCATAAATGGTTGTAAATTGTAGTGGCTCATAAATATAGCTATCATCTTCAATGTATCATATATTTAAAGATGCGAAGGCACCAAACAAACAGGCAATCTCTTGAACAAGAACAACCAAACACGATTTGAGTAAACAATAAACAAAAAAACACACAACAACAACAACACATATACACACATAGACCTAATATATCTACGGAATTGCACAATGAATTCATATATAACAGAAATCCAAAAATGTTGGCCAAAATCAAACCAAAAAATTCACGACACACACATTCACCCAGCACAGCACAGACCTGGTGTTTATTATCCTCTCAAAATAACGAAAATAACATTTAAACTAGTTTGAGAGCATCTCACGTTGTGAATGAATGACATGGCACGTCACGAACCGTGTCAAAATGATGATGATGACTTGCATTCGATATAATTTATGGTTCTACATTCAGTCTGAAAGAGCATTAAGTGCATAAACGGATTGCACATGTTCGTTGTTTTATCTGTGTGTGTGTGTGTGTGTGTGTCAAAGTGCACATGTTTTGTGCTTGCATTCACAGTCTAAGAGAGTGCTCGCTTCCTGCCATCTTCCCATAAGGAATGGTTGGTGTATGCGAAAATAAAAAAAAAAAGAAACGAACAAAAAACTAACCCAAAATATCGGCCATCTTCATCAAAATGGACCAGTCAAAACCCCATATAAACCAATCACTTTTATTGGATTCCAATACACTCAATCAGATTCCATCGACGTCAACATCAACATCAACCAAAGAGCATAACACGCCAAGACAATAAAATGTAGAGAAAACACACACAAAAAAAACAACACCGAGAACTGAATGCCCTGAAAACAAATCTTTGAATGATAAAATATTTTATGACTTCGGCCATAATATCGCAGTGAGTGTTTGTTAGGTGTATATGTCTGTCTTCGTTCAATAGATTGATATTTCTTCTTTTTGACAATAACAAACACGCTCAAACAAAACGTTTTTATTATAAATTAACATTTAGGTGGAATTTTACGATCTACTTAATTTGAAGTTAGTAAAACCCTTCATCACAAGCATCAGTTTTTTTTCCAGTGAGTTAGAGGATATATTGATTGTTTGTTTTTCTTGAAGCTTTACTCTCTTGCTCTCTATCTGTCCATTTCAATTTGATTGCCATCAATCCACATAATGATCACTTTGGTTTCGTGATAGTTTTATTCGGTATGCATTTATTGCATTAATCATATCCTTTTAAAATGCTATTAATAATCCGATGATTAGATCGTTGCAAACCTCTAATAACCAAATTATGTTTTGAATGTTATATTTAGATGGCAATTTTCACATTTTCACCCGATGTGCATCGGTGATGTTGTTGATCCATACATTTACAACAACAATAACAACAAACTAACGTTTGATCATATTATCATCCATAAGTTGAACTTTCAACCATTCAAATCTTTGGTTTACAATACCGTGCCCAGAGATCGTCTTGCACATTTCCGTTTAACGAAACACATTTTTTTTTTTAAAGATATTTTCGGTTTAATGGAATGGATAACAATTACGAGAATATGAAAATCACACCAAATTCAACAAATTTTGATCGGATTATATTGTCTGTTGTTCCCGTCCATTTATCTGTCAGATGCATTTCAATCTGATTTTGCATTTATTGTTATTGGCTGGATTTTTCTCGGTGTGTCCCTTTTTTCTGAAATAATATTCTCATAATTCTCGATGCTTTCAATCTCTTGCAACAAAATTTGTTATTTTTTTCTCTCGCATCTCTGCTTTTGAAATTTCGGGCACATTTGTTTAATCGATATATTGACTTTGTTTGTTAATCAAAGCGCTTGACACACACACACACACAAAAAAGAAGTGAACAAATTCATGCGAGATACGACACAACAATAATAATTATGAAAAGGTTCAATTTCATATCCTTTGTCCAGGTTCAGCAATGCCATTTTTTTTGGGCAACCAGGTGCAGCATTCTTTTTTTCTAATGGACCAACATTCAATAGTGTATTCCGACGCACAACACACACACACACACAACAACAACAACTACAACAACAAAAAAAGGTCCAGAATGCAAAAGAACGAATGCTCAACACACACACACACACACACACACACACACACACACACAATGTAAAATGTGTATCGAAACGAAAAACCGAGATTAAAAACAAAGAACGGAATAAAGTAACAGGACGAGCGCATCGACGATGAAGAGAGCAAGAGGAGTTTTTTTTTTCAAAAAAAAAGAGACATACACCGCATCGAAAAAAGAGATTCAAAAGTTAATATCTATAGCAATGGTAACAGACAATGACAGACTGTTGTAGAGACAATAAACCGAAAAAAGGGAAAACTACAAAAAAAAAACACACATAAGCAATGTATAAATGTGAAAAAGGTAAACAAAACATTAAAAAAAAATCAATACAAATGTCTATAGTGAGTTTTTTTTTTCTCTTTCTCTCTCTGGTTGATTTTTTTTTGTGTGTGTGTGAAAAGAAATAACTTTAGCGCATCTTTTGAATTCTATTGATTTCTTTCGATGTATCGTCGTCGTCGTCTTTTAAAGTTCCTTCAATGTCGATGTCCACATGCCGTGTGCACGTAAGAAATTGTAATTTTTCGACATCGGAACACATACAAACGATTACATAGCATACAGTTTCGAAGATCCACAATGAATCGTGTACAATTTACTGTGTGCATTCTGTATTTTCATTCAAAGTGTTATTGATACATGGAATCCAAGCTTCAGAAGGACCAACATCACATCAGAACAGTTCAAATAGATAGTTTTCCTTTAGATACATCAAACTGGTCAAAATTGAACAATATTATGGTGTGGTGCATATCTTGAAAGCACTAGAGATTAGATGTCTTCAAAGTCATCGTCACAACAACAACGAAGACGAGAACTTATAACATGAATTGCTTAAATTGCAATAAAAATGATCACAATGTTAATTCAATTTGATGTTTTTTATATGTTTTCCCAAACTCGCGCCTCAAAAATTAATTTCGGCACATTTTTGAGCCAGTTTCATATTTAATTTTATTATACAAAAATTGTGTATTAATATCGTTTTCGTTTTGGATTCAAGTTCAGGCTGTTTCGTTTTTTTTTTGTTTTGTTTTTTTTTTGTTTTGTTAATCGATTCGGTTCTCTTGGATGCTAATATCTGAATCGTTAATGATAAACCTGTTTCTAGGCGACACAAAATTTGAATGTTATGTTGTTGTGTTGTTGTGTTTATTTTTGTCTTCACCATCACCAGAGCTAGACAGAATTCTCAAATCGGTTGCTTCTGATTCTTGCGTTCTCGTCTCTTCGTTCCAAAATCACAATGTTGTTCATCAAATGTTTTTTTTTTTTTTTTTATAAAAAGGGAATCAACAACCAAATTTCAAATGACGATACGATTATCTATTTGAATTCATAACATTTTTTGTTTTGTTTTTGGTTTCTTTCGTTGTCGATGCGTTTCAATTGTTCAAGACTGGACCAGAATTTATGAAAAAACAGTTTGATGGAGATTGAAATGAAATGGACGAAAGGTTTAGAATACCTTGAAATCGACAAAACCGAGTGTAATTTTTACTAACTGAAAATGTATTTATAATTAATTTTTTTTTGGGGGGTTTAACACCCAACCATTCAGTTTGATGATACCGATAGCCGAGTCGTCGAATGTCAAAATAATATCTGAGGCACATGTTAAACATAAAACCGTATGCAATTTGTATAAAGTCAAAACGTATATTGTTGTAAGTGAACGCCGAATACAAAACACGTACTGGACTTTGTCCCACTTCTTCACGTCAAGATACATCAATAATTTATACGAAACTGTTCATCATTTTAGCTGCTAACTAGCAAATGAAACGTTACTTTTGGCGCCAATCAAGGTGATTCACTTGTGCAAACTGAATTTGTATGAACTTAATTAATCGGTGGAGAAAAAAAAATTGTATGCACGTCAAAATAAAACATATGACAACTTGTACGCACGAAGTGTGGAAAATTGATTTATTGCGTACGATGTGTGCGATGTGTGCATTAAAGCATTAATGCTATCCAACGAATAAAATCACTTGATAAAATGTACACCTTTTTTTTTCATTCATGATTTTTATGTTTTTATTTATGGCATTTGTAAATTTTTCACATTTTTCACAAGCAAGTGGAAACGAGTTATGAATCTTTGACCGATTTGATTGAAAAGTATGCAACAACATTTTAAGAATGTCAAGAATGTCCCGTTAATTTTTTTTTTTTTTTTTCAACGCGAAAGATCCCTCAAAATTCAAACCATTTTTTCTGAATGATGCCAAAATTCAGCTTAAGGATAACGAAAATCAGGTTCATCGTCAGAAATCAAATAAAAATAACCAAGATTTCGTTGGAAAGCTGTTGGAGATAGGGAAAAAAATTACAGTATTCGTTTGGGAACGCTGGAATATTTATTTTAAATTATTACGGGTGGGTGAAATTTGGCCGCGTGAATTTCGGTCGCGAGACTGTTTTGTTCGGTGGCCAAACCTACATTTTTTAGCGACTGAAGCAGAATCGTTCAGAAATGAATTCAATTCGCGGCGGATAAATTTCATTTTTCATTTGCCGCAGTGAATAGTAAATTTTGTTCGCCTTGTTTTTGAATGGCCGAAACCTTTGCCTGCACTCACTTTCACATGAATCCTTTGTCGTCTCCATAAAAAACACGGCGAACAAAATTTACTCTTTACTGCGACCGAAATTCACTACAAAAAAAAAAAAAAAAAAAAATTGCGGCCGAAATTCACGCGGCTGAAATTCACTGAATTATTACTGTTATGTTAGTATATATTATAAGTGCAAAATTTTTTAAGAATTTCACCAATGTTTTTAATCGACATGTTTAAGATATTTTTAAATCGTTTTTTAAAGAATTTAAAAAGATTCCATGGACTTTTTCATGAAATCCGAACGATCTAACAACGTCTGAAGACAAATTTTGGTTTTAAGTATTAGTTTGATCGAAATAATAAAACGTTCATATAAAGTCAAGATTATTGAAAATTTCATAGATATTTTTTTTGTTTTTTTTTTTTTTTTTTGAAAATTCTACCAATATGTATACAAATATTGCTTGTTTTGCAACAACAACAACAAAAAAACCATAATTAAGTATTGAATTTTTGCTGTTGTAAATACACACTGAAACATTGATATCAATTGCTTTTTGCAGTAGTTTCTCACTAATAAAGTCTTAAAAGGCAAAAGTGAGTTTGAGTTTTATGTGACTTTATAAATGTCTCTATTAGATTCTAATGTTTATTCTATTGATTTTTTTTTTTTGTTGAATTTGCCATATAATTGACACAATATTATTGAGATTTAAACAGAAGCGTAGCATACAGAAAAAAAAAATCTAACACGAGTGCAATCCTCTCGATATATTTAAAAAAAAACATAGATCTTTACTGAAATATTGTTATGAACAAAAACTCAATTTGATCCGAAAGTGTTCACTTCATACGAAGAAAGAGAATGTGGAGCATTGTAAATGACTGAAATGAAAAGCCATCAATTCTTGGCTAAAGGGTGCAAACTTACAATCGCATTTTACAGTGATTCTCATTACAAAAGATGACAGATTTTACAACTATCTTTATAGCGATAAAAATATGATGATACCTGTTGCCGAGAAAAAGGTTTTGAGAAAAAGGTAAAATGAAAATGAATCAAAAATACTTAATTTCTTGTCTCTCATTCATTTGATTGCGTTAATTGAGTTGCTATAAAAAATTAAGATTGGAAAAAACCATCAACTCAACAAATCAATATATCAATAGAGAGTGCATAGTATGCACCGCATACATGGTTTAATCAAATTCTGATTTCAGATTCTAAAATCAAGAGCAGCAATGACCCAACGAACGAACAAAACGAGGTAAAAAAAAGGCATCAAATTGACTATTTTATGACATATTAAAGCACACACAAAGTTCCGACTTATTCATTCCGAAGACAGTAAATTAAATTTAAAAAAAAAAAAATATTTAATATGAACAAATGAATGCAAGGCGCGCACAACATCAGCGTATTCACAAGCAACAACAATAAATGCAACGTAACACGTCGTTTAGTTTTTAACCATTTTTACGTGGCCAACGAGATCGGCTGGTGTTTCCACTGAAAGGAGTGAAAAAAGGCAAATACGAACGAGCGATATACTGAACAAAAAAAAAAAAAACACACATCGGCTTGTATGCAATGATCAATTATGAGTCAGCTGAAGACATCGAACATAAATTAAATAATTTATGGCGATTGTGTCGTGTGTGTGCCGAGAGTATCGACACGAAAAAAATAAAACATATTAATTTATGTTTCGTCAAGGGAAAAAAACACCTCACACACAGTACCGATAGCAAAAGAAAACGAGAGAGAGCGAGAGATAGAGATAGAGTGAGATAGCGACAGAGATAGTGAAATAAAATAACGCTTACATACTAATTTCGGGGGCAAGAAATATTGGAGCATTTCAGAGCTTCCTATTCCATTCGATTTAGGAAACGTGTAGAAAATTTAGATTGTTCATTCGCCTTTTTTTTGTATATACGAGTATATATGCTCGTTGAATCATTCGAATTCAATAAATTATTTTTTGTTATGACGGCGCATTGGATTTGTGCCCATTGGTTGAGCCGGGCCAAACCACGTTCGAGTCTGATGTGTGTGTGTGTGTGTGTGCGTGTTTGTATTTGGTGTGTTTTTTCCTCTCTTCTCTGCTGTTTTACGCCATTTAACCGCATATTTATCGCCATGAATCAATCATCGATAGCAGCGTTGACAACAAGTTGCAGTTTGATCACATTTGATGGCACAGTGACAAATCAAACAAGTTGAATAAAACTCCAAACCACTTTTCAACAACAGAAAAAAAGCTCGACCACGGCAAGAAATGAACGATGCCGAAAAATTTACTGTGTCATTCGGTGTTGCTGATTAAATGGTTTGTTTTTGTAGAAAATGGGATCATGTACGAAAGATTGAGACAAAGACCTGTTTTCAAATTAGAAAGAGATAGAATGCAAACAATCCATAAATTTGGTTTGTTGCTCTGGTGCTCTTTTGGGTGTGTGTGTGTGTGTGTGTGTAGCTGCATGTCTGTAACTGTGTGTGCGAGAGAGTATTTAAGTGCGCTTTTTTCGGGATGAGATATTTGTGTGTGCATTTTAGTTCGTCGTCATTGTCGTTGCCTTCTCTTTTTTTTTCAAAAATTCGAGTCTATAGTATCTTTTTTGGCTGCCTGCACTGTTGCTCCTCTGGCTGTTTGTCTTTTATTTATAGTGTGTAACTTGGTGTAAGCATGTGGATGGGATGCATAAATGCGTGTGCATATTCTCTATCGTAGGCCAATCTCTTTATTTCTCTCTTTCTCTGTCTCGCTCAATCATTCGTTCTCTTTCACTTTTCGTTTGTATGTGTGTGTGTGTGTGTTTGTGTAGCGAAGCACAAACAAGAAACATAAAACATATATTAACACGAGTCAAGTAAGCTCAACGATAGCGTTAATCTTTGATCTAGCCTCCATAAATTCTCAGGGTCGGGTAATAAAATTTAAGCGACAAAAAAGTACTTGTATCTTCCTATGTTACATAATACGTACGTTTATATTTTTACAAATATCCAATCATCTGGATGGTGTCTGTGTGAGTGTTTTCTAGTTTGTTGTTATTTTTTTTTTGTGTGTATGTTATTGTTGCTGTTGGCTTTCTCTCTTTCTCTTTAATGCTCTTTGCATCGATATCATACTCTCACTATTACTCTATTGGTCCTTGGACTTGCCGTCTATTCGACGGATGGATATGCGTTTCGATGAGAATAAGATACAAATTATGGCCACATCAAAATGCTGCAATAGAATTTAGAAAAGCACAGGCATATTCGTGTCCAATGCTCTGATAATCGTTGATGCTGCTGCTGCTGCTGCTGCTGTTGTTGCTGATGCTACTTTTTCATGAACAAAACCATATACACAAAAATATCAACGAACCGAACTAGTTTTCTCGATCGAAAAACCAGTGAAACTGAAAAAAATTGAAGCGACAGGGTTAAAATGAACAAGATTTATGGCCGCTTAAATCAAATGCCACTTTCAATGCACACAATGCGTATTAGAATGATTTCGCTCGTTTGACGAATAAACACACGAAGTTTCGACGCTTATACACAAATTACTTTCGGGTGCAAATATTGCTTGATTTGGGTCCGGCAATCGCACAGCCAACATTCTACTTCATTCCATGTTCCATGATTTGATAGTTGTAACATGGGCTTAGGCCCATTTTGTGCTCATGTTCACTGTAAATTTACTTTTTGGTACCGGCAATTATTTTCCTGTTTTTTTTTTTTTGAACTGTTACCATGCTAAATTACAACATTTTTTTGTTAGTTAGTTGACTGACGCAGAGCATCATTTGCAGCAATGACGATGGCTGAAATTCGTTGAAGTAATGAAATTCAATGTTTTAATAAAATGGCAGCATGAAAAAGTTGAGATACGGAATACAAACAAAAAACAAAAAACAATCCAAAAAAACATAAACTAGTCAAGATGTGAAGAACGCTGACAGTTTTTCAAATGATCGTTTTCAATAAAATAATTCGCTTTTCTGCGAAATGTGTAGATTTTCAATTTTTGAATAGGCAACCAGTGAAATAATTAATGAACAACTGCTATAAAAGAATAAAGATTGCAATCTGAAGCCAAAAGTATAGTTTTGGAATTTCAAGTTCATTCGATCGATGGATCGTTAATTATAATTCAAATCTACTGTTAGAAATGTCCACATCTCAAATACTTTGGAATAACATCAATTGTTCATCATTTTAGATGCAATGAAAATTTGTTCAATTGAATTGTGCACCTTAAGAGAATGTCATCTGGCACAGGTAACCTTAAAATGCTGTTGAAATGCAATGAACTGTTTTGTTCAATGTTCAAATTGCATGACAAACGTCTTTGTCATTTGGCCAACCTTCACAAGAGAACGACCAACAACATCAGAAGAAAAAAAAAACCATCGACAATATTCTTCTACAGGATTCAAGTGTTACAGCATTTGATTCATCAGGGACCTTTTCTATGCATACATGTTTCCCGACTGTGTAGCAATATTTCGAAATAAGTAGAAACCATTTTCTCTGTAAGATCCTTCAACGAAAGCAGTTTCAAATAAATTCATTCGAATGCAATAAAATGTTCCATGGTAACATGGAAACGCACCGATTGTGCGTGAGGAAATAAAACAATTATATTGTAGACAGCAGTTTGTATTTCAAAACAAAGTAGAACGATCTTTTTTTTTTTTAAACCTGGTTTGAAATCCAATTTGTTCGCTTTATATTGAATGGAAATAATAGTAAAAGGAGTAACCAAAAATTATATGGTTGAAATAGAGAATTTGGCTTGTACCACTTCTATTCAGTGCTGCCTTTCATAGAACAACAACAGTAGCTATGTGTATAATCAGTGTCATTGTTTTGCAGGCAAGAAAATTGATTTATTACAATGTTCACTTTTTTAGTCGGAACTAACAATTTAAACATGTTTTGAGGGATGTTACAATGTCGGAAGTTTTCAGCAAAAAAAAGGAACGTTAATGAAGATGATATTTATTCATTTAAACATGTAGCGGATAAAAATCTGGTGCACATTTAAGCTGACGATGAATTTGGTGTTGCTCAACTGAACTATTATATACTACCAAAGCAATCAACACATTTGATGTTATTTTTCGTATGACATTCGAAAGTCTTATATTCTTGGTGGATAAATGGTGTCTCATAAAATGAACAGGGGATGAGAGCGGAAGGAATGGAAAAAAAAAATATTACATCGAAATAGAGAGCGAAGCCGGAAAGGCAACACTTCAAAATGACATTGATTCATCAATTTCAATGGAAAAAATATCAACCGCTAGATCGTTTTGAACTCAACATGAATGTTTAAATTATTTGAACTTGTGCACAAAACTAAATTGTCCAATGTAATGAACGCCATGGAGCCGGCGACACTTTACTCAGTCCAAAACCATGCATGTGTTAAACAAACACACACAAATCCACTGCCATTCAGCCGATTCAAAAGCTAGCCGAAACGACGATAACATTTGCTAGAAAGTCTACAGTTTCAATAAGATCATTATTAACGGGAATGAATTCATTCGAAATCGTATGCGTTGACACTCAAGGCGCCAAATTTGGCCAACGCCACAAAATACACACCGTTTCAATGTACTTTCATGTTTCCATGGCGGGGAAAACATTTTCGGGCAAAATATAATGTTTCGCTGTTTTCGCCCGAACATGCAACCTCTTCGGGATCTTCGGCTAAGCAAAACATATCATCTTGTAATTGAAATGACTTGATACGGTCACCCGAAAACATGTAAATACCAAATGTGTACATATTCGCATTTTGTAGCTGTAATTTTGTTTATTTTTTTGTTGTTGTTCTTTCTTTCGCCCTTTTTTCTGTTGTTTTCATCGGCTTGGCCAATAAAATAAGGTAGATTGGTAGTCATTGCGCGTCTTGTGGAAAAAAAACAAGCAATTTTTGCGTTTCTTTTGATTACTTCGCAGCAACAACTGCTGGTGTAATTTTTTTTTTTTTTTTTTTTTTTCATTCGTCGTTACTGAACCAACACGACCGATGGACATTTTAACTGTTGGTCAACATCACATCATTTCGGTTTCTTGTTAGCAATAATGTTGAAAATTGAATGTTAGAAGCGAGTGTTATAGTTTGATTTGCCTTGGTACACGCTCCAAATGAAAACCAAACGATACACACACCAAAATCGTGGGTATGGCGGCTCAATCTCACAGCTCACAAAAAAACAACCATCACATACACACTCACATAAAATGTTTGTTACGAAACAAATAAGAGATGCTCTGGCCTCAAGATCAAAAACGATACACTGAATAACAACGAAAAAAAAAAATTCAAGTAAAATGCAAACAAAATGAAAAAAAAAGAGAAATAACAACACAACCAAAATAAGAACGAAAATTCACATTTCTTCGGGTGTTGTTCAACGAATATCCATGTTATTTCTTTTTTTCGCTTGCTCTCTCACTCTCTGGGGCTAAATATATCTTTGTATTTTAGTACGTTTTAAATCCAAATTCGTACTATCTTAACACTAGAACCTTTTTTTTAACATGATTTTCTTCAGAAATTTGGTTCTAACTTGTCCAAACGTAAATATGATGTCCGAATTAGCACCGAAATTCGTGTTAAATTTGTCACTTTGCCATTTCAGAATTTCATTCTAGCGCAAATATGTGCCCATTTTTCGAGATAACTCTTAGAATGAAAATAAATGTTACACCAAAATTAAAAAAAAAAAAAACTATAATTTGGACTGATTTGTACCACGCTATTGGCTAGATATAAAATTATCACCGAATTTTGTGAGTGAATCGTTCAAAAGTGAATGCTGAATGCGTCGAGTATATTTTCCATATTTTCTGACATAAATATATTAAAAAATGTGGAAAACTTCATTCAGCATGAAGCCATTGCTGGCACAGATTTTGGGTTTTGAAAATTCAATAATAATTTTTAGTTCGGAAGTTTTGAAAACTTAACGATGTTTCAAATTTCACACTGCAAAATATAATTTCGTAAAAACCTGTGCAAAAAAATGATTCAAGATTCGAAATTTCAAAATCTGTCACTAACACTGATTTAAACAAAAGAGATATTTAGCCTATCTGGGTCTTCTAAAAGCGTCGTTGAAAGAATTTTTACTGAAAATAAAACCCGGCGAAAGGAAAAAAAAAATTCTTTCGAAAATAAAGTTAAAACAAAAACAAAAACAAAAAATAACACACACACAAATATTCCCATTAGAACCGTTGTGAGAGAGTGGCTCGATAGTGAGACAGAGATCGAGAATTGGTACATGCAATATGTGATGATGGTGTTATATTATAATGAGAAATTACTCTGAATGCATTATCCACATATACTTGGTTTTTTGGTTGTCGTTTTCATTCTTGCTTGTTGATTTTCGTGCATTTTTCTAGGCTACAATTGCCTTTCAATATTTCGAATTCGAGTGAATTTCAGCATATTTCTATATGCTTGAATGCGATCCGAATTTCACTCGAGAGTGTTCCCTTGCCATACCATTTTCAATACCATATAGTACATCCCAATATGCATTAAGAGGGATAGATTTTGGTATTTTTTGTCTTTTGGATTTGTTTTGGTTCAGAAGCGGTTCTGTGATCCGCTCACTACCATCATCAATTCTTGGAATTTTCTTTTGGCTGTAAAATTTCCGAACAGAAGAAACTAACAACAACAACAACAACCAAAACAACAAAATATATAAAATAAAAACACTTTCGTTTGTTGCACTAAGTGAAACTAAACGAAATTGGAAAACATCTGTGGTTTGTGTGGTTTTAAGTAGTTAAGTTTCCTTCATTTCGGGTTTTGTCGTTGTTGTTTCCTTCATTTCGTCGTTTGAATTTTTGGTCGGGAGTCTTTATTGAAATGTTTGAGAAAGTCTACGAAAAATGTGCGTGACGTGATCTTATGATTACCGATTAAATTACAGTTAGTCGCAATGTGTTGTCGATACCGAACCGTCGATCGGCTTGCCTTATTGAACGGTGTTGGTGTTATTTTGATTTGGATGTTTTTAATTCTTGTCGTTCATTTTCGAGATCGTTTCAACTTTCTTCGACGTTTGATTTTAAATAGTACGTTTTATATGTGTGTCTGCATTGATCTTTCTGCGTTTTTTTTGTTGTTGTTGTATGTAACATCGAAATATGAAATGCTTTTAAAATTAGTTAACAAAATCACTGGTGTGGCTGTTGTCGTTTCCATTTTTCACTTTAAATTCAAGCCACATTTCGAAGTCAATTTTTTTTTCAACTATGAGCATAACGATTATCATCACTTCCATTCGTCTCTGTTACAGCTGAGATAATATTCAACCATTGTCGATGTAACAGCAGTATCCTTTTTGAGAGCACTTTTCATTCAGCATGAACTGAAAATGAAATATTATGCATATTTAAGTGAAGAAATGCATTCTCACTGCTCGACTGAAATCTGATGATTCGATGGAAAATGAAACATTTAAATTACGTTCAATACATGACGATATTATTTGGTTTTTGGTTAGAAAAATATTATATTTAGCAATGACTACTTGGTCAGTGATCTTCGTCAATTTTCTGAGAATTCGATTTCCAAACGAAGTTTTATTCTTTAATTAAAAGATTGTCTCGTACATTTTATTTCAAACAATTATCATTTCAATGGAAATGAATGGAATGGTTTTGATCTTTTCGTACATATGGAAACATTTCAAATAAAAATGGCATAAATTCACACACATTTTTTTTTTAAAGAAATACACATTCCGAAAATGTGTTGAATTTTCATTAAATTGTGTTATAAATAGTTGAAATCCGCAATATATATTTATACCCCTTTTTTGTGTCAATTTGTGCAACTCGTTTTTCTTTCGACAGTGTGTTTTTTGCCGTTTTTTCCTTCAAATTTTGGATATTTAATCTGAATCTATATGGATCTCTTGTTTCATAAAAGTAAAAAAAAAAACCGGAAAAATGTACTATCAAATCTTTTGTTTGCGTAGAGAACCGAGAAAAAAAGCAAGCGTTCTCATCTATCTCAGCGCATTCATTGCTTTGCACATCGTAATAAGATTCGGTGGAAAAATGAGTAAAGTGTTGATCATGGGGTATCGTTTTTCATTAAACCAGGATTATATACGAACGCTATAAATTGAACATTTGGTTGTTGTGTTGTTTTTGTTTTTTGTTTTTTTGTTTTTGACTACACTGCAAATAAGTATAGTTGGTGATTTGGGTAGTCTGATTTTTATTTTCATTTGCATTTTCCACAGGACAATAGCAACAACAAACACAGAACAACAACCGACAAAAAAAAAATGGATAAAATAATGACAAAATTGCGCGGAAAAGTTGTATAACAACGAGGCGATTTGTCTGATCGTTTTACTGTGTGATTTCTTCCTGGGTCGTTGTTGTAGTTGTTGTAAAAACCGATATATATATATATATATTTTAAATTCGGTTCTTCGCATTGGATTTCAGTTATTTGCAGTGTGTTGAGTGCAGCTGTCTTGAAGTTATATGAGTTCCGTTATCCACGTTGTTAGTGATAAGTGGTAATTACGTGTAGTTTTTGGTATCGGATTGTTGTTGTAATTTTCCAGAAACTACGTTACATAAATAATGCTTCGTGTGTATGTAAATGCCAGTGAATTGGTTTTTGGGTAATTTCATCGTGTTTAATTCTCTCTTTCACTCTCTCTCTCTCTCTCTCTCTCTCTCTCTCTCTCTCTTACACTCTCCCTCTCTCTCTCCCTTTCTCGTTCTCTTTCTCGCGTCTATCTTTGTGGCTCTGCCAAAAATTTTGATGCAACCATTCTGTAAGGTACCGTTTTCTCGAAGGTTTAATGCAAAAGATTGACAGTTTCATACGAAGTTCCTTAGCTTCGTAAAATACAATCGACTTGATTCGCCTTGAGCTGAGTTAATGTTTGTACACCAGTTAATTTTCTCGAAAGCGCCCGAAAAGACGAACACACTGAAGACGACGATGGAAAACAAAAAATTATAATAACAAAAAAAAAAAATAAGGTAAAATAAAAACGAAACAAATGCCGAAGATTGGGAAGTTTTGGTTTGGCCTCACCAAAAACAAAACAAGCAGCCAAATGAAGAGGCGAGCCAAGAGAGAGAGAGAGAGAGAGAGAGAGATGGAGCGCGAGAGGGAAAAAATGCACGAGGAATTGACGAAAATGAATACCGTCGAAAATATGATAACGAAATTTCATTTCAACCGAAAGCTAAAATCCATCGTAAATACATAAATTTCATTTGCTGATATTGTGGTACCTCAGGTTCTGCATTACAAAATGTGCACGGTAAGCGCTCATTGCTATGGCACCGACAACCTTCGAATGCGATGGATTTATCGAAAACACACACACATGAACGAAAAACTTTTCCCAACAAAGTTTCTAATTGTTTCATCGGAAGGTAGACCTACAAGCGTGTTGTTTCGAACAAAGTTCGGTGTACGCGTCGGTTGACGGTGATGGAAAGCGTGAATACGTTTATTTTTTGCGTTTTGTTGTTGTTGTTGTTGTTGTTGTTGTTGTTGTTGTTGAGAAAAATAAAAACACATCGTTCCATTCCACGTTCGTATTGTTTTCAAAAACATGCACAAATACACGCACACACCCACAGCGAATGAATGAGAGATAGAGAGAGAGAGAGAGAGAGTGAGTTTTCCCATTTTCCACACTCTGTTTTTCGCACAAATGTTGCACATTGGCACGTTGTTTTATCGATACAGAAAATTCTTTTGTTCTTATTTCTTGGGTGTTTCTTGACGATGTTTTTTACCTTATATTTTATTCCATCGACAAATTTAATAATTGTGCCAACTCGCAACTACAAGCTTTGAACCAGTGAATAATTGATATTTGGAACATTTAAACGCATATGTAACGTCAAATGCGAAACATTATACATTTCTAGGATATGTTTTTTTTTTCTTCTGCCGGTGGAGTTTTCCTTTAGCCAAATTAAATCATATTAAATCAATTTTAATGCGATTAATATGCACATATTTTGATAACCTTGATGTCGTCTGCCGAACATTCACCTAAATCGTGCTACAAACTGCATAAGTTCTCAGTGAAAATGTCTCTCTTGCATGAGAACGGAGATAAGCATTGATTTTGGATTCATTTCTATTTCCGCGTGTCTCTTGCTCTCTCCCTTTCTCTTTCTCTCTATCTTGATATATTCATAAGCCCTTCAAAAAAAAATGTCGTAATAACAATAATAATAACGATAATTTCGACAAGCGAAACAAAAATCAAATAATCAGCCCAGCATTGTTCGAAACGGAACAAGCGATAGAAAACCCAAACATAAATCCCGTTTATGCCTTTTTAGTTACGTATTAAAAATCACTAAAGTATTCTATATCTAATTTATTGCCTTTTTTTCTGTAAACTGAGAGAAAATACTGAGCTCTGTTTTCATTTCGGTTTGTTTCGTTGCTTCATGTTTTTTTTTTTTGCTGCGTGAAAATATGAACGCAAGGGGCTGAGTCATGTTTTTGTAATGTAGATTCTGTACATCGAACCTTCGGTTTATTCTGTTTGTTATTTCTCTCTTTCTTTCTCTCTCTCTCTCTTTCTGTTGTTGTTTTTTTTTTCTTCGTTACAATATATTAAATGAATGTTATTTGTAGCGTTTGCGACACTTTGACTTCATGTCGTACGGTTGTTGAAAACACCTCTTGTTTTTGTTAGCTAGATCATAATTTTCAAATGGTGAAAGAGCATGTACACACATAAATAATGGTCGTTGGTTTTTGATGGAACTGTATCGAAATGTCGCATTTTGATTTCATTTTTTTTTTTTATCCAAATAATAATTCGACGAATATTATTCGTTTGCTCAGTTGTTTTTTAATTCGCAAATTCGAATGAAAACAAAAAACCATTGATATAAAGTTACATGTTGATGTAGCAAAATAATTTAGTTTTTTGTTTTGAAATGTTGATAATTTTCGACTTTGAACTAACATTTTAAATGCGATTGATAAGAAAATGCTCTGCAGTTGCAATTAAATGAAATTGCATTTATCGGTTGATGTATACAACAGATCATCCTAGCAATGGCAACAGAGCGAGAAGAAAATGGCATGGGCATGGAGAAACGAACAGTGTGATTCAAATTCAGCGATCGAAATGATGTGAGTGCGGTGAGACGTACAAGCTCTCTTATACCAATGAGCGAACATCTTGCGCTGAACCGTTGAAGTGCAACAACATGCGGCATTGGTGTGTTCGTGTCCATGTGCACGCTGGCGTGTGTGTGTGTGTGTGTGTGTGTGTGTGTGATACCAAACAGAGCAGTACGAATGGCATGAATTCAGCTGAATCGATCGCAGTCGCACACAATGAGTGAAATTCTTTCTCACATTGAAACATCCAGTTGTCTCGCTCATTGAGTATTTTTCGTGTGGAAATTGAGTGCTTTTTTACTCCATACATTTCAATCATTTTATTTGTCTTCCGACACCAATTCCAAACGGTTTTCATTTCTAATGTCGTTGTGCCTTGGATTTTGCTTCATTGTTGCTTTTTTTTCTTGTCAATAATGCAACTGCGATAACAAATGCCAATTGAAATTGTCTTATATCTCCTTTTTGTTTTAGCTGAAGGGTTTTTTATTTGTCGTCGTCGTCGTTTTCTGTCATCAGTAAATTATATTGCATGCAAATTTAAAATTTGGCAACCAACCCAATCAACGATTGCTGTGATTCTGGGCCGATAAATTAATTAACTCATGTTAAATTATCAATTATTTGTTTGTCGCAAGCGATAAAATTACGTTTCCGTATGCAGTTTTTCGATTTCAATTTGATGAACACACACACACACACAACACAAAAAAATACAAATAAAATCACAATCGAATTTAAATACATCGTTTGATTAAATACGAAAGGCTGTCAAGTGTTCACGTGAAAAAGCGGCATTTAACATCAGCATCACAATACGGGATTTTAAGCGAACAAATTTTCCAAATAAAAATTTATGAACTAAATTCTAATGACAAACCATTTAATTTGGACTGGAATTTAAAAAAAACATCGAAATAAAAAGTAAAGATGCGCCAACAACAACAACAAAAAACAAATAATGAAAAGATATAGAGAGCGGCAACGATATATTTGGCCAATTTGAAATGTGTCATCGTATTAGCGATAATGTCAGCGTCAAATTTAAGGCGTCTATCAACCTGAATATGAATCCTTTAGACGCGTGTGATAGTGTACAAATGCTTGTATTGTCGAATGAAAACTAGCTACATGAATCTCGATTATCAGCATTGTCGACAGTCACATAGTACTAATTAACGTAATTTTAAGGTATTTTTTGTGTGTTTATTTTCAGACGCTTATTTTTCTATGCCATTCGGCATTTCAATTCATTTTACTTGCTTTTGCTCGGTGTGTGTTTATTTGTTTTTGCTGTTCATTTTTCAATGGGACCATACATCAGCAATAGAGATAACAATTGGGCTATCTACACACACACACACACACACACACACACAAAAACGTGTTGTCTATCTTTTACCTTTCTCATTACTTTTCTAGTTCATTTCAATGACCAAAATGAGAGAAAGAAAAAACAGCAAACAATTGAATTGAATAATAAAAGAAATTGATCTGACATTCGATAGATGGTTTTAACGATGTTACCGTTTTCATCGACATTAACATCGATGTGAAATTTTCACAGAATCACACGTCAAATCGTTTGGGCAAAATTGCTCGTTTGTTCATTTTGATTTGCAACAAAATGCGCGGCGCTAAACTTAGAAACAAATTTACCGTCACTGGAACATTTCATGTCGTCGAAATGTCGTTAATGCATTTCGAATAATGAATAGTAATTGCTGCTATAAAACGAGATGCCGTGATGTGTTTGTTTTTTTTCTAAGGCTTTTCTCTCTCTCACTCTCATCTAAAATTGCGCAGTCCACATACGACACAGCGACGAACAAACAAACAAAAAATCGCATTCAAATTCTTTTTCAGATGAACACATTTCATCGTTTCACCGAGAGAAAAAAAAAAAGTGTCAACGTTAATTTCTTCATTCCGTCGGTATGAAAATACTTTGGCATTTCAAAAATGGCAAAAGTCAAATAACAAATATTTGTATGCTAGATGATGAAAAAAATAGTGTTCCCTTTTCACAATGCAATTGCACGTCGGACTGAATTCCACAAATTGTGGCTGACTTTTTCTTTTTCGTATATTTCGATATAAAGCTGGATGATGAATCCGAAAAAGCAATAGTCATTGTACTTTGTATTCTGAAAGAGACTATGACCATCGAATTAGACAGAAACGAGCTTGTTAGAATGGTTTCAACAAAAAAAAAAAAAAAAAAAAAAATTGTAACACCAAATGATAAAATCAACAGATTGCCCATGAAACCATTGAATGGCCCATGCAAAGCCAAAGAACGAACGAGAGTGAAAGAGAAAAATGAATCGTTATAACGACCAACAACAACAAAAAATATTACGATTGCATTGATTTCAGTAATATTCAGTTTCATTGTGAAGTGCGTACACATAAATTCTGAATATATGTGTTTCTCGCGTGCGCCTCCTTTTTCTTCTCTCTCTCTCTCTGTGTGTGTCCCTTTCCCTCCCGATTGACAATATCCACAAACATTGCCCATGTTTATAGACATTTTGTTTAAAATACAAATAACACAAATGTCACATCATCATAAATTAATAAATAAAAAATGAAACCAACGTAGAAATCTATTTTTGAGAGCAGCATTAGACTGCCTGCAATTCATTTCACAGTAGCAATTGAAAATGGCAGAGAAGAAAAAAAAACAATCATAAAAATCAAAATATGTTTTGAGGCTAACAAAAAAACTATGAAACAATCCGGCAGTGAAAATATGGCAAAACATAACAAATCGCATTTTAGTTAGTGTGACTAATTTGAGAACACCGAAAGATTGAAATAGCGTTCATCGATTGCTTGTCGAACTGTATTGACAACCAAACCGATGAACCATTTCATATACACCATGAGAGAACGCGGTGTTTTAGCAAATGAATAAAATGAAAAAAAACAACAACAACAACAACAACAACAGAAAAATAGACGACGAAAACAAGAAGCACATGTAAAAATAGGCAGCAATGAGCTGCCGAGATACGAGAACGGTAGAGCGGTAACAATGTCGACAGCGACCACGGACGATGGAGAAATAAAATTTATTATATATAATAGGGATACGAAACCTTAATTTCAGTATTAATCCATTATATGCAATATCTCTAACCCCTAATTGCCATAAATTTTTCTACGACAACAACTATTGCTATTGCCATTGCCATCGAATCCGATGCAAAAGAGAAAGAGCACACAAACACACACACACACGCTCGAACCTCGGCTCGAACGCACTATTTCATGCGAAATGAAACAAGTAAACCGAACTAAACGTGAAGCCAGCCGAAGCTCATGCTTTGAGTTTGGTTGTTCCAATATTTTGTTTGCTACCTTTTTCGTTTCGGATTTCGGTGTCTCTCTTTCTATCTTTTGGCCCCACACCACACCAATTACCCCCGTCGAATTGGGCCCAGTGCTTGATGTTCTTTGCTGCTTGTTGTTTGGCAATATAACAATTTTATCTATGCGTGCACTATTCCATTCGATATGCGATTCGGTTTCATTTCAAACGGATATCATCTTCATTTCTTACCTTTTGGCCTTCGACCGCTCAAAATGCGAATCAAGCAAATAATTTTCCCAAATATCGTCTAATGTTTGACGTGCACACCTCAATTGAAACGATCGAAAGACAGAGAGGAAGAACAAGAGCCCCGGCAAACGACCACTTTGAGCGATTCAACATGGTTACATTGATCGAATTCGATATACCACAATTTCAAGTCATGCTTAAACGTTCTTAGACCGAACCGAAAATTTCCCGTCGCACCAATCAAGAATTGAAAAGTGCACTCCTTGGCCCTGTCCATATTTATTGTCTCAATAAATCTCCCATTCCACGACGCGAAATCCCGTACACACGGCAGTAGTATCATGTATACCTCCGGCTACCACAAATAAAATACTCAATTTTAATTCTAATGTAAATATATCGTAACAATTTAAGTATTTGGTAATTTTTCATACAGCATTTTCAATGGCCGTCATAATTATGTCATGAAGATAATCGTCGATTCATCGATGCCATAAAATACTCAGATTCCGAGGCCACCTCTCACAAATTGAAATGGGAACCGCACCGAGCATCGGCCACCAAACGCACATACACACACACACACACACACACACACAAAGAGAAAATCAACGAGAAAAATCGAGAACAACCGATTCAGAGACAGAAATGTGGCAGAGAGTGAGAGAGCGACAAATGAAAATACAATTCGAGATAAAAATTTCAAACGCCACTAAACTGCATGCAAACAATTCCAAAAGATAAAATTGTGTATAGTTTTTCCCGTCTTTTTTGTTTGTTTGTTTTATTTTGTTTAGTTTCAGAAAATGTGCAAAAAGAACAACGATCTAATCGAATAAGAACATTCATTGTTATTGCTTGTCAAAGGTGTGTTGTTCGGTTTTGGGAAATGGAAATGCCTTGGATTTGAGAGAGTGGCTCGAAATATGAACGAAAACGCAAACGGCATAAGGGAAAATGGAAAAACGCCAACGAAAATCAGTGGAATGAAAATGAAAATGAAAATAAAGAAAAAAACAAAAATATCGCAGCAAAAGCAGCAGCAGCAGCAGCAGCAGCAGCAGCAGCAGCAGCAGCAAGAGTAAGAGCAGAAGAAGAAATATTAAATCCATCGGAATCAACATAGAGGATGGTGGTGAATAGCGCACACACACCGAATCAAACGAACGAACGAACGAGCAATGAGCACAGCGAACGAGCAACAGCAACAACGAACGCACACCACTGCTCACTTCAATCTATATTCATACGTATATATTGATGTATTAGCACATAAAAACCGTCTCTATCTCTTTTTAATGCATTTAATGGCGGATTTTTGTCGCTTCAGACATTTTTCACACACTCATAAAAATCTATCAAACATGCTTTCTTCGTCTATCGCCTTCCGCCCAATGACATTCGCATTGATCTCGCGTCTTTGTCGAATGTGCGCGAGCACATTGATTCATGTGTACACATGCTCTCATCAGCCCGTCGACTCGCATCCAACTGAAATTCAGCGTTTCAGCAGTATTCTCTCCGTCTCTGTCTCGCTGGCATGCCATTCGATTCAAACATTTTTCATACGGTGTCCGTCTGTCGTTTTTATTACTTGTTTGGCTTTGTGTCTCGCTCTCGTGCATGGCGGCCATCCCATTCGCACCATATCACCTCTCACACATTTCCACATTCATTCGACAAACGGCAACGACTACGACGACAACGAGCAACAACAGCAACAGCAACAACAACAATAATGACGACGATGAACCAAAAAATGCAACGGCATCAGAGCACCAGCGACAACTTAAGCAAGTAGAAATATCAACATCGACTCTGATGTGTTTGTATTTTTATTCTTTTATTCGTTGATTCATGTTTATTCGTTGATTCGAGTTGTGTTTCCATTGTTGGGCTCTCTCATATTTTGCGCGCGCTCTCGTTCAATACGATACCACGGTTCAGTTTTCGGTTTGGTTCGAAATTTTTCAGCTTGTTGTTGAATTGGTTGTTTTTGCATTGCGCATTTTCTAGTACTCAGTCTGTCTCATTCACACCTACCACGGCACACCGATGTATCGTATTGCCGATCTCATGTCAATACCAACGCACACACATACACACACACACATACACACGCACCATACATCATATCGAAGCGAGAGTATTTCATTCTCGACGTTCTTTTTTCGGTGAACAGGCAAGCTAGCAAGCAAGCTGAACACTAACCAAGAACCCGAGAAATGTGAAAGAGAAAGACGACCAGCGAATGATTGATATATCTTTTCAATTTTTTTGGCTTGACGCCGCGTGTAACTGCCCTTATACATGATAAATGTTGTCCGTTTCATTTTAACACATGTGCGCTGTGGATCGGATGCGATGCTCGATTCCGCTCCTTACAGCACCACAATACCAATTTTCAGCTTCGGTGTGTGTGCTCGCTCTTGCTTCAACCGAGCCGCACATTTCCACTCAAGACTGTTTACCAAAGGGCGGTAACCATAATGTCAGAGCAGTCAGTTGAGTGTGCGCTCATGTGTGTGCGTGCCGCAGCCAGCATGTAAAAACGAAGGTAACTGGGCACACATGTGATCCGCACTCATACACACGCATCGCTTCGCTTCGCTCGTTCGTTCGTTCGGTTCGTTCGGTTCGTTCGCCTTACTCGCTTGTTCGGCTCATTGCTATGTGTGACTTGCTTTGTGAACAACAACACACTCTCTCTCGCTCGGTATGTGTGCTTGTGCTTGTGCTTGTTCGTCTACTTTGTGAGTGTGTGAGTGTGCATGAGTCGCGCGGAGCAACGAACGTGTGTGGAAGCGTAAGCGCGCAACAATGATCACGATGATGATGAAGAGCTTATGGGAACGGCCTAAAAGGCGTGTGCAATTCCATCAGTCATCGGAATCTTGCCCCCGCCAGTTGTTGCTAGCTCGTTTATGATTGACAAGTCAGTGTGTATTTGCCTTCGAAACGCGTACGACGTGTATGCGACGTCGCTCCGTTTTTTTCAAAACTCATATTTACAATTTTTTTCCTACTATATCAAACCTAAATTATCTGAAGTTTTCAAATTCGATATAACACTCCGGTTTTTTGCCTGCACTATTATCATTGTATACGAGAATAAACGTGAACGATTTCGAGTTGGGGCACAAAGCGATAAAATAAATAATAATAATAAAAAAAAAACAACAACAACAACAACAACCAAAAAAATACCATCAACGAATTATAGAACCAAAAAATCAAAGCACAACAACAACTAAACAACAACATCAATTTCGGAAATTTTTCCGAAAATCTGCTGCACATTTCGTTTGTTTTCATTTTCAGTTGAAAATTTGGTTTTGTTTTGTTTTTTTTATTTTAAATTCCCCAACAATTTTTTCCGGACACAATAAACGGCGGTGTTTTTGCTCATTCGATGGACGATCGTCCGTTCATCGTGGCGATTGTTTTTGGAATTTAATAATTTGTTGTTTTTTTTTTTTTTTTGTAAATTGTCTTCAACGTTGTCAACTAATTTCTCAATTCTGAGTGAAATTATCAAATGGCAATTGTATTTGGCCGAAACGCAACACAAACCGAAAAATAATATGTATGGAAAATTCAACGAACGAAAACAGTGTTAACAGTGTTCTGAGAAGAAAAAAAAAAGAAAGAATTATAGAATCGAAACCAAATCGAATAATTTGGTTGACGCAGAGGAATTCCGAAAAAATACAACAACAAATATAGCGCCACAAAACAGTTCATTGGTTGTCACACCGAACATAATAAGAAAAAACGCAGGAAGCAAAACGATGCAGAGAAGCAAACACCGTTTCATCATTTAAGCGTGTCAAATCAATGTGCAATTGAATTTTTGTCGCTGTTCGAATAAAACGCATTAATGTCAAGTTTAGCATCGAACCAGAATATATATGTATAACAAATAAACGAACTTAGATTGACTGAAGAAAAAGAAATAATAGAAAAAAAAAACCTACTATCGACGACCATCAATAAATGAACATCAAACAGTGAATATTTGTGCTAGTGTTACAAACAAAATTGTGCTAAAATTTCTGTGAATTTTCAAACAAACATCTCTTTGACATATATATATGATTTTTGCACATTTGATGGTCAAAGTGCACATTTGAAATGAACTGAACAATTGACACAAGAGCTCAGCGCCCAACTTAATCACGTACTTATCAAATATTGTATACCAAAAAGAAAACAAACAAACAACCCTTCGGTTGACCAAAAAAAAAAAAAAAAAAAAACAAAATCGAACACATCCAAATGTAAGCAATTTGGCATTGGGAAAATTCGACAGAAAGAAACCGAATATCGATTGAAATCTAATGTATACGAATCAATATCTTTGATATCCGAAACCACAATTATACGATTTGCTCAATAATTTATAACAAAATTCCACAACAATTTGTCATTACGATTTAAGTCAAATATTTTAAACAGAACAAAACAACAACACAAATTCTAATTATTTATACGAAGAAAAGAGTATACAATTACACCGCAGCTAGACTTTCTTTTTAGGGCGGAATTTCTAAAAGAAAATAACAAGTTAAATAGCAACCTTAAAATAATCAATAAAGTATCACACAAACAAACAAAAAAAAAAAAACAAAAAAAAAAACGAAATTGTCGAAACAAGGAAATAAAGAGACACACACACATGCACAGTTACAGTATATTATCATTAAAGTGAACGATCAAAGTTTATGTGTGAAATTGTGATTGGTTTGAAATTCAAGAACCGTATCATTATCTCGCGCGCGTGGACTATCAAACACCTTTAAATTGTTTCGGTTGAATTTTTTGTTTGTCCCTGTCACCCCCATCAGAAAAGAAAAAGAGTAGACGGAGAATAAATTGTAATCAAAAGAAGTTGATCATCGACAAAATATTAAGTTAAAGTGTGCGAGTTTCTGGAGTGCAAACTAATACTGGAAACAACAAAGAAAAAAAAAGAAAGAATTGAATAATTTAAATTTCCCGGTTAAATTCGCGATACAACATTTTGTGAAACGACTGAATAGACAAGAATATCAAGAATCGGCTCGGACATTTCAAGCACTAAAGAACATTTAGTTGTTGTGTGAGTAATCACAAACTAGAAAGTGGCACAAATTGAGTTTGAAGCCGCTCCCAGAGCATTGATGGCTCAACCTAGGGTAGGTTCAATTTCACATTCAAATTAATAAGTTTTTTTCTTGGTTTGGTTTCGTTTTGGGTTCTCTTCTCTTATGGTTTATTTTTGTATTCGTTTTTCCCTCCGATGTTTTGCATTTGCTAGCGATTCTGCATTTGCATACAGTGAACAAATGAAAATATTGTTACCGTTTACTTATGCGTTAAAAGACACAATTTTCCCATGTTGATTTTGCATTTTTTTTTAAAAAATCGTTTTTTTACACGTCCACATGTTTTTGTTCTGCATTTTGTGCTTGTGAATATACAAAAAAAAAAAGAAAAAAAAATACGCCAAAAATTCATTTCATTTACAAATGTTGAAAAGTGAACGAACGTAAAGTGTGAGTGTACTTTATGTATGTGTACGTTTGTATGTGCAATGATAAACTATTTCGGCGCGATAATGCGCGGTCAAGTGCTATTTACATAGTGTCACCATTCAAATATTGTTTTTTTTTTCTCGGTAGTTTCAATGAGTTTTGATGTCTTCAGTTCACGCGCATCATTTTCGCCCGCACGTTGCCATAAACATATTAATTTTGACAGTTTGTGTTTTCCTCTCTCTAATTCTTGTCGAGTCTTATAATTAATCATAATTATCATATTCGTTTGTTCTGTGCAAATGAACTTGGGCCATTATTGAATGTTTGTACATTTTGGTTGTTAGCCCAGTGCTTAGTGGCCCGTTGTGCTTGTAATTGTGATTTTGCTCGCGGCTAACGAATAAATATACAGACAACAGCAACTATTTTGGAATAGAACACTTTCCATAGCGTTTTCCGTTTGTTCATTTCATTTTTCATTTCTTCTAATATATCAAAATGTAGAACATATAAATGTGTGTGTGTGTGTGATGAATATGCTCAACCCGAAACTGTCATAGGCGAGGTTAGCGCACCGCACAATCCAACCATATTATCAGTCGATATCGACAGAGAAAAAAAAATGACATTGTTTTGCTCTACTAGATTTCAACAATTTTCTGTATTTTTCCCTTTATTTTTGTTTTATTGTCAATGTTGCGCCGGCGATATCGATTTCATAGAATCACAAATAGTCCAACAGCCAAGGAGTGGCTAAATGGTTGAAACAAAAGAAGAAGATGAACCAAAAAAAAAAAAAACAACAACCATAAACACTTGGACTATGCGCACATTTTTACGTGTTTGATGAACATCAAATGCTAGTTTTGAATGCAAATTTTGTTCATAATCAACTGGCCGAAATGGTCCGGAATTGATCATAAAATCAGACAAATCGGTCACATAAATACAAATCATTGAATTGCATCGAAGTTTCGGCAAACAAGCGGACTTATCTCGTTCACAGTCGATCATCATCGTAATTGATGTAAATGGTTCGATGGCGCAAAAGTTTGCTTCTTATTATGTCGATGGCAACGATAAATACCATATCAAACGATTCAAATCAATTTCAACCGAAATAGACATAAGAAAAACAAAATCCGGCAGCCGCAATAGAGGCTATTCTCGCTCTCGTCGCTATCCAATTTAATGCTTAATTCTCTCTCTCTCTCTATCTCTCTCACTCGGTTAGATTTCTTTTATTTTACCTTTCACATCTCTTTAATCGCTTTTCAGAGAGGAAAATATTAATTATTGTCGGCATTATTTTGTTGTGGCTTCGTCGTCATTTTTGGATGTTCCGATGATATTGACAAAATTAAAAAATACGCGCGAGCGTTCGAGCACACACCATCATCCACTAGATAAAATATTATTAATAGTAACGGGAATGGCTGAAAAAGCGAAATCAAATGGCAAATGATCAAACCGAGATAGAGTGAACCAACAGAGAAAAAAAAGAAGATAAAAATAAAAAATAAAATAAAAAACCGTATATAATGATTTTGGTGATGCGATGCTATAGACGATGTGTGCGCGGGCTAATCAACCGGCCGGTGCCGTAATTCGTCTCTCAATTCTATGCATAATCGAACCGTCACGAAAATGTAATATCGACAACCTTATTGACTGTAATCTCATTAATAAATTTAAATAATTTTGCTGTTAATAAAAATTCGATGAAAGCAACGAGACAGAAATGAAACCAAATGGAAAATTCACCATTTAGAATGTGTACCTATTTTGAACGCGGTGCTGTTTTTTTTTTTCTTTCGCTCCTCCGAGATTTTTAAGCATTATTTTTTTGTTTGCTCTCGTTCAATTTGAATATTGATTAAATTGACTAATCGCTCAATATTCTCTCGATCTGTGTAGTGTACACATAGAAAAACAACAAATGAATGAAACGCGCCAAAAATCGATGATTTCATCGGAAAAATGTTTGTAGAATGGACATTTCTTGGAAAATTGAAATTAGAAGAAACAAAAAAATTTGTGCTTGTCTTCAAAATAAATGTGAAATATCCGTTTGTGAGATTAAACGCGCAAAATTGTTGTGTTTTTGTCATGCGACGGCATTAGTTTACGTAGCGAATCCGCGCGCAAAATCTCATTTTCAAGACACACTTTTACACGAAAAATAAAATGAAAAATAAATAAACAGTCGGCGTCGAGCTCTTTGAATTAATTAGAATGACATTTCTCAAAATAATTGTTTTTTCCCGTATGATGTCGCCTTTTTCATTTCGGTGTTGAAAAATTGCGTCATTTTTTTTTTTGGTGTGTGTGTGTGTAGAAAACAGAGAATGTTTTACTCTATTATTTTTGGCATCCAAAAGCGGTTGATTTGAGTGGCCAAAAGCAGAACAACAACAAAAAAAAAGTGACAAAATTTTAACTGGTTTGCAACAACAACAGAAAATAACACCAAACAATTAAATTATTATGTGTTTGGTTTGTGTTCATAGCCATTTTTGGTGCTAGAGATTTCGAAAATGTTTCAAGACTTTTCCGTAAGTCTCTGTTTTTTTTTCTTCTCACACGCGGAATAGTTTAAATAGCGAAAATAATTTAGCTGGTTTTTTTTCCAACTCAAAGCTTAACATAGTTGAAATAAAGTGAGAGAGATACAAAAAGAGATGCGTTTAAGTTTAAACCATTCAATATCATAAAATCAATTTGACATTTTCATCAAAGATCATGCGATTTCGCATTAAAACATACAATCAACTCGACCGTAATTGACGGAATGTCATCGATTTCAAACATTATAAAAAAAAAAATCATTCGTTGACAGCGCAAATCAAAGACTCAATGAAGATTGAGAGAAATACACACAAAAAACCGCGCGCGCCTTCATTCACATAGAGACACGAATGAATATTCGAATCGTCGGCTATTAATTCAAAAACACTTAGCCAACCAAAAATACTTTGTGAAGCGTTTGACATTAGTTGGGTCTTGATCGTTCGAAACCGATTCCTCAACACACATACGCATTCCTATCATTTATTTCATTTTAATGAAGAAGTTAAGCCGATACGGACTAGATCCACTGACAAAAAAAAAAACTGTTGCATAGCGCTTAAATAATTTGTATAAGGCCCAAAGAATGTTTTTGATGTGTATGATTGAACTTATGAATAAAGTGAGCCATTCAGGCGTACATTGGACACACACTGCTATGAAACTAAAACAATCAGGAAATAAGAGAAATTGTATATGTTAGAAAATTAAAAAAAAAACGGTGACCGTGTCGAGAAATGCATTAGCGGTAAGCCACAATTTTCAGCCGGCTTGACGATTTTTCGTTAAGCATTTAGAGCAAAACAAAAAAAAACCACAAAAAAATCATCCAGCCAAAATAAATACAAGACCAAACCAAATGTAAAAATAATAGAAATGAAGAGAGTGAGAGAGCAATAGAGTTAAAAAAAAAACCCAACTATTTGTATCCGTTCACCATCTCTCATCAGTATGGCAATGACCATTAGCACCATACATCCGTAATTATTGTCATCATCATAATTTCTCAATATCTCTGTCTCTCTAACATCATTTATATCGGTTCATACGATATATACAATCATAATGGCCGCACCGCAAACGAAAAATCTACACCATTTACACCATTTAAACAGCAATCGTTCGCTCTCTCTGTGTGTCGGTCGATCAATCCAAAGTGCTATGCTTCGGTTGCACTCCTCCAAAAAGAAAAAAAAACAAAAACAAGAAGTATAAATAAAATGCGTTCCTATGTTCCAATAGGCATAAAATAATCATTGTCAAAAATTATGCCCAGTCATTGAGTGCAAACGCACAATGCGAGCGAAAAAGAAAGAAGCAAAGCACGCATACACACAGCACCGTTTTGTCACATTATTGACGCGCTTCCCGACACCTATTCAGCATTCAGCTCTTGCCATCCAAAGCATACAAAACTAATAACAATTATGATTGTTACTACTATTATGATTTGTTCCAACGAAAATTAAATGTGATTACTATTGGTGTGTGTGTGTGTGTGTGTGTGTGTGTCTGTTGGTGCGTCGGCTCAACTCCACGTCCACATCTCACTCTTTCATTGCTTTCATTGCTTGCTCTCAAATGAAATTCATTCCATATTTTGTTAGGCTATGTGTGTGTGTGTGTATTTTGTGCTGGATTTATGTCAAAATCAACCAAATGAGGCCAAAATAAAATCCAACTAACGCTCATCCAACACACACACACACACACACAGACCATTTCTCTATTGTTCTCTATGCCAATAATCCATAGCAAATTTTAAATTTACATGTCAATTTCATTTGTTGTTCTACCCGATCATTATGATTATTGTTATTATTATGATTATGTGTATTTTAGTTTTTATTTGATATTTTGTGTGTTCGTTTTGAATTTTCGGCAACCTGCGAAATAGCCAGCCGAGATCGCATTGTGCCTGGAAATCAAAAATAATACAAACAACAAAATGAATATATATAACAAAATTTCAATAATGACAAGAAAATAGTAAATAAAACCGACAAATCGATGAAATGATTTTTGAAAAACGATAAGTAAAAATGTTGATATTTGATTCTCTGGTGTTGTTTTTTTGGCGGGGACGGCACCGGAAGTTGGTCAGCTAAACAGCTTAGCCAATGTTCAAATGATGGTGCAAATCCGCTTAATTATTCCGGTAATGCAAATAGATAAAATGAAAAATGTCATCAAATGGATTTAATGTTTAGTTAATAGCGTCGATTGCCGGCAAAACATTTCAATTAAGCTAGACGGATTCGGACACAATATTTCTTTCAGTTTGTGTGTGTGTGCACATTAATCGGCAACATTTTCGAATCAATTTAAAACCAAAAGTCAATGTGCAATGTGCAAGAAATAAGTGCGAGTGCAAATTTCACATTTTGAAAAAAAAAAAAAAAACAAGAAACAAATCATTTCAACCCTTCTTCATGTTTGTCCACCATACGTGTGTGTTTCTCGTACATTTGTGAAATGATTCCAGTAATTTTACAATTTCAACAATAATTTTATTGAACAGCAATAATGTCAACGGCTATGTTTAGTGCAATAGCGTAAAGTACAGGTCAAATAATAAATGTTCGACCGACAATTATTTATGATGGCATTTAAATTTTAAATGTCGAACGTTGTGAGAGAGAGAGAGAGAGAGAGAGAATACGCGCATGATATAAAAACAAAGAATCGCGTCGGAGAATCCAAAATTTGCTTGAAAATATAATTTATAGCATTTTGTGTGCATAAAATTGGCCATAAGATTCACCTTGCCTGATTACACTGCCATTTCATTCATTACAATTTTGCACCTTTCGTCAAAAGTGTTTGCAATGAATTAGAGACAAAAGGCATGAGCAACAAAACAATGAACAACACAAACATTACACCTAATTCAATTGTTAATTTTCACCAAATTTGATAAAGTTTTGTCCACATCCCATATACAAAAAAAACACATAAAGGAAAACAAAGCAACACAAACGACAGAGATAGAGAGAGAGAGAGAGAGAGAGAGAGAGAGAGAGAGAGAGAGAGAGAGAGAGAGAGAGAGAGAGAGAGAGAGAGAGAGAGAGAGAGAGAGAGAGAGAGAGAGAGAGAGAGAGAGAGAGAGAGAGAGAGAGAGAGAGAGAGAGAGAGAGAGAGAGAGAGAGAGAGAGAGAGAGAGAGAGAAAAAAAAAAACAACAACTAGATAGAACAAACGAAACATTGAGAGCACAAGCTGATCAGAGCGCTCGCGCTTGCTTGTGCATCAATTGTGATCGTTCTGTGTGTGCCGTTCATTTATGGTGCATATGAATTTGATTTGATTGCTATCTAAAATCAGAGTGTTAACAAAACATGCATTGTTTCTGTCGAATGAGAGACTAAACAGTGCAGAGAGCGTGCGGTGTTTGGTGAGTGCCTTTTTGCCTATTATGAAGTCATGCAGTTGAACTTCAACAAACAAATAAAATTCGTTGTTTTCGGTGATATAAAATGTGTAGATTTTGCCACAGCATAACATACCATTTCGACTGGCACGACCAGCGACAAACACACACCATTTCGCTGGCTCGCTGATCACCATTCATTGACAACAGCAAATAACAACAATAAAAGCAAGAACTACATGCGCACACCACCGAGTGCCAAATGAAAAATCTAAACTTTTCATCTTTACTCGCTCTCTCTCTCTTTCTCTCTCAGTGTGTGTGTGTTTTTTTTATTCATGTGAATTAGTGTTTGTGTGTGCAAACTTTTGTTGGCTGTTGATTATGCCTAATTAGATGTGTCAACAACGCTGTTGAATGGTTGCAACCAAACTCAAAATGTGAATATAATTCCGTGTGCTGTTTGAATTTCGGCATGCGCTCACTTTTGATTTGAATTCCATATTTTTGTTTTTCATTAAAGCTCAATTTTATAGTTGTTTGTTAATTTATTTTTCGTTGTTCTTTTCATTTAGTACATAACATCATATCATTGTTTTAATTGTCACAAAAGGTTTTTTTTTCTCTCTCTCACTTGAAATTTCATTGAAAATCTCTGTGGCCAAACGTGATAACAATTTTATGAATAAAAACAAAATTGAGAGCGAACAAATGAACAACGTGTAAGATGAGTTAATGATGCACTGGGCCATCGTGCACAGCTTACCGTCGGCATGCACTGCTCGTCAACCGAACGTGTTGACAGCGGTAGCCAAGCAACTGAAACTCAATAAATGAACCATTTCAATTGGATTTGCTTTGTTTTTATTTTTCCACTGCTTTTGTGTGTGTTTGTGCCAAAATCAAATATTTTATTGCAAAATTCATTGGCAGTTTGTTTTTTGTATGTCTTTGCTTAAAAAGGTTTTCATTGAGTACCTTCTTTTTTAGAAATAAGAAGACATAATTTAAGTGGAAAATAATCTCTTTACTTCATTCTTTCATCTGCTCGTGCACACATTCTGTGATTGTATGAGCATTTGCACAAATCCCTTTTTCCATTTTTTTTTTAAATGTTTACTTTGTTTTGATAAAAGTTTGCTAAATTCAAGGCAAAAAATGACGAAAAAAAACACTCTCAAAAGAGCCAGGAGAGTTGAAAAAAAAAACTCCAAAGAATAATTTATTCATTTAATGAAGAGAATGAAATCACTCAAAAGACATTAAAAACGTTAATTTAATTTTCGAAATTATTATAAATACCATTTTTTCTGTCCTTCTCTCTATCTCGTTCTGCTTGAAGAAAGAAACAGGACCAGAACAAAAGATTGGTGCTGGTTTTTGTTTTTGTTTTCTGTCTCTCGTCCACCGGCCCTTTGTTTTTCCTTCTTCATCATTTTCTGTTATCTTTCAAATATTAAATTTTTGTGCGAACGGACAAAGAACAAAAAGTAATGCCAAAGAAGTAAAATGAACATTTCATTTCCATACCAAAATTCTCCTTTATTTTATTCCGTATGAATTGGTGTTTGTGTGTGTGTCTTGGGCCAGAGAAAAAAAGACAATCTGCTCAGCACACTGTGTTCATGGAAATATCATTCAAGGATGAGATGCATAGAAATATCGAAAATACTATTGTTTTTTCTCTTCGTAATACTGCCTTGTTTTGTTGTTGTTGCTCTCTTTTTCTCTCATTTCATTTCCAAAAAATAATTCGAATGTCTTTTGAGTATTTATCCAGACCCCGATATTAGGATAAATACGCATAACGATCACTAAATATTTTTTCAATGGAAAAAAGTCTAACGGAAACCTGGGCCAAATGCAAAAAAAAACATACACACACACACACACACACAAGCCAACAACAATAATGCAAATCCGTCTGAGAGATATCGAACAAAAACGACTGATTTTCTCAAAAAATGTTCAAATTCTGATGAAAAAAAAACAGCAGCACACAAACCAATACACACATACTTTATCGTTGCATTCTTTTGAGGTGTCATTTGTGCTCACATCGATAAAAAAAAAACAAAACCAGCAGCAACCAAACAGCTTAAACTCGTTCTCCGTCTTCGGATGACTGTCCAAATTTTTAATTTGGTCATTTTAAATGATTCATAAAAAACCATCTTAAATATACAAAATGATCCTTTAGGCTAACGATGTTCATTCAAAATAACCTGCATAATATTTGAGACTGTTGCTGGTTGTATGTTGCATCTGTTTCCAAAAACAACAACAACAACAAAATACACAACGAAAAAAACTGAATGGAAATCAAGTTGATCATTTTGCAGATGAAACGAAACAAAAGCGTCAAAAGAATAAAAATTCACTGGAATCTCATCTCACAAAAACCCCAACAACGAAAAAAAACAACACAAATCCGATTGATTGCGTCTCAAGCAAGATATTATTGTTTTAGAAGCGAAAGAAATGCAAATCACCGCAGTTCATATCAATAAAAAGTTATTTTGTAGACAGAGACAAAAAAAGAGTCATCGATTCGAAACTATTTTATATTTTGTTGTATTTTGTTCTCGTCGCAAAAGGATTGTTTTGATTATTTTTGAATTTCTTTGGATTTTGGCTGATGTGCGTGTTTTTTTTTTTTTTTTTTAAATAAAAATCACACGTTTTCGAATCAAATCGCTCATTTTCTCGACCACGCACAACAAAAATGGTGCTTTTTCACTCTCTCGACGTATGCTTTGCCGTTCTTGTGTTTTTTTTTCTTCTGCTCTTGCAATAAGTTCATAAGTCTTTTTATTGCTTTTCTTAAATGCGTTTTTTTGTTTCATCTTCTTGTTTTATTTACCAATCACGGGCTCTACACAAAATGGCCCATCCACAGCTCGTATGTGAAGTAATATAAAATCCAAAATAATAACAATAATAGTAATGCTAAAAGTGAAAAAGAGCATCATCCGACCAAGTTGTATTCGGGGGGGGGGGGGGGGGGGAAACCGACAGAGAGAAGAAAAAGAGCCTATAAAATCCTCTTCGATAGGTATTAATAGACATTGTAATGTTGAAGTAAGGGAGCATAAAAACTCTTAAGTGTTCTGTTTGTGATCGCTTCCAAATAACTTTGGTTGTGATTCAAGCGATTTGCTTATTCGCCAAAACATTGTGTCGGTTCGATGTTATTTTTGCCTTTAAGTCACAATCAATTCGATGATGTGCCCCTAGAAGGAATAACAACAACAACAAAAAAACGAAACTGAAAGAAAATAAGTACCATGTACATTGTACCACCATCACCAATGAAAATTCGAAACGAAATACTTGCGCCAGTTCAGCTCAACAACGACGAAATAACAAAACACACACCCGATGGATATAGAGATTTTGTCGGGAAAATATGGCAGTAAAATGATTTTTTACTTGATTGTTGCTAATATAGTTATTGTTGATCGACAGTGGCGGATAAAAAAAAAAGTGCAGTCAAAATGCCATTTCACCATTTACTGCCATCCATTGCATTTGCAGGTTTTATTGTAGTTTTGCCAATATGTTGAAACATTGCTTCGATTCACACAAAAAAAAAAAAAAAAAAAAATACAAAAATAAAAATATATAAACCGATTACAGACGAAAATTTTCACAGAGTTCGGCTCAAAATGCCGGAAAGTACTCTTTCAAGCAGAAGCAATAACTTCGTTTCGAAAATATATGACCGGATGCATCAAATTGTGCTATTTTCATGTAATCGTTTGGCCACGATCCTTTTCTTTCACCACTTGAATAGTTTTGGGTAAAAATTTTACCGACTTTCTCAACTCATGCATTCAAATCGAATTGAATGTGAGAGCAAACAAAACAGTTGAACTCGAAAATCAGTTTAACAGCGAGCTATTTTCGATGAATTTCACCTAGCTAAAAAGAACACACACACACACACCAAACGAAATGGCAACGAATAGTTTATAAAGTAAATTTCATTGATAGTTTGACGACAGTCACAACAATAACGATGAGAGCAGCATATAAATGACAAAATTGATAGCAAAAATTGAAATTGCATGAACAACGAGAAAGAAAAAAAAACACACACAAACACGCAGCAACCAGAACAGCAATGTGCACATAGGAGCAGTAATAACAGCAACAAAACAACAAAAAAACCAAAATGTCCGGAGTATTTAAGAATGCACTGTCGACATTATCCGCTTCCATGTCACTGTGATGGTGTACGTGTGTTTCTATGTGTACAGTTTTATTAAAATGTTGCAATAATATACACGCAGACGGTTTTTCGATTTAAGTGTTCAACTACATTTTGGGGCAAACATAAGCGAATAGCATATAAATTCCCCAGCAACATAAAACAATACAATAAATAACAAACAGCTGAACGCTGTACACACACACACACACACACATTGGCCCATTCGCGGTGCAATGGCTATGTTGTCGTTGCCCGGCATTTTATTTACTGGCTTTAAAATATTTACGTTGCGTTTACGGGCTCGAGTAAAATGCAACATCATGCGAAGAATAGCCCAGCAACATTTTTGGCTGGAACGAAACATTTTCGCCGATTTTATATGCAAATATGGTTTTGATATGTGCTGCTGCTGCTGTAACACCAAAGTCTCGCCTGTTCACTCTTTCTCATTTACTCGCATTTTGCATTCCATTTTTTTTGTGCTGCTTTTTCTGTTTGCTCCTTTTTTCCACACTCAATTCATTCACATGCGTGTTTAGTTGTTGGTTGCTCTCTCTCTCTCTTTTTGGTTGTTGTTGTTTTTATTTGTTTCATTCCTTGTGACAAAAGCCCACAGGCCACATTCATTCAAATGTTCCATGGATAGTATTAACACATTTTCATTAAACGCTTTCTGTGCTCTTGTCTAATGCAGAGCAACGCATAGATTGGTATACGGCTAAATGTGGCATTTGTTGTTTCCGAATGAATTTTGTATCCCCCCCACACACGGAATAGACAGATAGAGATAGAGAGAGAGAAAAAGAGACAACACAACGGCATTTAGCAAAACCGCCACTCCAAAAAAAAAAAAAACCAAAAACTAATTCGCTATTCCAATTCATGCGTGCATTTATGTATCAAAATCGCACATACATATTACATAGACGAAAAATGATTGAATCGTATCGATTCAGCGTCGAACATGGCCAATATTTTGATTTCGAGAAAGAATGAAATATCGACGCATTTTTATTTATAAACTGGCACCATTTTTATGTTTCTATTCCATATTAATAAATGTTCTACATTTGTACAAAATTGATGGGGGACGAAATGTGAATGGGGACGACGACGATCGACGATACTGGCGAATGACAACAAAATGGTGGCAACACATTGAATATAATACTAACTACCAGCACTCGATAAATTTGGTGCGTTTTTTTTTGTTGTTGTTGTTGGAAATATTCAATGGCAACGATACGAATTTCATGCGATTTAAAACAACGATCGATCCCAAATGAAAACCAACGCGCATCAATGCAGACACGATAAATGCAATGACCAGAAAATGTGCTCCACTCAAACTGTTTTTTTTTTCTCTTCTTTCTCGCATGTGTACGAGTGCGTATTTTTGTTATTATTGTAGCCAAACTGCTGGGCAGTTGGTGATTCGGAATTTCAGTCTCACACCTCATAAAGCCTTTCTTCATAGCGTCCACACTGTGTTTTTATTTTTATTTTTATTTTTTTTTTTTTTTGGGAGAAGGGGAGCTCTACCATACATTGTATGCCATTTGCAATGCATCACCGATTAAATGGTTATAACTGAATGGCAACTCGCTTCATAAAAGAAAAACGAGTGACTTCATTTCGATCACACATTGTGCGTAGCCTGAAACATAAGCCAATGCGTCGAGCATAGAAGAGAAACAAAGATAAATAGATAAATAGAAAGAGAGCCACACATGTGTGAAGTAAATAAAAATGTGACGCGATCAAACAATCGAATAGCTTCAAAAGTATGTGAATGTATACATTTTCCCTGAATCGCCTGAAATACAAAAAAAAAAAAAAAAATCGAGGCTCGGGACATCAGGCCATCGATAAAAAAAAAGAAGAAATAATACCAGCGATGAGAACAAACAAAAATAGAGTTCATGCACACTTTCGAAATCAAAATGGCTGAAATTGATTGATGGCTTTTTTTTGACAGCCTGGAAATAAACGCATGCGATTTTTTTTTTTTTTTGTTTTTTTGTTTCGGCACATTTACTCCAGATATACGCATGGAAACAAACAAAAAAACAACCAACGACGAATGGGATGTAAGTGAAGCTGATGTGCATACGCACCAATGTCACCCAAAAACCTCTGATACGCTGAAATATTCGGCCCCGATACCGATTCGCATGAATGATAATATGGCATTCTAGAAAAGTCACGTGAACATAAAACTTCTTGGTGGATTTTTTTTTCGCTCGTATTTTTCATCGAGCACAAAGATATTCTTGACAGTATTCTATTTTTTTCTTCCCCATGCCAAAATGTGTGGCTATGTGAGACAAAAAGATATCAAACAAAAAAAAATCGAAATAGAAAAGGAAAGAGTCATGTTACACGCAACTCCATTTGCAAACGAAACACACAAAAAAAAAAAAGCAATCGAACGGTCGTCTAAACGAACAAAAATTGTACATGCAGGAGGCCGGTGTGGCCAGCAGAACAGAATGAGTACGAAAAAAAAAACACACAGTTCGCTGAGCGAAGCACACACAAACCGAGCAAATAAACAAACAAAATTGGAAAATTGTATTCAAATGAAATGAGTGTGTTGTTATGTAATAAATAAATTCGTATATCAATTTCAATGTGCATCGTAAAAATTGCCAACTAAATTTATTCAAGGTCTTTGCAGCACCATTTGCACACTGTGTCTCTGTTGTTTATGTGCTTATTGCACCGGGGAACCGTATCGCGCTCACTCATACCTTGGTTTTTTTTTCTGTATTTTCCATGCCAGTTTCAATATATTTGATTGACTTCTCTGTCGCTCCATTTGTACGGATCGTGTGCACTGTTTCACTGTCCCGTTTTAATCCGTTTTTTTTTCTCTCCCCAAATGGCATGGATATTGCTGTATAAAAACCGATCAACAGAACAAACAAACATACAATAACAACAACAACAACGAAAAATACAGAGCGAGAAAAAAACACACACAACGCACACACTTCGAACGAAAGACAACAGCAACAAAAGTAAAAACAAAGAACACAGAACAAGAAACGAAAAATCGTGACAAAAATGTGTAATGTTGTGTGTGTGTTGCATTTTTCTGCATCTATATCGATATCTCTGTTTGAGTGTTATGAACGTAAATAATATGCAAAAAGATTGCATTCGCATTCGGTGCGCAGCTATCATCGAAAATATTATGCCGATTTACTTGAATCTCACGCCATAGTTTCGATGTGCGGTTGCTTGGTTATGTTGTTGTTGTGGTTTTTTTTATCTCTTATTCTGTTTATTCGAAAGAAGTGATTGCCCAGATGCAATACTAAGTAAGATCGTGCGCGCACACTGCGCTCAGTTAGCGTTTGTGAGTTTTCGATTTGATTTCAATCAGTTGACTGTTGTGTGTTTGTTTGCTTCTTTGTTGTTGTTGTTTTTGTTCGCATTGATTTTTCGTTGATTGCGAATTCGATCGTCAGAAAAGGAAAGCACAGACAAATCAGCATTTTAATGCTGTTAAATTAACTATTGAGTGTGGACGTGTGAATGGAAGCCGCGTATTTTCAAGCCATGTTCTTTGTTACTGGGGCTTGGCTGACTGTCTGGTTGGGTTTCGGTTTGGTTGTGTGTGTGTGTGTGTTGTGTTGTGTTGTGTTCTTTTGCATTTATTGTCGTTTCAATTTTCTGTTTGTTCTTGTAATGTCGTGTTCTTTTTTTTTATTACCAATTTATTAATGCTATATCTTATATTTACATTTTAACCAAAACAAAAAAAAATTATATATAAAATAATGCACATTCACGAGACGAGTACGAGAAAACAAACGTAAATACGAGGTGTTACTCGAAATGTCATTTGTCGAATGTGTATTTGGTGTTTCATTCTTGTTTTTAAATCTTAAATTCAAATTTTTGCGCAGTGTTTTTTTTTCTTTCTTCTCCTCATCGTAGCTGCTGTGTGTTTTCTAGCATCAAAATATGAGAAAAAGAGAGCGAACCATTTTATGATTCGTATTTCAATTTAGCCAGATGCCATAAACCTCAATAGAGCGAAGCATTCAGAAATACGCTAAGCATATGCACTACACAGCATGAATAAAGAAAAAAAAAAAAAAAAAAAAAACAAAATCTCATCTTGGAATTGAACGGTGCACAAAAATCCAATGACAACACTCAGCCCAACAGTCAGTACAGCAGAATTCGTTCTGTTATAGTAATGTTGATTGTACATTTCATCGATTCTACCATTAGTTTTTCATTGTCGATTTGTATTTGATTTTTGTGTTTTTGATTGAAAAGGAACATTAACAAACCTCACATTGATTCTTGTGAATTGTAATTCAATAAACAACCGTGTGTTTAATTTTTGCTTGGCTCGTGTTTACCGCTGGTTTTTTTTTTCTCTATATGCATTTATAAAACGAAATGATTTCGTCAAATTAAGCGAGAAATAAATCCCAAAAAAAAGCAACGAATATGAACAATCTCAAACTTGTACATTTCATCTGGATTTCAAAATCCTGCCTTTTATATTCGGCCATCGAATCGATGGAACCAAATGCAAGAGAATCAATCAAGTTAATAAATAAAACATATTTTCGCGAACGATCACATTTCGAACGAGCGTTTGCCGTGCACCACACACACACACACACACACACACACCATTATGTTTATTCCATGCGCAAAATTGCATTTGGAACATAAAATTACGCTTTAATATGTATAAATGATCCATTCCAAATGCAAGTCTATTTCACTGATTGTTCTGACCGAATCGATTTTATTTCGGCTTCATTTTTATCAATTTATCTTTTTCTGTGTGTGTGTCTTTGTTGCCATTTTTCCCCATCTCTTGGGATGGCACAGGGTCTGCCTATCGCAGGCACACTCTCCATCGCTTAACAAAATGCAATGCAATTTTTTCTTTTTTTTTCATTATTATTATTCAGAACTTCCACCAAAAACATTCGGTTATCGGTGGCGCGAGGTGAAATGAATAATAATAAAGATTCAGTTGAACAATTAATTTTTATTGTTTCTGTTGCATCACTGCTATTGATTAAATGTATTGCTGTTGCAATTTCTGCCATTGCTGTAGCCTTTTTTTGTGCATTTATGTGTGTGTGTGTGCGATAAAAAAAAGAAAAAACAAAAAAATAAAAGTCATCGACGGAAAACATTCACACATTTATGGGCATTATTCGCATTGATGGTTTATTGAGCGAATCACGAATGCAATTGTGGTTTTGCACAAGTAACGAATGCTCGTTGAAACGTATTAAATAACTATGGCCTGCCTGAGTAGAAACGACAAAAGCAAACGCAACACACACACACACACCAAAAAAAGAGAACAGCTCACGGCTCAGGAATCGGTTGAATTTTGATGAATTAGCACTGAGATCTTCGTGTGTTCACGAGCATACTCTTGCTCACTCACTCGCGCTCGCATTTTTTTTGTCGTTTTGTGTTTTTTTTCTCTTTGCAATTTTGTGAGATTCGGTGACTTCAATTTAATCATCATTGATCATTGGCATTGGATTGCAGCATGCAAGCAGCAACAATTTATGCCCAAATGGGTGTGTGTTTGTGTGTGTGTGTATAGATGCACATTTGCTGTCTATGCGGTACAAAGTGTCGAAGAGGAAAAGGCTAAAGGCAGTCATTCGAATTGATTACGTTTCAATTGGAAAAATGGCAAACATTCATTTACTTGCTATTGGCTCTCATATCACGAAGAAATCAATTGCTTCACGTTTTGCACATCGAACAATGCATTGTTCACTTCGGCTAGCTCTCTTTCTGATATGGACTTGGTGAATGGTTTGACTTTGTGTTAAACTAATTATCACCCGTTTGGACGGGTTGGGGAAACCAAAAAAACACTCCACACCATCAATCGCATTCGCACAATGTGAACGAATTTAAAGGCGTAAAAAAATGCGTGATAGAGAAAGAGAAAGAGCGCACGCGAGCACGCAAATGACAGAACAACAACAACAACAACAACAAAAAAACATACAAAAAAAAAACGACAGAATTATGGTGAAAAAAAAACACACACAAAAATTCTTTGCTGTTGACGAAGAGACATCAGACTGAGAGCGAACAGATTTCAAAAAGACACTTATATAAATTTTACACCGCGCGTTGAAACACGTATGCAGCCACATATTGACAGAAAAATGTTGAAAATAACCTGCACTTGATACGAAATGACCTGTGTCGTTTCTGCTTTATGTTTTTGACTTTGATTCAGCCAGAGTCGCTCACACTCACTCAATCGCTGGCTCAGCATCCTTGGCCGTTTGGACTTACGTTTTTAGTTTCTGATTTCTCAGACTCTTTTTTCATTCTTTCTCCCTCTCTCGCTGTGCTTTTAGTAGCGCTTCATGTTTACATTGTTGTGTCTTTTGATGCTTGTGATTCGATTGCTTTGCCTCTTTGAATCCTCTAAGTTAAAAGCTGTAGCATGGTTTTTGTTGTCGTCATCTTGTTGTTTTTTTTTTTTTTTTAATCCCATTCCCATCTAGATTGAATTTATCTTTCTCGACAAATGTAACTGAAGAAAATATACGACAACAACCAACAGAAAAAAAACTTAGTTAAAAATAAAAAGTATTTTAGAACAAATGTGCGGCACAGTCGGTGATTTCAATTTCAAATGCGTGTTGTATTTGTTGGATGAGTGAATGCCAATGCTTACACCCAGCCTATAATATTGCTTTTCTCTTTAATCTGGCCTTGTTATTTTTGGTTTTCTTCTTCAATATATATTCATCGACTTTCTTAAATTTCGGAGGATGTCGAAAAAATATTTAGTATCTCTTTGACTTACGGGAATATTGAAAATGAAACAAAACGAATAAACGACACAGCCACATTCGAGATATATTGAGAGGCAAACGAAATAACAAAAAAAAAAAAACAAAAAAATGAGAATGAATGATAAAATTGAGCACACACATGTGCATAATATCCAAGTCAAGCGACACACACAAAAAATTGGACAAAGCTGACAAAAAAATCAACAAAATTTCCTGAATTTAAAGAAAGAAAAAAAAAACACCGAAACGAACAACGCTTGCCAGAGAAAAACATGGTTTTGTATTTTGATACTATCATTTTCTTCGTGTATTTTTTTTTTTCATTTCGTAAAAGAAGGCATCACGAAAAATGAGGGACAACAAAAATATAAACGAAAAATAAAGCAAAACAACAAAAAGAATAATAATGGTGATCGTTTGGTGAGCACAACATTTTACTTAAAAATTCACATTCTGTCCATTTGCCCATCAAATGACACAAAACTGATACCCAAATATCACTTTCCATCTCCTGATCTGTCCTTTTTTAGCATCGACACATGCACGCTTCCACTCACACTCGAATCCAAACACCGTACACTCAATCGAATCATTTTTCATTTGTTGAGCGTTTCAATGGACCAACAACAACAACAAAACACTGATAGTTTTCGTCAATAAGTCATTTTAATTGAAAAATGAGTTGTTGCAATCCTGATTTGGACAGTGTTCCGGAACTCGACTGAGCATGTTCATATTAGATCCTCGTCGATTATTTTTGGCCTTTTTGAATGCGTAACTGAATATAAAAATACACATTCCGAAGTGTTTTGCAAGCTGCTGACGATTCAACACAGAAAAAAAGCCTACGATACTCACATCGATTCGTTGAGAAGAGATAAGACGAGTGAGAGAGAGAGAGTGAGCGAGTGAGACCGAAAGCAACAATCTATAACATTTCTGTGTCAGACACGAAGGCATGAGCATGGCTATCATGCCATTTGAAATGTCGAACACCAAATTATGATGTGATGCCCAAAATTAGAACACTAACAATTTGATCGATAAACATTTTTTCGTGTGTGTGTCTGTGTGCCGCTCGCGACATTTCTGCGCGCTCGCTGATCAAATCGAAATTCTTATGATTTTTTTTTTTTCGTTCGTTCGTTCGTTATTTTTCTGCCGCTATTTCGCAATCCACGGAACCGGCCATTCCACGGTTAGTGTCAACGGTGTGCGCACATATGTTCGATTGTGGGCTTGTTCAATTGCAAGATGCCATCGACACATAATTATTATTATATATATATATATTTGTTTGTTTGTTTTTTTTGTTGTTTCATCTTTTTCGCGATGTTAAAGAATAAAATACCTTTTGCAAGATCTTTCGTTCGTTTGGTTCGTTTGATTGCAACACAATGTGTGTGTGCACAATTGAAGCCGGAACGATGCACGATGAGAACAAACGGTAGTGGTTATGAGCCACAGTGCAACTGCAATAACGGACTGAAGTATAGAAAAAAAATAAACCAAGTAATCATCATACTTTACCAACATTTAACCGGCGAGACTACCGACACACGCAATCTTACATTCGTGCACCGACGATTCGTGAATATCGCATAAGCCGTGAACTCATCCAAATCGAAGCAAAACACGCCAATGCGCTTATTCTTTTGCGGGGCCGCATCTTCCGTTTGCTATCAGAACGCAGAAATATCAACAACAAAAAAACATGTTCGACGAAAAAAAAAGAGAGATCGAGATTCAAGACGAGACGCAAATAATGGATTGAATTAAGGCAATCTGTTTTCATGAATTGCATCAAAACTCGGCATACTTTTGTGCTTTTACGATGGCTAGCAATCAACAAAACCAAAAACCCAAAAACAGAAAAAAAACGAAAAAAAAAACGATTCAGAAATCTGGCAATTCCACACCGGTTACGCAAACATAATTACGATAATCCATGGCGTATTTTTATTTCTGTTTTATTTGGACCACCGCATAATCAAATGTAATTAAAGCGCAAAAAAATACACACACACACAAACACACACACACATACCTACAAACCACAATTAAACTATCAGGTGGAAGATCTGGTTGCGATGAGAGACAATCCCGAAACAATAGATAAACAATCACTTGAATGTGTCTTTCTCTTTCGCTTCGTGGCGATTGAGTGTGTGTGTGTGTGTATGTTGGCCAACAGTGGTGTGAAGAATGCAATGGTTGTGGGCAGTGGCTTTTTGTGTTGTTCATTCCAACGACGATCGATTTATTTATTATAAGGCGTGCGTAAATGTTTCATTGCACGAAATACCAGAAATTGCATGCACACCAAAGAGGAAACATAATTACGAATGAAAGCGATATTTTGCGTAGCACCAGCACGACAATGGCATAGCAGACGAAATAACAAAAAAACAAACAAACAAACAAAAATACACGCATTGCAAATTTGTAATTACCTATTTCCGTTAATGTGTATTTTGATAGCGCCCGGTAGAAATGTATATACAGTGATCGCAATACTAAGCTGGGTGAAGAGCTCAACTACAAAGTAGTTGATGTTTTCAGTGGAAATTTTCCACCATCGTATGTGATCGCATGTAGTTTTTTCACGTATCATCATTTTCTTCGGAAAAAAAAAAAAAAATTGTCAAATCACAAGCTATTATTGGCAGCAATTGGTTGGATATTGGCTTTTATGTGTTTAAATTTACGTTCAATGCTCTCGGGCACAACACAAAATCACATCAAAACATGCTTTTGACGAAAATAAACCGGTCAGGAGGAATCCGAACCAAAATTCGAGAATGCAATTCACTTGAGAAGTGAATATTCTTTTGCTAGTGCCAAGATAGAAACCCCTTTTTGCCATTTTCAACTTGTAGTTATCAGTCGCACACAATTCGGTTTCAATTACCAAACCATACGGGCGTTCTTTTCTCATAAACTGTAATCGACACACAAATGCGATATCATGGCACATGCAACACACTTCAAAGCGAAAGAAAAGAATGGGCCATTGCAAATATAAAAAAAATGGCTAATTGAATTGTTTTCGCCCATTGACTGATTGTGGCACGGTTTTATATCGTGTTTGCTAGTTGAATGCCCAAGTTGTTTTATTTAGTTGTTGCCTTTTTGGTTGTGGCTGTTCGTTTTGTTTTTGTTTTTCTGTTTTGTTTTTTTTTTTCGTTGATTATTAGTTCTTTGCGATGTTTGTGTGTTTTCATTTGCTCATTCATTTTACGCGCCAATAAATCGAAATCGGCTTTTTTCATGATCTTCGTCAACGAACCATTAACGCAAAACCTTTTAATTGTTTATTTTTTTTCCTTCATTGTATAACAATGTGTGTGAGTGTTGGTGCTTTTTTTTCCTTCGTTTAATTCTCTTACATACTTTTTTTTTTGCGTTGCTCTCCCTTGGGTTTGAATCGACACAGCAAACAAAATACACACACGAATTGAAAGATGAAGATCAAATGGGAAATTTTTTTCTTGAAATTCTATTTGTAACCGAAACAGGAAATCACCCACGGTTAAATTTCAAGAACCGAAAATTCGCTCATCGTTCATCCGTACACCAACAACAACAAATTATACACATAAATGAATAAGAGAAGAAAACAAAAAAAAAAAATGTGAATACACCAAAAGAGTTGTGTGGTTTCGATGAATTTCCAGGCCAAACAACAACAAAATCCATTTTGAATAAAATCTATTGTGCCAGAAGAATTTACGTTTTTTGAAATAATTTAATTTTTTTTTTTTTGGCGGACTATGGCTGTATGCCATGTGAACGATCGTTTTCAAAATAGAATGCTCATTTATTATGTCATTTTGGGCATCGAAATTTAAAAAAAAAAAACACCATGTGCAAATTAATAAATGTTAATGGTTTTTTCTCTTCAGAAATCTTTTTGTGTGATTTGTTCATGTTCATCTGCACATCATATCGATCAAAAATGAATGTTAAGCGTGTCTTTTGGTTTGCCACTTAACGCTCGTTGAATGTTTGGCATGAACTATTTTCTTCTGTGTTTTTTTTTCATATGAAAAAAAAGGAATACACACACACACACACACACAAACAAAAATCAACGACGATGTCGACGAAGACAACGACGAATTCCAAGAAGCAAAGCAGATGATGGATCATTTAGTTGATGGAAGTTTGTAAAATGGACAACAATAAAAAAAAAACAACGAAAAATGAATTAATATGTTCATGCAGATAACATCAATATTTCGGACGAGTCTGCTTTTGTTGGCATCCAAACTGATGGCTTTATATTGTTCGCAACGTGCGTGCGCGCGCGTGCGCTCACTCTCAATCTCCGTATGCATTCTCAAAAAATTTGGATATTCCAATTGTCTCTTACTGTCTCTTTCTCTCCTACCTTCGTGGGCTCTGGTCAATCGTCCAGATTAAATGGAAAATAAAAATTACAATTGCTAATTTATTTATAATACATTGCACAGTAGTGAGCACAGGTTTAGCGAGGTGGATAGACGACCCCAAAAAAAAAACCAATCCACTGGATACACATTCATTTCTGCTTATTCGTTTTTTTTTTCCATGAAAAATTCAAAATAGTTTGGCTATTGAATATGCGTACACAATTTATAAACGCTTTAATGCGGATTAGGTTGGTGAGTGCGCGAGCGCCCACGATACCAAAGCTTAAGAGAGCACCTTTCTTTTGTTCACGCTTTAAAAGACACTTGAAGTCTTCTGAAGAGAAAATGGATAAAATAAAAAAAAAAATACCAAGAAATTTTGCATTGTGTTCATATTTCTCGTGCTCATACTTGTGTTCTGTCTCTCTCCCCCTCTTTCTCGCGCTCTCTCTCTCTCTCTCTCTCTCTCTCTCTCTCTCAATATATATATAAATATCATTTTTTTAAACATATTCATCATCAATGGACGTCGAAGTGGCATTGAAGTGCAAACTTCTACATACAACTCATTTTGTTGTTGTGGCTCATTCCTTTACACACACACACACCCTCTCTCTCTCTCTCGCTCTCTCTCTCTATTTTTTTAAATGCAAACGCACTTGCTCATGGGATCACCATCATGCATGTTACGTACATCGCATTTTAATAGTAATAATAAATGGAAGTGGAATACGTTCGTTTGTTGGATGGTCAAACGCGCATTTCACTTGAGATTATCGCTACAATTCATTGCGCTTACGTCTTAATTAGATTTTGAAACATGAGTGTCTCTGGTTGTCTGCCTCTCATCGTGTGTACGTGGTAATATAATGTGTGCGAGTGCATAATTGATTTCCATAGGTGCGTTTTGTTTTTTTGTTTTTTTTTTTAATTTTTTGGTCGATGAGTGCTTGTTTGTATATGCTGTGTGCATTTTATTTTCATTTCATTTCTTTTCTTTTGCCCATGGACTCAAATCGAATTTGAATTACACTTGCAAATAATAATCGAGACAAAAGTGGCTGGTGAAGAGACAGTGCACACTGTGTCCGATTATGTAATCAATAGAATAGTAAAAATTATTCAATTTGCTGATTATTTAAACACATTGTTAATTGGTGTTTTTGTTTTATCTTTATCATCCTTTTATTTAATTGCAGTATGACGATGGCCTGCACGGCTACATGAACTCAGGAGCAGCAGCAGCAGCTATGTACGATCCACATGCTGGCCATAGGCCACCAGCACTACAAGGATTACCATCACATCATTCACCTCATATGAGCCATGCTGCGGCCGCATCGGTTGGAATGCACGGATATCACACTGGACACGGTGGTACGCCTAGTCATGTGTCACCAGTTGCAAATCCAATGGGCACAATAGCTGATAAACGTGATAAAGATGCAATTTATGGGTAAGTATCGAGATGTGTGATTCAATTTGAAAACGCATTTTAAATTCAATTCAATCAAAACTATAAGAAAAAAAAACACAGAAAATATCCATGGCCAAATTTCGATTGACTAAAACAATAAAAAGTGCTCATTCGAAAGTGTGCAAAACCAAAAAAAAAAAATAAACGAATTATACACACAAAAAAATTTTATGAGCAAAACTCATAAAAGAAAAAATATTCCACCACACCCGTTTAACCGGACAAATAAAGCTGTCCATAAAATTTACAATGTTAACACCGAACGCAATAAAATATTTGCGAATTTTAAACACAGAAGAATATGGATGGTGCGAGTGGAAGCTTAAAATTGGCCATTTCTTTTAAATGAAAATGTGTGCCCCGCAAATGATAATTGTAGACATTTTGTCTGAATGATGGAATTCACGACGCACAACCAACACACACACACACACTCACACGAGCGGCCATTTAAATGAAGGGGGTATTCGGATGCACACACTTCAATTCGTATGCCAAAATGGAATGGGAACCAAAACAACAATGTAACGGACGAAATGCTCACACACATGCGGAATCACCACATAACGTATCCGCATACAGTAATCACACATCCACAACCAAAAACCATGAGAAATAAAGTCGAGTGTCAGACATTCGGCAGGCGGTGGAGAATGGAACGCATCAACAGAACAAGAATTACGATGAACATTTTGTAATAAATCAAACACACAAGAGCGCCTAAAACATCAAAGAGAATATAATGTTAATTACGATCAAGAAAATACGATGTAATAATCGCATATTGTAAACGGTGATAAACGTTTTCGCATTCTCAACAAAATTCTTGAATGATTGGCATTTGAGAAATCAACTGTTTCACTTTCTCTCTCCCTCTCTCTGTATGTGTGTTTCTCTTTCACTATTTCACTATAGCAAAATGCGGCAAAATCGTCGACTTAACAACGAAACCGATTCGATTCGGCCAGAAAGATTTATTTCCTGCTTAAAAATGCACATGTTTAATTTACAACCAAATACATAATAATTATAGGCTTACACCGTTTTGCGATTGAATAGACATTTAAGGCGATCTACAGCAGCAGCAGCAACAAAACAACGAAAAGGAACAACTGACAAAGAATCAACAAAACAAAAACACAGAGGAAAAACGAAATTCGGTATACACACAACCGCAAAAGCCTGAAACATAAAAAGTCAAAAGCCGGGTGGTTGATGTGAACGTTTTGAGTCGCCCCGAATTAGGTGAAAACAAGCGAAAATTGTTTTCAATCAAATTCAATTCATTAGCAATTCTCTCTCCCTTTCTCTCACCCGAAACATTCAACGTGAATCGTTTGATGGTCAAGTAAATGCGCATCCAAACCGAACCAAAGAAACAAAAAAAAAAACGTAACATAGAAAAATCAGCCCTCATCACAATCAGAAAATGTGAAAAGCCAATAAGCGGTACAAACGAAAAAAAAAAATCTACTACAAAATACATAATAACAGTCCAACTTGTGAGAATTTCATTAACTAATCATTTCTTAGCTCTTAATGCTTTTTTATACCCATTATAGTCATATTCCCTTGCCTCTTCTCCATGGTCTCGAACCGAAATGGTGCACATTCATTTTTAATTCGATGCGATTGTTCGATGCACCTTTATGTGTTTCATTTTTTTTTTCGTTTCGTCCATCAAAGCTTGTGTTTGAAGGTGAAAACATTCAAACAGTTTTAATGTTAACAACAACAAAAAACAAGTTGTCGTGAAACACACCAGAGGCATTTGGTCTGTTGAAAATTGACAGCATGCACAATTTTTTTTTTCTTTTTTTTCGTTGAAAATGTGCTAGATGAGCTCAAGTGAGTTACATGTCATTTTTACGGGTTAGTTGCATTTTTGACATTCGATTGACATTACCAATTTTAAGACCTATGCCATAGCGCCACACAGATCTCGATCAACCATGCACATTGGGAAAAAAAAACCGGTAGAAAATTACATACATAAAAGGTAGTTAACGATTTAAAAAAGACAACAATCAATACCAATCGCACTCGAAACTGTCGCAAAATGTATTCGAAGTGAATGGAGGGTTGTCTGGATGAACACCCGACCAAAAACCCAAATGAAGGCAACAACAAAATTGTTAAATTAATATGTACTAATCGTAAAATGTGCCGAATGAAATGAAGGCGCAACAACAACAACAACAACAACATTGAAAACATTTACTATAATAATAGTGAACGATGACGATGAGAATTGGGCAGTGGCATAATGTGAGCATATGCAGCGATTTTGATCGCCTTTTGCTATTCGCGTCTTCAGTATTGTATATGCCTTTCATTCGGATGGTTTTTGATGGTATTTGGTGTGGTTGGGCTGCTGATGACGATACTTAACCTATTAGCTAATTGCATACGTGAGTGTAATATTTCTTTCATTCAGTTTGCTTTTATCTTGCATTCGAATATTTATCATTTCTGTTTCTTACTTCTCCTTCGTGCGATCGTATAAATTCGGTTGTTGTTGTTGTTGTTGTATGTTGTTGGGTGTGCAAGCCCATTTCTAACCGCGAATGTCTATAGTCTTGGGCCATGTTTCATTCGCCTAATAAATTCAAATGTGATTAAAATCATCCAAGATGATCGATTTGGTCAAATCGTTGGGTAAACTTTGTTGTCAACATTTCATCTTCATTCGTTTCTTTCGTCCGTTCGTTCATTCATTCGTGCGTTTTTTTTGTCTTCTTTTTTTTGGGTGAAAAGTCAAAACCAAACACCATATAAAAAAAAACGAACACCAATTGGACTTAATTTAATGAACGAAAAGGACTCTTGAGCGTGTGTTAACGTTAGCATTTCAATTCCATATTTTCTTCGTATGTTTTTCGTGTCTTCTTGTTTTTTTTTCTGTATGGCTTGTTCACTTTTTTTTTTTTTTTTTTTGTTGTTGTGAAAAGAATAATTGGTCTTTTATTCAAGGTAGAACCACAAGCAAAAGCCAAAGATAAAAGGTACACACAACTATTTGAAATGTGCGTTTTCCTTTCGATGACTCTGTTACTGCTGCCAATGCCTTGCCAAACGTGCTCCGTGTATTTGTTGTAAACGAAGACACGAATAAAAAAAAAAAGACACCGAAACACACATTCGAGCGCACACATTTTTCACATGTTTGCTCCGTTTCGTATTCATTATATTTCATTCTGTTGCTCTTTTGTTGCGATTGGTGGTGCACGGCACGGTTATAGGCCGAAGTCTTGCTCACTTACTCGCTCTCTGTCTCGCTCGCGCTCTTAAAACATCTGTCGAATGTGTGTTACTTTGTACGTTTTCCCCACTGAATGAGTTATATGGTTAAATAAATGCTCTTGTTACTGCCATTGCCATCGTTGCGTTTTACCAGTTTTGCGTTTTCGTGTGTGCTAAAAATTTTCAATTGTTTAAATCGACATAGAGTGAGACAGAGAGAAAGAGAGAGAGAGAGAGAGAGAGAGAGAGAGAGAGAGAGAGAGAGAGAGAGAGAGAGAGAGAGAGAGAGAGAGAGAACGAAGCGAGTACAAGAAAGAACAAGAGAAACGTAAATACGCAATTGTACTAAATGGCTGGTTACGATAGCAAACAAAAGGAATACGGAAACACCAAGTATTCTGCAGAAGAAGACGACTTTCTCAGGATTATATACGGAAATAAAATGGTTGGAAAATGGAGTGATTTATATTGAATTATAACAATTGTAACGGAAATGAAATGAAAGGAAAAGAAACTGAACGAACGAAGAATGCCTATGACGCATTTGGTCTCACTCTCTCTCTCTCTTTCTCGTTCTGTGTGTGTAGTCGCGGTCGCATGTCGTTGTCGTATCATTAAACCCGAAAATAAAATAAATCGTTGTAAACATGTACACACAGTTTTCAAATGCACATAGATATGGAAATGAGGTGGTACACCAAAATCGCAATCGGAGCCGAAGAACATGGTACAAACGAATGCAAAGCCGGAGCACATTCTTGGGCCTTGGGTGTATGGGTGAGTGAGTGTCTGAGTGGTAGTTTGTATGCGATACAAATGAAATCAACTCACAAAAGCCATCATCATATCATCCTCAATAATCTTCGATATTCAAATGCTTTTGCAAAATAGTTTGAACCCCATCCGTACATCGCCACAGCATACCATTTTCCACGTTGACATAATTCGGTTTTCACTTGGCGTTTGCCAATAATAACATCAAAACCAGCGCAACAAAACAAACATTTACAAAATCTTTATCGGGTCAAGAAATGACAATGCGCTTAGGCGGGCATTGTTGAATAAATTTATGATCGGAAATGATAATTTCATTTCAGCAAATGCAAAGTGAGAGAATCACAGAGAGAGAGAGAGAGAGAGAGAGAGAGAGAGAGAGAGAGAGAGAGAGAGAGAGAGAGACAGAGAGAGAGAGAGAGAGAGAGAGAGTGAAAAAAGGCGAGCAAGCGATTTAACCAGAAGCAAACTGATGATTTATCACCCTTTTGCAAAATATACCAAACGAACAACGTCGCATATTCATTCAATAAAGAAATGCCATCCACCGATTTCAATGGGAACAATTTCACACCGGACAAACAGCTCTTGCACTGCCACACAAATCTGACAAACAAGTTGGATTAGAATCACAGCACCCGATTAAATTTGACGTGCAATTTGTCACATATCAGGACAATTGGCATTGGTGTGCAAATCAACTTACACTTACAAATCCAAATCCAAATTCTAATGATGATTCGATAATAATTTTGCTGGAAATTCCACAATGGCTAAACACCAAAAACTCAAAATCCACATGAAAATTCCACGATCAAAGTCAAAACACCAAAAACTCCAACCAGCCATCAACCAGACGAATGACATTAACAATTACCAGAACAGCGCAACAAAAAAAAATGAACTGAACAAACCCACAAAACAAAAAAAATTATTATGAACAAACGAATTGGAAAAAAAGGACAAGAGATAAATTCCTGCTTAGATTTGAATTGTAAATGGAATAATTAAAAATTTATTACTGCGCAGCGAGACACAACAGACAAATTTGAGCGGTGAACGCATAAATTTAAATGTTGAATTAGGTGGCATTTTAACTTTAATCTGACTTGTTCCGAAACTGAAAAAAGAAAACGGCCCCGGCAAAGACCACAGGTTCATATCATGACAGCGGTATCTGTATATTTCAGTACAAACACAAAATGCGCACACAGTCTCCATCATATACAACAACAACACATTGTCCATATACATATATGCAAACCCGTGAACCGGGCCCATCGTTTGAAACCTGAAAGGCGTATAATTTCAAATGAAGGAAGCACACACAAACAAAACACGCATATCCAAAACTTAACACACACAAAAAAAAACAAAGCACAAAAAGACGAAACAGCGGCACCAGAGTCGCCAACAGTGAACGAAAAAAAAACAACAACATATCGGGATAAGGAGATAATGTTTTTTTATTTAGTTAATAGTTTGTTTCGTTGGTTGTTGTTGTGAAAGTACGACTTATCTCAGTAGACATCCCGATCTGTTCGTTTGCGATGATGCGATGCTTAATTTCGGGTTCTTGTGTTTTTTTCGCTCTCAAGCCAACGGATTAATTTGCTTGGAGACGCTTCGAAATCACGTTTATTACTCATTCCATGCTTCTATTTGGAAATGCCTTATTCAACGACAGCAACAACAACAACAACAAAATTATCATTACGTTGATTGCATTGGTTGAAACTCGACTGTTTTCAAGCGATCATTAATTGGTAACGAGAATGATTGCTCAATGGAATTGGATACATTTGTAAATAAAAAGACACCATTCGAATTTGATTTTGATATCAGCAATTCAAATTGACGTGCGTATTTAAATCACAATCAAGTGAGAGGTGAATAAGCATACACACTGGAAAAAAAAAGCGCATACAAGACACACCGAAAACAGCTGTATAAGTTTAATGTGTTCATATGATGAGCACACACACACACACACACACGCCGCATCCGTAACATCAAAACGTAAATTGCATACAATCGTTTCTGGTGTTTTCTATTTATTTCCTCATAGTTATTGCTGTCTCTCATTTTTATTCTCTATGTTTCATTTGCCATTTCGTTCGTAAACTTCACCATTTAGTTGATCTTATTAATAAATTATGTCGTCATTTCTACATTTCATGAAATGTATTTATAAGGAATTATACATGAAGTGAAAACGAATTACGAGTTGAATGAAAACAACAACAACAAAAACAAAACAGTCCGACACTGAATTGGAAGAAGAAGAAGAAGAAAAGTGCGCGCGACAACATTCGCATACAATGAACCACGTCACACACTCACAAACCGTGAGTGCGCGCGCGCCCGTCCATACGCCTGCCATGATTGATTTAAGTCATTAAGAGTGACATATACATGACAATTGAAATATACATAAATTATAATATCAAATTAAACTAACAGCCGCACCGCTCTGAAAATGGTCTGTGTTAGTGTCAATTCATCGCGTCTCTCTTTCAGTGTTGCCTTTTTTTATTATTGTTGTTCTGCTCACTCTACTTCTTTATCCATCTCTTTCTCTATCTTTGGTCTGTTTCTAAGGCCTCATAGTGTCAGTTTGGCGGAATTCGTGACGTTTGTTTGCCGTTTTTGTGTTGCCTCTGATCGATTTTATTGTGTCATTTAAAATCAAATCGAATCCATCAAATGTTCAGAATTTCAATTGATTTTTTTCGTTGTTGTTTGTTATTCAAAAATATTTATGCTAAATTTATACCGACTATTCATTACATACATTCATACCCTTCAATAATTTCATCGTTCATCGAAGCAATGATTAAGTTTGTACAGTTGGATCGTTGACGGCATCCTCGAGCAACTGTACGATAGATTAAACATTAAGTATAACATAAGACGTTTAGCACATTAAATCTATGTCTATGGCCATTGTTTCGGCTATTCTTTTTGTGCTATCAAATCATTTTTTTTTTCTCGATGCATATTGTAGTCATTTTGGGTGTTTTTAGGTTCATTTTTTGTCTCTTTTAAATGTCGATCATTCTACGCTAGATTCTACGTTCTTTGTTCTCTTTCACCTTCATTTTTCATTGCTATCACAAATTTTTCAATTTCAATCATTTATCGATTTAAACGCGCAAATGAAACCGTGTTATTTTCCAAAACGAAAAAAAAAACAAAAAACTATTTTAACTATTATCGTGTATTATGATTACATGAAATGATAATTATAAACAATTCGATTAAATGAATGGAATAAAAAAATAATAATAAAGAAACACAACACATACAACAACACAAAAACAACAACAAAAAAGGCAACAGAAAAATTCCAAATTGATCTGAAAGAATGAGAGAAGTAAGTAGGCGAAAAGACTACAATGTCTATGATAATTACATTAAACTGCATTTAATTATAATTTTGTTTTTATTTCGCTTCGTTCGAATACAACAACAAAAAATTGTTAATAAAATGTTTTCAAGACGAACGAAATGAAGTGAGAAGATGGAGTGCAACCGACAGATCGTGCACAGACGATCATTTAACTATTATACATTTAACGTATATGTTGTGGTTCATATAATTTTTTTTTTTATAATGAACATATAAACGAATATGAATTAGAGCCATAAAAATGATTTTTATTGTTAGTTGATTGTGTGGCGGTTCGTTTGGCTGTGTGTTTGTGTACGAAAAGTTGAGACAATTTTTTTTTTTTTTTTAAATATTTTCGTGGATTGTAGCGTGTCTACTTAACGAGCGCAAACAGTTGATTTGGATATAATTTACCTATTTAGCGGGCGTATGCAAGACAACACCTTAACACGGATCCTAGACGCTCTATGCTTATCCATTCGTCATTATACAAGATACACACCGAACGTGCAACGAACGAAACGAATGCATGCAATCACACGACACACATATTCAAATGCAGCAAAAATATATATTGTGCATGTTTATATATTTATATTTCTATATAGTAGAAAAATATCATTCAAGACGGTTCTGGTCACTTAATTTTATGAAATGTCTAAGGTTGCATTTTTGTTGTTGTTCTTTCTTTCTCTCTCTGTCTCTCTCTCACTCTCTGTCTATCTGCCTCGGTGTGTGTGTGTGTTTCGGTTATCAACAGGCAAATCCACGGCCGCGTACATGATCTTACGTCAAGATTAATTCGATGGCATTTCAAGTTGAACAGAGAAAAAATAAAATAAACGAATGTATATAATGACATTTTTTTTTATGGTTTTTTCATATTTTTGGTCGTTACATTTTACGTTATTCGTTCGTTGTGCGGCTGACATGCATTTTTCGAACAGATATAGAGCATTCTGGAGATGCAAATCAACCGAATGTATTCAAATATCATATCTTAACTACCATGAAAGTGAAACAATATTTCGAAATATAAATACATTGTTGATGGTGCCTGCTGCTGCAACATTTGGTTTGCCAAGTTTTCCTTTTGTCGAATTGGTAGATGTTTCCGTTTGTGTCTGTTTTTGTTTTTTTTTTTTTGGTTTCATATTAAAAACTATCTGCTTAATTTTGCTATATTTAAATTTTATCATTATTTATTCATTTAATAAGGCATTGAATTGTATATTTGTTATTTTATATTTAAAAGCCAACTCTTTTTTATATGCATCTTACAATTTAAATTACATCGAGCATTAAGTTTTTCAGTTTCGTCTGTTCGTCTGATATTAGTTTAAATGTGTCTAAACACTCCTTCTTTTTTTTTCTTTCGTTTGTAAAATATGTATAAAATAAAAATAAAAAAAACAAAGAACACAAAATAAATGTGCACTTCAATAAAATCACACCTGTCTTGATTATTTTCCTTCATTTTGACCGAAACATAAAACGAAACGAATAATTGTGTCGAATGCGAGATAAGCAATGAAGTTTAACAGAAACCCGTTCGACAGCAACGGCACAACTGTAAATCTAGAGCCCAAACAGAGTTTGGCAGAGTGTTGAATTTTGGGTGACGTTGAAAATGCCAATCAATCTGGATTTACATGTGTATTGACCATAGTCCTTTTGGATGCTTTTTACATATGTCTCTTAACATCTCAGATGCTGCTATTGCAGCTGATGTTTATCATTTATTTGGAAACAAAAAAAAAATGAGAAAACAATTCCATGGATCATAATCTCTGTTTCTGATTGTCTCTCCGTTCTATGTAACATATGAATCGGTTAACCTATATTTTAACGATTTATTTGGTATTCATGATGATTATGAGAGTAATAATATGCGTAAATGTACTATCGACCGCCCCAGCGATCAGAGACTCATCTTAATGATGAAGTCGATTCATGTTTTATTATTTTGTGTGTGTGTTTTGTTTTTTTATTCTCTCTCTCTGTTTATCTCTTTAAGTCATACGATTGATGATTTTATCACGTTTACTTCATTTCACAATTCCAAAGAGTACTTGCCAAAGAAAAACGTACCGTTTGTTGTGTTTTTTTTTTCTCTCTCTCTCTCTCTCAGTCTTCCTCTCTTATTTTCCCCCCAATCAAAACCCATCAAACCAAACAGAATGAGAAGAGACACAAAAAAAACGCACAGCCAAAGAGCGCCTTAAACTCAAGTCATCGTTAGCATTTATTTGTCTACTCCAAACAAATTACCTTTTATACGAATGTTAACCTTGTGTCGAATGCATAGCAACACGAAAAAAATGAGCATATTACAGTGTCTGTACTCTCGAACGGCAAAAGAAGCTCACGAACAGTCGAATAAAAAAAAAAGAAATCCATAACTAAGCGATCGAATCGATCTGTTTTCAGTACAAAGCATGATTTCTATGGATTTTGCTGTTTTTGTTGTTGTTGTTGTTCTTTCATTTTTGCTTGTCTCCGAACTAGCCGCTTTTTTATGGGTCTGAAAGCGTTTAGCTCTGACTTTATAACTCTGTTTTTTTTTTTTTGTACAACAATATAATAATAATCATATTTATCCCGTTTGAAACGTTAAAGTAATGAACGCGCTTGACTAATGCAATTAAAATTCTTTCGATTATCCGCGAGTCTCTTCATCTATGATGCTCTGTATTCTTTGGCTCTCACAGTCTGACTTCATGTGAACACAACTTAACATATTTACACACACACACACACACACACACACACACACACATACACATGCATACATTGATGTCCAATGGCTGAAAGCAATTGCCCCGCTTTTTTTTCCCTGCACATGTGTATTCACCTGATGCCTCTTTTTGTTTTAGGTTAGCCAATTAGAACCGGTATATTAGTTCAAAAGATGTGATTAAAACGAGTTAACCTATGTACGCGTATCACGTTAATTTGGCCTTTGCTGATGCTAAACATTCCTCTCATCATTGATTACTACGTTCAATGTATTTATTAGACATGGGCAAATGGGCAATCACACAATACACATTTTGTGTTACACCAGCAGTTATCCCATGTTCATATCAATCGATCGTATGAATTTGAGGTTCACCTGAAACGACAAAACAAAAATCGCCATTTTTTGAATAAATGGTATCATTGATATCAAACGCAAATTTTTTGTTTATTATTGTGTGGCAATCAAACGGGAGTCATATACGAAAAATGAGACGTTCAACAGAAATCAAAAAGGATGAAAGATAGACAACAAAACAAACACTTGAGAGAGGCACAAAAGAGAAGAGAAGAGTAAAAAAAAGGGCAAAAACATGCCGGAGCCCATCGTCTAATTCCATTTGAGCGCACAAAGCATACACAGAAGCACATTATTTGTCAATTGAAACACATAAAAGGTGAACAATGTTTGCTTAAACGCAGACGTAAAAGCAATCGTTTTTTATCATTTCATACGCGTTTGAGTCACTTGTAGCGATAAACAAGTACACCAAATCAAGACGACGGCTCTCTCTCTCTGTGTGTGTGTTTTTTTTTCTACATACAGCAGAAATAACAAAATCAACACAGCACGAAGGCAACGAAGAGAGAAAAAGAGCAAAAAAAAAAAAAAATCAAAATTGTGTTATCTCGATTCTAGTAGTATGAGCAATCACATGGAATGAAAATAATACAAACGGTTTACTTTTGCTGGTGCTGCTGCCAACGATAAAATGCGCATATTCAAATAACTTGAGTCACTTGAGAAATGTGTATACAAAGTGCACCAACTGTGACTCTCAGCTACTAACAAAAAAAAAAGCGTTCTCTTGCACACCAACAGAGCAAGAGAGCGCGAATGAGCGACCTAACCAAATAGGCTTGTTAAGTGAAGTAGGCATGTAGAACATATCGTTTTTTGTTGTTGTTGTTGTTGTTGTCATATTGTTTGGTGCTGTGCCTTAGATATTGTATGTGTGTTTGTGTGTTTTTTTTTTTGCTTCTTCTTCGTATTTGGTCGCCCGGTTGCAGTCATCTTCTTTGCATCGTCCTCTTTTCAATTGTATTTAAAATTTATATCGATTGAATATTCTTGATTTGGCCACTAGAACATTCGATACGAAAGTAAAATCATTTACAACACATCTTTACAATACCGCATACTGTGTGTGCGCGCACATACCCAAAACACATCAGCCATCTTTCATAGATTAATCCACACACATAGCACAACTTATTCGCTCTGTTTGCTATAATTGTTCTTGTTGATGTTGTTGTTGTTGTACATTTGCGTTGTTTTTTTTCCTCTTCTACTCTCTCGGTTGATTTTATGAATGTGAAATGCATTTAAGGTGAATAATCAAACAACAAATAAAAACGTTTCATGTAGATGATTTTTATACGAGCCCAAGCTTGAACAGATCTGATAAATTGGATGGCTCCAAATCGTACAATGTTTTTTTTTTTTTTTTTTTTAAATGTGATAACACTCTCGACCGTCAGAATTGTTACGAATGAAAATGAGCAAACGAACAACAGCGAAAAAAAAACAACCAACAACAACGAGATGTATTTCATACGTAAAACGCATAAATTATAAAGAAGAAGAAGAAGAAAAAAAATGATATTACCTCAGAGATATGGTTGTGTCGATAAATCGGCAAAGAAGTGAAACGGAAAATTTGTCAATGTGAAAAGAGTGTCGAGCAAGAGAATAGTTGAAATGATCATATCGGGTTTTGGAAAAAAAAACACGCCAACACTAAAATCAGAATATAGCTACTTGGGCGCTTAACTTTTACAACACACATCGAATCTGATACACACACACACTAGAGACAGACAGAAACAACAACAACAACAAAACACACAAATCAACAAAGATCATTTTCCACAGAATATTGCATGCAATCGTGCAGCAATCACCAGAGAAAGAGAGAGAAAGAGAGAGAGAGCACGCGAAAAAAACACACACAATACCAAATACATATCCACAATTTAATATCGGTAGCCTCGAAAATATTATCTCTTTTTATGATGTTCCATGCCATAAAGATTCTTCTCTTTAATACGTTTTAATAATGTGCGATAGGAATCGTCATAAAATGAAATAAATTCGCGCGATACTAGAGACATAGAGAATGCTGAACAGAGCAAAGAATGAAATGAAGTACGAATGTTGTAGCACAAAGACACATGGGCAACAGCAAGCGAAGAAGAAAAAAAAATGGCAAGCATCGCCAAGTGTGCGCATGTAAATCATATGCAGGTATGCTGAAAGTGCCCAATAATATGCATGAATTAATTGTGCACAACATTCCAATGGGTTTTGCTTGAAGCGAGCATGCACACACTGAAACACTCGACAAAACAACTGCGCCAAGCTTGATCACTTTTATTTTTTTATTTTTTTTTTTGTTGAGAAAAAAAACACTCATATTTCAATCGAAATTTGGCTACTAGGCCAATTTAAAAACAAAAAAAAAATCTTATGCATTTTCTTATCCAAATCATTGTCATTAATTTCGAATCAAATTGTTAACCAAATCCATTTCAGACATCCATTGTTTCCTCTGCTGGCGTTAGTTTTTGAAAAATGTGAACTAGCCACATGTACACCCAGAGATCCAGGTGCTCAAGGCGCTGATGTATGTTCGTCAGAATCCTTCAATGAAGACATAGCAGCATTTAGTAAACAGGTAAGCTCAATTGATTTCATATGTTATTTTCATCAAATCATCATTTCTGATCCATCTCATCCAAACATTCCATATTTATTTTTGTACGCAAATGGTTCAGCAGTTACACCGAATGCAAAAATTCGCTTTTTTTAAAATGTGTACCATTTTGCAATCGTTTTTCACAAAATGATTGCGTTTGCTGACTCAATTTGAAGTAGATTTCGAAGAAAAAAAAAAAAATTGCGCCAAATCACATTTTCATATCATCCAATTGATAAAATCAAAACCCAAAATGAAATGCTTAACATGAAAGCAATCTTTGCTGTTTTAATTCTAATTTAGTTGTTCTGAAGTATATACGATCGATTGAACACCTTGAATTCCATATTTCCCTAAGACACACATTCGATGAAACAAACCAAAACAAACAACAACAAACATATGCGACAGATTCAATTCAACCATGTCATTTGGCGTGACACCAAAAAGTAAAATTATACGCGTGATTTCACTGAAAATGATTCAATTGGTGTATTGTGTGACAAACGAATGCAAATACACTATGGTTCATATAGACACACCTCAATGATCTTTAAATGCAATTTCCTTGCGATGGCACGTGGTGCATCAAAATGGATTTTTTTTTTAGAGCAAATGCTGTTTGAACCCAAATGGCAGCTCAATACGTTGTTATGATCTCGTGTTTTTTTTTTGTATTTTTCTATAAAAAGAAGACACTTGAATAAGTGCAATGATTGAACAACACCAACAATAAAAAAATAAATTCAATCTCAAACGAATGACAAACGTCTATTTACAGAGCAGCCATAAAAATCGTGGCCATATCTCTTGCTTATACGGTATTTTGTGTGCTGTGTTGTTTCTGTAGGTTTTTTTTGTTGTTATTGTTGTTGGTTCGAGTTCACACGGAACCTGATTGTGTTTCAGTAGCAATCAAACAATTCAACTGTTCTGGCGATGTCTTTCTAGTATAACATTAACATACACACATTCACATCCATACAGATGATATAAAGCAATTAAAGGAAGCATTGAATAACTGAAATAAAAATTTGTATTTATTCGATTTCGTTTCCATTCGAAATCTGTGTTCCATGTTTATGGAACCAAAAAAACAATCTCATGCTCGCTCTCTTGCTTCTTAAAATGCGTCGTTTTAACGTTATCTATTAAACAATATTATCAAATATTAAATACACGAAATCTCACTCTTCATTAAAGTCAAATGTTTGTAAGATCGTCGACATTTTTTCGGTATATATTATCTAATTTCAAAATCGACACGGAGATATACATATAAATTCAATTTGGTTTTGTTATTTTTTACGGTGTTATATTTGGTGATTGTGTGGCGCTGATATGTCGCCATTTCCAACAGAATGTGTGCCTTTTCCCGGGGCCCAAACACCAAACATTTCTGAACAATTGTCTGTTCTCTACTTCAGAATAAAAATGTTGATAAAGTAAAGTAAATTAAAAAAAAAAAATATATATATATATATATATACATTACGTTATCAGACATTTTTTGGTGGCCCGATTTGTCGAACATTTCATTCACTTACACACAGGCCACATGGTTGCCGATCAACTCAATTCAATAGTGAATTAATGTAATTTTACCTCATAACCAAAAACAAAAAACACACACAGAACAGGCAACAGAATTTGTATGTGTAAAAAAAATAATATAATGTAAACAAAATTCTTTATCTGGTATTGACACAGTGTTCTCTGACTCTTGTATGTATGCTTTTTTATTCACCGTTGCTTTTCAGGCCACAACAATATTTATACTTTATCCGTGCTACCATATCGCGATTGTTTTGTCCTATTTACCTTGATGTTGTTGCTCATTTTTTTCCATTACTTCTTCGGAATTTCACTTCAACAGGTAACAAAAAGCGGCCTTGGTCGCCATGTGTGTGTGTGTGTGTGTGCGCGCGGTGCACGGTGTGCGCGTTCGTCATCCGAAACATGGTTATCATAAAAATACGAATGGCACAAACTAAAAACACGGACTTTAAAATACTCTATTACAATAAAATGTCGACGTCATGAAATTGCAAAGCGATCATGGTTTCACCAGCCGAAATATCAAACCACACAACTATGCTGGACACGAGTGCTGCTAGTGCGCACATAACGGCTGCACACACCAGTTTTCTTCCATTTTTTTTTTTCGTTCGTTCGTTGTCCACTTTGATTTGCAATAATTTAATGACTGTTTGTTGTATGCAAATGGCAATATAATTATAGCTTGTGTCGATGACGTTGAAACGCCATTTGAAACATTTATCTTTGATAATGAGGTAAAAATTATGCTATGTGTTTTTTATTCCACTCCTCACTCTCTCTCTCTCTCTCTCTCTCTTTCTTCACATTCTCTAACGCACCCGTGTCAATATGTACGAATTTAAAAAGTCTCAAAGTGTAAGCATTTAATTGAATTATTTCCCCTTGAATGTTGGCCGCATTGAATATGCGGAATGTATAGCGAAATGCGGTTAAAATCGATACCGAAGGACCAACCCTCTATAAAATCAAAGAGGATTTGCATTAAACATTCAACTTTTTCGGGGGTAACATTTTTCAATTGCATCTGTTTCATCGTTTTGCATTTTGAGTAAGTTCCCCCGATCTTTGAGTTTTTGGTTCTGGTTTTCGCTCATCGCATCCAAATGAATAAATAATATGAGCTCAAAGGCACGTAATCTATTTGACTGGAACCGGCTGAATAATGTCGAAAAATCATGTTATTTTTGGTTGTTATTTCTATATGAAACACACGAGGCACACAAACAAACCCAACGTGGACCCAAAATGTACATGAAACATTTTAACTCGGTAGCAATACAGCATCGCACACATACTTTCCACCATGTACGTTAAGAGACTGGTAGAAGCTGTTGTACAGTTCTTTTATGATTGAGCACACTAAATGCTATTCACAGCTTAAGTGCAATTACTATTAACTTTGATTCACCCCTTTTTTGGTGTTTATGTCGCTAACTCGTTCATCTCTCGGTCCTTTACATTAACGATCGAACGAACAACACACACCGAGATTCACGTCGTTGTGGCAGGCGTCGTTTGAATGTGGTAGTGCGGCACACACACACACACACTCTCTGCTCTCGGTAATATCGATGCCGGTGGTGAAAAGTGCCGGGTCCGATTGTTATTATTACTATAGACGCTGTTGTTGACTGCTGCGATTAGTGTTTTGTACACTCTTGATGCTTTGCTTTGTCGGCGGCAGTCCATCAATACTGGAGTGAAACGTTAATGGATTCTTGATTTTAAAATTCGATTTAATTTACTCTCCTTTTCTCTCACTCTCTATCTTGCTGTGCATCATCTCTATTTTTGGCGTTTGATCGTCACATTTCGCTCTATCTCGCCCTACTCAGCCACTCTCTCTCTATCTCTCGATTCAATCGATTCAACCCAGGCGTATGTGTTGGCTGAATCTCACACGCTCACAGCGAAAACATGTAGGGATAAAGCACAAAAACTATAACACATACGTGGTTTGCATTCATCGAGATAGATCTCCAGACAAAAAAAAAACACACACACGAACACATAACACAACAATACATAATTTAATTGCTAAACAATATGCCAACAGCATGACACAATTTAGATTAGAGAGACCAAGAATCGATATAGCAGCAGGCGTAAACGGCTAACCAAATGAGACAATTGAATTTCTCTCGCTTCATATGCATTATTGTTTGTCGCTGCTGGTTTCCTCGCTCGCTCGCTCGCTCTCTCTCTCTCTCTCTCTCTCTCGCTCTCTCTGGATCTTCGTGTGTTGCAGTCGCTCTCTCTTTTTTGAGCTAATCCAATTCTAAATGGTTGCATTATGTTTACGCTGTCGTGACTGTTCATTTTGTTGGTGTTTAATCAGTTCTTAAATTAGCATTGAACTTCATGGAATTATGTCAGATTTTGGGATTCATTTCGGTCATTATTCCGACTAATCATTTTGTTTCATGTGACACATTGATTTCTGAATGAGTTATCGAACCATTGAAATTCAACACTTGCTGTTGCTCGAAAAATATTATCGATTATTCGTCGAAGAAGCGATTAGTGCGAAAAATGCTAAAGCGATAACAAAACTGTTCTACAAAACATTTCAAAAATAAAAATCAAGGAAAAACCAAAATCACGTTAAATTCCATAATATCGCTGCTGATAGATAACAAAATATACACATACCTTAACAAAAAAAAAAAAAACACTGTTGAAGTAAAATGATAAATGGTTTTCATTAAAATGCTCTTGCCTTTCGCGCGCTCGCGCTCACTCGGTCTATCGAACTTAACAGTTTCTTTCCATTGCATTTCATTAACATGATGGCATCATATGTTAATTTCGTTTGTTGCATTTGGTTGGATAGATTTTTCATGGATTGTTGTGTTGAGCTACGTCAGAGCTACAAATATCTTATCTCTTAAATAGTATACCGAATATTTACGGGACACAAAATGAAACATAACAACAACAACAATGTGTTGTGTGTGTTTCATACAATGTTGCCACGGATATGCATACAATGGTTTTCTCATTCATTCGCCTGTCAGATTCATTTAGTTCTTCTATTTTAAGTGAAGAGTTTTTGCTGAAGACCACATGGTCCTATTTGTCATGCGATCGCTGATCAAGCCACGATATATAAATGGTATGCAAGTTACGGCACCGCTGCATTGCTAAACATCTGAAATATTTTTCATTTTTCCTCCAATCTATCGAAAGCGATTGTGTTTATGTGTGTGTGTGTGTGTGTCGCGTTAATGATTGAATGCCGCAATATGGGTATTCGGTAATTTATTCTTCATTTGAATTTCCTTTTACAAATTCGAGTGCGCCAATGTGTGAGCGAACACACTAAATATGTCTGTGTGTGATGGTGTGCATTCAATATGCTTACTCAAAAATAGAAACCACACCGTACTTCGACAACAGCTCATCATCGGGCATCATGCATTTTCGACTTGACTATTTGTGTTGCGGTACGTACCGATATCGTTTAGACTATAAGCACCATCCGAGAAAAAGAGAAATGTGAGAGAGACAGAGTGAATTGGTTTCAAACTCGTATAAATTTCTATATCGACACATCTGACTAAATGTGTCAGATTGTGTCAGTCGAAGAGTACGAAGTGAGAACCGAACAGTTTTTTTCTATCATTTCTATATATAAAATCCCTTAATTTGGTTGTTGGTTGTTCTTGTTATTTATCTATCTCTTTCTTTCTCTCTCGCTCTCTCTCTCTCTCTCTCTAGCACTCTTTCTCTTTTCACAACTGTACATTCAGCTGTGTGCTTTTGACACACACACACATTTTTTTTCTTTGATGGCGATGCTCTGCCATTTGGTTGAAATCAGACGTCATTTCGTGAACAACGCCAACCATCATTATAATTTCTCTTAAACCGTTTTTCGTTTCTTCATTTCCATTTCACATTTTTCACACATCTCATACTCGCACAAATACACGTATAATCATTTTCTCCTAGCCATTTGAGAAGCCTCCTAGCTCATCGTTCTCGTTCGATTTGGTTACCTTTTTGCCTCTTAGAATATTTCTAAATTTAGTTTTTTCCGTGTTTCGTCTTCAATATTCAAATGTATCATAAGTGCTGTTCAATTTTTCTTTTTCTTTACGTTTTCATTCCCCGTGTGTGTTTTTTCATTTCTCTCTCTCTCTCTCTCTCTGGGAATGTATATATATATATATGCTTGTGTGTGCTTGTCTTCAATATAAAAAACCACGGCTCATACATATAGAAGCACAAATATTTTTGAATTAACCAAAATGAGGAGACGAAAAAATTTCGAAATGTAAATTATTAGTGTGAGAGAGAGAGAGAGAGAGAGAAAAAAATGCGAGCAAAATAACAGAATAAAGAGAAAAAAACAACAACAAAATGCAACACTTTCAACGATTGCGGCTGGCGTAATAAAATTCAACTTGCAGACGGAAATTGTGTGTTTATATGCTTTTCATTGGTTTTTATTACGAAGTGCTCTTGAGAAAAATCAATTGCAACAGCCTTTAAATTACATGTTGAACTGATTACAGACAGACATCACCCATATTCATTCCGTGCAAACATCCAGCGTTTCACATCTCCGTCTCTCTCTCTCTGTGTGTGTGTGTGTGTGTGTGTGTGTGTGTGTGTGTGTGTGTGTGTGTGTGTGTGTGTGTGTGTGTGTGAGTGCCGATCTATCTCTATTCCTCTTGGGCATCAGCTCATGCAATATTCTCACAATTTGATTCTTTCGAGTCGTTTTTTACTTCTTCTACTGAAATTCTTATTCTGAGTGAATCATTTGCATTCGAAATATTCTCGCCAATTTGCTGGCCTCAAGTGGATTTTATCAAATTCAAAAACGTATTTGCTCGTACAATATGATTTCGATGTGTAACACAAACCAGCACACACACACAGCCCAACCATTCCATTCTCAACGCAATGCGTTCAAGTATCTTTATCATCGATTTCATTTGTTTCATTTCAGTTCAGTTAGCTGTTTGCTATATTATTATTGTTGTTGTCTTTTTTTTTCTTTCTCTCGTTCCATTCACATTGAAATGTTCGTTCCGTATCATTTTTATTACTTTACGCATGTTTAATTCAATTGAGAAACGACCTAAACACATTCATACATTCATTAATGACAATTTCGATGATTTCAAATAAACATAAACGGTACGCACTTTATCCAAACCACTTGAAATGGCTCAGTTGTTTAGCCCGATAGCTGATTGTTGCTGTGAAGTCGCGTGAGCGTGAGCGCCCGACCGCATTTATTCCATCTCAACCGCCTAGGCAAAAATCAACGAAAAAAGATGCGTTTTTTTCTTCTTGTTGTTGTTCCTTCGTTTCACATTTGATTGTTCGGCGCGCTCATCATCTACTTACTGATATATTATTGTTTTTCATTTGTCTCTCTGTGCGTTTGCATTTGCCTTTGATTCAAGCACTCGACTTCCATTTCGCTCAGTTTTCGACTCTCTCGCCCTTTCTCTCTCTCGCTCTCGATCGCGCTCTGTACTTTGTGCATGGCATACACGCATATACCAACATACTCCCGAAAGGTCTTTAGTCTTCAACAAATTATATTTATATTATAACGCCGTTATGTAGCTACTTTTCGTAACTTCTTGATCGCGTTTTTGTATATTTTTTTTCTCTCTCTCTCTCTCTCTCTCTCTCGAGAATTTGTGTGTGTGTGTGTGTTTGCGTTTTGTTGCCTTTGCTGTGTGCAGCTAAAAATACGACTACTTTCTTTTTGGTTCCTTTTTATAAATTGAGTCGAAAAACACATTTATTTATACACACATTTTCTGCCGATCAATGACGACTATGACGGCGGCGTCGTCGTCGTCGTCGTCGTCGTCGTCTTCGATCTTGTTCTTGATTGAGGATGCGTTTATATAGCATTCACACATTCAGCGTCGTTTGTTTGTTGGTTGTGTCTTTTTTTCCCTTCGTTCCTTTATTACATTCGTTTTCATATCATTTAAGACTGTTGCACATATCACACCAATTTAATTTCTCTTTATTCGCTCGAGTTTAAACGAAGCGAGAAGAAAAGGAATCCGTCAAATGAAAACGATTTTTTATTTTCGGTGAAGAGCAAAATTGTTTGAGAGAGAGAAAGAGAGCATTGAAAAGAGTGAAAGCAAAGACATGCAAACACTCACTACAACAATAACACATATTCGATCGCTAACGAATTGAGAATTGAGTACTCCAGCATCAATTCAAGCAACAACAAAAAAAAAACTGAAAAAAAATAACAAATGATGATACATTTTCATGTCGATGTATATTCCAATTGCATTAAATAAGCAGTCAACGGACGAACCATTTAAGTATAGAGTTTCTTATTGAAAGAGCAAGAGACACACAGAGAGAGGAAAAGAGAAGCTTATCTAAACGAATGGAAATCAACTCAATTGAATGCAAGTCTGAACTCTGTATTTTATTCTCTTTTTCTGATTATTTGCATGCAAACAGAATAATAATAATAATAAGAAGAAACATGCATTCTCAGTGCAACAGATAAGACACATTGAAAAGATGTGCACAGCAATCGATGATAGCGCACGTCCCAGTGCTGGTTAGTCATCATTTACATTGGCACTTTTGGGTCAAGCTCTGGGAAACAAAAATGCCAACGGTTCAAAAAAAAAAAAAAAACGCAAACACTCATCGTCCGCAAACGCGTCATGTGGAATGTTCTTACGCGCATTTTCATTGCTCGTGCCCATTTAAAATCATAACAACTGTCAACCAAAACCGGCCAAGCTTTCATTCTAATTATTATTGTAAATGTGAAAGGCACTTAAAAAGTGTGAATATGACGAGTGACGAGCAAATTTCGCATAACATTTAAAATCGTACAAACCATTGGTGCTCGCACTTCTTAAACGATGTTGCACCGCGACCGATTCATGTTTCATTTTGGGCTGTGTGTTCTTATTTAGTTTTTTTTTTTTTTTTGTTTTGTTTTTATTCTCACTTCAAGTGATCCGGTCGCTGCGCCGTAATAATTCCGCTCGAAATGAAATTGCAGGCGCGCATAAACTTGTATGATCAGTTGTGATTTTTCTAACTGTCGTGGCCGGTTGTGTGTGCGTATGCACAGAAGAACTTGAATTTGTGTGTTGTTGTTTATTTTCCACTCTCAACGGCATACATACAATCCGCGAATCCACAACGTTAAATCACATCGTTTTGTCAATGGCGATATGTGCGTCTGTTCTCTAGCTGTTTATCATGCATGTGAAATGTGAATTGCAAACTACAAACGCCAAGTGAATATATCCGTCGATGGGAACACACTGCAACAACACACATACATATTCTGTGGTTCATTCTCTCCATATGAAAATGACGTTAACAATTTTTCTTTTTCTTTCTTTCTTCAAAGATCTTTATTTACCGCGGCCAGCCGCTATATTGAAGAAAGATCAAGATAAACATCAACTGATTCAAATGCATAAATGAGTGAAAAAGAATGAAACAGAGCAAAAAGCAACACACACCGGCCACAAGAAAAGCCCCGATTGCATCATGGCAATGGTCTTTGGAAAGTATATCTTCATTCGGGATCCCAGCCACAATGCGATTTTTATCTTTCGTTCGGTTTTAGTTGCAAAATGTGTGTGCGTGCATGGACTTGAGTACCGTTATCTGTGCAATGATACGTTAACCATACCGGGGACAGCAATAGACGTGAGAGAGAGAGAGAAAAAGAGAGAGAGAGAGAGAGACGAAGGAAAAATGGTAGAGAAACAAAACGAAAAGAAAAAGAAAATAATATATAAATATTATTAAAGAAACGCAACAGCAGCACAGACGCGCAATGTGAACGAGCCTGTTCAATCGATGATCGTCTTTTCAACAAAGTTGAAAAGATCACATTTTTTTCTTTGTTTCTTCCTTATGTTGTTTTATACAAAAAGTTAAGCACATTTATCGTTTCTCGCTCGTCCATTTGTTTCAATACGAAAATCACATAAATCGCCCATTAATGCGGTGTGCGAGTGTTAGTGTGTGAGTGTGTGTGTGCGCACAACTGAGACAGACAAACATTGATTTCGTGTTTGCTTAAAGCACACGCAAACGTATCGTAAACAAAAAAAAATTATGCTCACATGCAAGTTGGACCATATTTTGGGACCTTTCTGGCCGGAATAAACGAAATGCAACGGTCAACGGTGAACGAAATGTCAAAATTCGTGTTCATATGAGCCACACAATTCAGTGAATAGCATGCAATCCATGGCAGTGAAGCCATTTTCGTTGTTGTTGGGGCGATATGCACACTTTTGCACAATATCCATAATTTTGTTGCAGAAACAATTTTGTGTGTGTTTCTGTTCTGTTTCTGTTTTTTTTTTCGTTGTGGTTGTTTACATTTGAAACGATCGATCTACCTGCCTGTCTTCAATGCCAAAACAATTCAACATCTCATTCAATTACAAATGCAATGGCATTTGTTTTGTAATTCTTTGAAATGAAATCGTTGAGTTCCGTACCATTTAACAAGCCATCGTCAAGTGTCATATGAACGTTTGCATGAACAGAGAGAGAGAGAGAGAGAACGAACAGAAACACAAAAAAACACACGAAGAATGAAGCGAAAAACGGTGGAATAAACTGTTTGATCCACATCTAAACGCACATGATGATATTCACCGGACCGTACTCGATAACCGACCATAAATATAACGAGTTAATAATCGTACGTGCGTGTCTTGTGGCAGAACCATTTACCCATGAATTTAGTCGTGACACCGCAATAAAGATGACAAAGTAATTGATATCACAACAACAAGCGCGACGAAATGCGACATTTGCAAGTGAAAGAGAATATACATATGAAAATCCCCTTCAAGTTTTTACTAGTAATTAAAAATTGACGAATTTTATGGCCAAGAATCTTGATTTTTTTTTTTGTTCATGTTCTCTGAATCTTGCTTACTGAACTTGAACAAGGCACGAGAGAAGCGAAACAAGTCATCCACACACATATTTTTTTTTTCTCTTTCTCTCTCTCTGTGCTTCTGTTGCAAAAAAAAACACGTCACAAACATGGTTGACGTCGAAAAACAGGACGCTTCAAGGGAATTATCGCGCTTCAAATGTTTGTACGGAAATTTGATCTTATTTAAAAGTAATGGATCGCATTCTACTGATATATGCATTTGGATCGTTTCTCGTTTTCTCGGCGAAGAGAAACAGCAACAGCCGAGAAGTGATGCCAATGCCTCTTCAGCTCTTTACTCTTTCTCTGTTCAGTTCAGTTATTTGAATTTCTTTCTCTGGGCTTTTCATTGCATTTCTCAGGCGTAATTTTTGCGTGTGCACAATTTGTTTTTTTTCTTCATGTTTTTTTTTTTTTTCATCTCAAAACACGAGATAGAAAGAAAGCAATACCACTGAATGAGAGAAAGAGATTGTTTGGGAGACGTCTACCGTCCAGATTTTTCCGTCACTCGAACACACACACACACAGTGCAAGCACACTGCAATGAATGAGTAACACAATAAAAAGCGACAGTCTTAATTCATTCGCGAAATTTGAGCACAAATAAATTGGCCGAACTGTCGCACCACAAGTCTAAATTTACACCACACATATTTTAAAATATTGCTTTTCATACGCACAACTTAAAATTAAGTAGTAAAACGCATTACAGAGTTCATTTCCAAAGACAACACTCTCTGCTCTCTGTTCCATTTCATATCTTGTGTAAGAAACACACAGCAAAATGTGCGCTCGAAATGTACGAGCGCGAACATCCTGATGTGTGATATTTTTCATGGTTTTCTTCTTCATTTTCTGATGGCATTCTTGTCATTTTGGTTGTTGATGTGGATGCCGTTGCTCTGTGATGTATGACAGTGTGTGAATCACATTTTCGTCGGCAATCGGCCATACAGATGATGCACACAGGATGATGTTTTGCATTTTCAGGCATATTCTCTTTCTCTCGACTACTCTCAATCTCTCTCTCTCTCTCTCTCTCTCTCTCTCTCTCTCTCTACGAAAATGGAAATGGGGAAAAAGACAACAAAAAACACAGTATGCGCAATGTTATTCGGTAATCGTATAATATTAATTATGAGGCAGATTTATTTCTGGCAAACACATTTTCTTAAATGAGCCTGAGCTTCTCCAAAATCTCAACAACTGGGAACCACAGTAATATCGACGACAACTTAGCAATTCTGAATATTTCAAAGCTATAAATAGCCATAGAGAGTGAATGAAACAAAAGAGAGGCAGAAAAATGATCTCGTTGCTGTTTTGAGTTATCTTTCCTTTTTTTTCACTCTCTTCATTCAATTCTGTCCTTCTTATCTGTTGGTGTAATATTTTTTTTTTTTTTTTGTTATTTGGTGGAAAATGTGCACAAACGAATTTGGTTACGAAATAAAAAAAAAACGTATACATCATAAAATTCACTACCAACGCAGTCATTTCATTGTATTTACACATACGAATTCTATCTCTGTCCAAATGGCCAAACAGATAGAAACCAATCCATCATTTTTGTAATTTTTCGTTTTGAAATGATCAAAACAGCAACAAAATGCACGCTGTGCTAAAGAATGGTATCGTATTTACAATTCAAACAACGCCATACACACACGCACACACACACACACCAAATAGAGAACGAAATAAATGTGCTCAAGATCATTCTCACTCTGAAACACACATCCAAGTTGTTCGATGCATGCTCACTAATGCGAACCAGAGCCCAAGCTGTTAGTGTTGTATTGCGCATTTTTTGGTGCACATTGTGAGACTGAGAGAGAATACGATCGAATGTGTGTTCCTCCGTTCACAGTTGC